>VXBL01004712.1:861162-1067011 GCA_013400195.1 Aramus guarauna | reverse complement strand
CGCTGCCGGCCCGCCCTTCTCGGCCCTGATCCCGACTTGCCTTCGGAAGGTGGAACAAAATGGCGAAACCTAACATGGCCGTTCGGAGTTGGTGACTCCAAAATAAACAGCGTGTGTCCTTCCCTCCCTGCAGACCGCGTGTGCCAGCAGCCGGGGCTCTCCCTCTGGGTCCCCTTCCAGAACGCCGCCACTGCGGTTACCAATCTCTACAAAGGTAAGGGGCTGCCCCCCACCCCCCCTCCTCCCTGCTGCCCCGGCAGCCCTCCCTGCCAGGCCGGGCCCCACTCTGCCTCCTGCCCCGGCTTACTCATAAGCAGGGCCTGTTAATGTCTCTTATTCACCCTGATAAAATCTAACCCGAGACTGCTTCCTGAATCTTGCAAGTTTTCCCTGAGCTGCTTTAGCTGATGGTAGCTGAATCTTTTCTGTTGCCTCATGGCAGTGACTAATAACTTAAAAGCTGTTTTACTTCGAGACCCTTCAAAAAGGATATTTTTAATGTGTGGCTTGCTCATATGAATTCAAGGGAAGAGCGCACTAGCTTATTAAACAGTGCTTACATTTCCTGCATTTTGTATGTTCCATGATGTATTAAACGTTGGAATATCAGTATAATGCACATACATTTGCAGTGAAGCATAGGTTGGGTCTAGTGCTTGTAAAATTCTGCATAGATGTTATGCAACAAAAACTTTTATCTTCTTGTGACAGTGAAGCTTAAGTAAGCCTCCCAGTTTATTTTAAGCACTAAATATCATGATGTGTGTGTCTAGGGTGGCTGTGAGAAAGTGGTGTTAGCCAAAACTTTGATAAGAGTGTGCTCTGCATGTGGCTGTGCTTTTGTGCTGTTTTACTGTGTGTTTCTATCTGTCAAGATCTGTTTCTGAACTCTGCTGTTCTTTGGGTTGTCACAAGAATTCCTGTCTGCAGAAGAATCATTCAGTGATTTCCAGTTTGTTTAAAAGATCGTACAAAATTGATATCAATCTCAGTAGAGGATTAAATTGGCACAGTGTGATTCCCATTGGAAATTTTAAAGTTCCAAATTGTTGTCTTTCTGACTTAGTTTTATTTTTTTTGTAGTTGTGGGGTGTTTTTTTCCTTGGTCTGTACAGCACTATCTGTAGTTCTACCTGCATGGTTTTGCATTTGTCTCCAGTTTTCTCATTTTGGATTTGCTTCAAGCAATTAAAGTTAGTAACATGTTTGTGATGGCTGATGAGGTTTTTGACAGATGTGGACAGAGCAAGGAGGAAATGTAGGTGCATAGCCCTCACTGCCAGAGACTTGAGTCCTGCAGAAAATGCATTTGGATGTTGTGTATGTGTCATAGGTCATATAAAGGGGCAGCACCTCACCTAAGAGGGTAGGTGTTGGCCTGAGGGAGTGGGTCACTAGAACATGGTCTGGGACACTAGTCGCTTCAGCATGGTGCTAGAGTAGTGGCAGGTAGTGTTAAGAAGTTGCCTGGAATAATTACAGTCTTTTATAAATGGCATTGCTCTCCCTTACATCATCTTTACTACGAAGACTTAGGCTATTTATTTTTGGTTAAATCTTTTTCATTACTTGTGCTATAGGTAAAATAAGCCCTATTTTTCTGCAGTAATGTGATTAACAGAAGAGTGTGTGTGTGGTGATCAGGGAAGCTAGAATTTAAGTAGGAAGCTGTCTTTAGTCAGGTATAATGTAATACTTTAAAAAGCAGCACCTGAAACAAATCTTTAAGAAGTGCTGAAGTACCTCTGTTACTCAGAACTGCCATATTTCAATTTTAAATTAACTTCCAAGTGGGTAGAAATTTGTTGAGAACACAGATAGAACCATCTAGGTGGTGGTGTACCAGGCAAGTTGAGTCTCTTAATGTGAATTTGTCTTCCCTAGTGATGAGTGTGGCTCTTTAAAAATCTCCTGTTGTTTCTCTGGTACTCGGTAATGTTTGTGTTTTGGGGGACTCTGCCAAAACACTGGAGAGGTAGTTGGTGTGGTAAACTGAATACCACACACTGCCTCTTGCTCTGTCAGCTGGTTTTTGATCTGATAAATGTTTGGAATTTTGGAGTATCAAAATTCTTTTTAACAAGAGCTACATGAGGAATAATGCATAAGGAGAATGCCATGAGGTCTTGAATGTCAGCATTTTTTCTGAAAATAGATTAGAAGTTTAATATCACACCATGCTGTGATGGTCTTAGGTTATGAACTTCTGATTGGTGCTGGGGATAGAGGCCTCATCTAAAGATGTTTGATTATCTTCCAGATTGCACTAAAGAAGTGAAGGCATGGCTTATAATGTAGGATTTAGAACTTAAGGCCACTGTAGAATGTCTTAGGCATATGTTAGAATAAGACTTCTGAGCCTACAATTATTTTTATTAAAAAAAGCTGAATAATGTTAGCTTTCACTTAGTAATTTCAGAATGTAGGCAACTTGACTACTTATATTTTGTCAGCTTAACTTTGTAAACAAAGCAGTTGTAGCTTTTACCATAAAAATCTAATCTTTCCCGTTGTAATGATGCTTGAAGTTTGTCTAGGGTATGTCAGCAGTCAGTGTGTTTGACCTCATAATTAGTTCATAGTTAGTCCTTTGTAAAGCATTCTTATATACAAGGAAAGCAGGTTATTGACATAAAGCTGTGCTCCTCACCTCTTGGAAGGACTTTCTCGTGGTATTTCAGGAAGTGATTAAAGGAATATTATACATTTCCAAATTAGCTCTAAAGTGTGTGGGTAGCTTTTACTAGAGTGCATTGGAGCCTTAGCTGCTGTGGAGTATAAAATGGCTGGAGGAGTGATCTGTCATGTTGCCATTGCTTTCACAGGAATTAGCATTTGTAAATCTTCTAGCCTTCTGATTACAAAGCAGCATAGGCAAAACACTCTTCAGAGTGCATAAAAGTAACTGACATGTTAAGTGTACTCAATGTATACTTGTATAGTTTATATTCTAAAAACCTCAAGATTTAACTATGATCAGTTTGAGATGTTTTTCTTTTTTTGGTAGGTTGTGTTATGTTTGAAGTGCTGCTCTTTGATAGTGTAGCTTTTAGTGCTGTCTTTTGTGGACCATGCAGTGCTGCTTTAGACTATAAGTCCAAGAATAGCATTTAATAGTGATTATTTTTGTCTTTTTGAGTGTGAGAACAGATTGGATGTGTATGTCACTGTTTACCTGTAAACTGGTATCTTAGACCACTGATCTTAAGAACCATTTGCCCAGAACAATATTTATGTGGGACTTCATTAGTAAAGCAAGATTATAAAAAGCTGTTTTAATCAGCTCTGCCAGATTAAAAAAAAAAATATCTATGGAAATCAAGTAAATGAAATAAGAGTGGATAATATGTTGATGTCTTTTAGTGGAGCAAGAGCTAACATAGCAGTAACTATTATAGAACTGAAGTAGCTGTTGGCAAGACTGTGATAACAAATCTGACAAATAAGATGAGCGTAATTGTGTAGAGAATACGGGTTTGTCCCACCTGTTACTGTCGTATGAAGCTTATTCATACTTAAACTAGTAGCCAGAATGTACTCACCAAAGTTTGAAAGCAATGTAATACAAGGCGTTTAAGAGTGCTGCTTAGAGGTGCAGTTAACTGGTGTGCACAGGTGATCAGTTACATCAATGGAGAATGAATTTTGTATTTTGTAGTAGGATTAATTGAACATATGTATTCAAAGATTTTGTGTATCAAATTTGCAATGGGGTCTTAAATGAGGAAGGAAATTTTCTTAACTTCCTTTGTAAGGAGTATGTTTTCTAATTGAAAGGCCTTGGGGACACTTGTGTTCTAACTAGTTTGAGCCATGGCCTCCTGCAAATTGCCTCTTCAATTGAAATTTGGATGAAGCTAGAAGGACTCTAAAGAAATCTGAGTTTTCTGAAAACTCCTTACCTATCAGAATCAAGAAAAGCAGTTATTTCTTTTGATGTGTAGTTTCCTGACTGTACTGATGCTCTTTAAGAGATACTCTTAAAGTGCATTGTCTGTTGATTTAAGTACCTTCCTCAGACTGACAGGCTCAAAGTATTTTTAATGTTAATGAATGTGGTTTTGTAAACAGTACTGCAGTGTTGGCCTGAAGTATAGTAAATGCTATTAGGTGGTGCTTGAGTTGCTGTTGACTTTGACTTAAAGCTTAAAAGTTCCACCCCCTTTTTATTTTCTTTAAGTTTAATAGGACTAGTCTTCAATGCTAGTTAAGTTGGAACTGTGTTACAGTAACCTGTAGAAGATATGCATCTTTCCTATGGTTCACAGGAACCTGTATCAGTGATGTGCCATAGTATACATTGCTTTATCTGTAACACTAACATTTTTTTCTGTCTTCTTGCAGAAAGTGTGGATGTCCATCAGCGAAGCTTTGATGTAGGAATTCAGATTGGCTATCAGCGTCGGAATAAGGATGTGTTAGCTTGGGTTAAAAAACGCAGAAGAACTATTCGTAGAGAAGACTTGATCAGCTTCCTATGTGGAAAAGTTCCTCCTCCAAGAAATTCTAGAGCTCCCCCAAGACTGACTGTAGTATCCCCTAACCGAGCTACTTCAACAGAAACTAGCTCATCTGTAGAGACTGATTTGCAACCCTTCCGTGAAGCCATAGCTCTGCATGGTAACAGTAATTTTTTCAGTACTACTTGGTTAAAATTGGGTGGGGGTTCTTAAAGCCTGCCTGGCCCTTGGCCATTGTTGGTGTCATATGTCATGCACCTGATGTTCCAGCTGAAGGTATTTCTTCCATTCTGAGGGACTTTTTGCATGTATAAGACATGTTAGTTACTGGAAAGTTGCATAGTCAAATACTTTGAATGAGGAAGAGGTATTGTATAAAAATGAGGTTTGTATTTGTAATATTTTACAGCTGTGAACTCAATAGTTAAGTATCAACTCTTGGTAGTGTTTCTGAAGTGTGAAGAGACTTGGCATTTGTACCACTGCTAAAGTAAACAGAGTTCTTGGAAAATTATAATACTATGTTAGCAACTGGTTAAATATTAAGATTTGGCTAGTAGCAAATAACTAGCAAATTTTTGTGGGGCTAGGGAGGAAATTAAGTTTTCTGAAGCTTCTGTCTCGGGGGTACCTCACCCTAGTACCCTTGTTGTTAGGCACTGAATAATATAGTTTAGGATTCTACTTAAGAGTACCCTTTCCAGGGTACTTTGACTTCACTTGTACATCATTGCAATAATTGAGTTCTGTTCAGAACTCAGTTCTAGCTCGCATTCAGACTTAAATGTCTTCCAGTGTAGTACTGAATTTCCTTCCTTGCCACCACCAACAATGCTGGTGGTGTATCTTTTCTCCTTTTCAGATATGGATATTTAGTAGCTTATCCTGTATTGGACTGTTGCATAGCAAGTGATAAAGAGAAAGGTTTAAGTTGCTCCTGAGGTGAAATGAAGCAGTTGACCTGTGGGTTTTATGCCTTTTAAAATTCTAAAGGGTAGCAGATATCTTGAAATATAAATAGTAGACCATTCTAAAAGTAAGAGTCAAGCTACCGAGAAGTAGAACCTTTGAAACTTAATGAAATTTTTGCTGTCTCAATATTCTCAGTAGGGGGTGGACTTAATGAGTTAATTAGATGGGTGGATTCCTGAAAAAGCAGTCTTTGCTTCTGCTATGCTATGGTGGTTTTTCAAGATACATAATCCAGACACTGTTACTGTCTAGGTGACAGCCTAATTCTGGTATTGTTTGCTGCTCTGTTGCCATTTAAATCAAGCATGCTTCGACCCGGTCATGTAGGTTTTGGCAGTTTTCCTTCTCACATTGGAAGCTGGCTAGAGAATTCCGTGCACCAGTATTGCGTATTCAGTAGGTAAAGCTAATTTCATGAGAACAACTTTAGAAACTGGCTGTCACCTGATATGGTGTGATAAATGCTCTCTTAAAGTCTTGTTTTCTGAAACTATAGTTGAATGTGGTCTGTAGTTGGCTTTAACTGTAAAGGCTTACTCAGGTGAGAGTAAGCTGTGTAGACTCAGTTCAGCACAGTGAGCTTTTGAGCAAAGTACACTCAAAGACATTTTTATTGGTAATACGGCTCTTTTCAGGTCCTTGTTTCTTAATCTGCTTTGTATAGAGGTGGTTTATGGAAGTCACTTCTCTATAGCATGGGAGTCTGAACCATGAGGTATAAAGTTCTTTCATATTTCATAACCTAATACAGGGTCATGAGGACTGTAGGAAGTCCTCTGCTCTGTACTGGTGCTGTGGGGGCTGGAAATGCACTCTTCCCCTTCATCAGCTGGTTGACAAGATTACATGTCAGTCACCTTCTGGATTAGGTTCTCATATCAGTTTCAATCTGGTCTTTGACATAAATGCTTTTGTGCTAATCCTTTGTGACTAGGCTTGTGTTTGGCCTCGTAACTGTTTTTAGGTTATTGCCTACAATGTCTTTGTTCCTCCAGCTTCTCTCCCTTTTTCTGTTAATGTTCAGGAAGTTGTGATTAAACAGTCTCCCAAACTATTTTCTTATTTATTATAGGGCTTCTCAGAACTATGTTTTAATTTTGAAACCTGTGTAGGATCTTCAGGTGTGTATAAATTAAGGTCCTATGTAGGGCTATGCTTATCTCCATTTTTGGCAGGTTGTTTAAAGGTGATTTGCTGTTTCTAGGTATTGAGAAAACCTGATAATAGTGAGTAGCAGTCTCAGCAGGTGTTCAGGACTAAGGCTTCAAGGAAGTTCTTGGCTGGCATTTAAAGTGGTGAGGCTTTGTTTTGTGCTGGTAGGCTTCCTGTAGAAATGGAGTATTTTCTCTATTAGTAATGTGGATGGGCTGAATTAGGTTTGAGGGATAATGCTAAAACTTTGCTGCTCTAAGCAAGACCCCTTAGTGAAGGAAGGATAGGTATGAATCTATGACACCAAATAAAGTTCTGCAGAAGCAGAGTTGGTTTATTGACTTCTCAGAAATAGATACTAATATGTCTAAAGATCATGGTGCTGTAACTTGCTGATCCTCCTCTTTGAAGGAAGTACCTGTATTTTGATCATGTAACCTCTAAATGCTTCATAATCACATCTCAGAGAAGCTGTGGTGACAAAGTAGCTAATAATTAAACATTTCCTGGAACATAAAACAATTCTAGATGTATGCCCTAGACTAAAAAATTACAGATGAGTAGCTGTAGGTATTGGTATGATTTTAAAAACTGTATGCTGCATCTGAAAATAAATCTGTTAGAAGAGGGAAGACTAAAACCCCAATTTTATCTCAAACATTGTTATATCTCACCTACATTACAGCTCCACAAGGTGATTCACAGTTTTTTGACAGAAGCTAGGGATTTTGAACCCAAAACTTAATCTTGTGATACTAGTTAATGATAGTCTTTGTGCTATAAGGAAACTTGCTCTTTTCTGCTGTTCTGCTTTCAAGACTTGTCACAGTAGTTAAAAGCAAAATGATGATGACAAACTATACTGGCACAAGAATGCTTAAGGTGCATGTGGTCTACCTGTTAAGTCTGTGGTACATGTGCTTTGAAATCTTTAGTGTCACTTAAGGGTACTTGAGTGATTTTTTTTTTTTAAAGTAACTTCTTGAGAGAATAGTGCGGTAAATAAAAAAAAAAATCTTTGCCCTTAATACCAACTTTCCATTATTAATGTGCTGATGGGCAACCCTTGAAATAAAACATGCCTGGAAACTTGAAAAGAAATTGAAGCCTTCAAGAAATGTTGAGGAGTTAACTCAAGGTAGTATATGCTATTTTACTCTGAAGTTCAAGTGGATTTTTCTGAAACTTCAGGAACTGTGCATCTAATGATGTTTAGCATTTTAAGATGTGATGGTAGAAGATAAATACTTTTCTTGTTCAGCATGTCATATAGACAGGTTTTTAACTTCCACTGGTCCCTAAAATGTCATTGCAGTTAGCATGGGTATGGATGTATGTTCACCTACTTTCTGGATGCATGTTGCTGTATCCAGTTCTGTAAGAGAAGAGTCTCAAGTGACAGAATTGCATCACTGAGCTAATAGTCATAAGATTCCCAAAAGCTGATGTGCCAGGTCATCTTCTGCCTGGCTGTAGCTAGCACACCAAGTCTTGCAGTGCTGGTGGCTGTGCACAGTCTGTGTTTTAAAGGATACGTTAGTCTTCTAATGTGGGATATGTTCTGTGCTTTACAAACCATTCTGCCAGCATAATAGGAGAAAACACTATGATTTGAGGAGGGGGAAAAATCAAGCTTGGGAAGGCAATGCTGACATGCATTAGACTTCAGCATTCTTAACTAAAAATGATGTGAATGGGCAACAGCACAGTGAGGGAGTGTTAGTTCTTTTGCTCCCTAGCTTTAATTTAATGTTGATGTATATCATTAATGTGATTTAGTCTTTTGGGGTGGGGGGGACGACACCCTTCCTACAGTGTGTGGAAGTGTGTGGCTTGGCCTGGTTATAGAGCCTGAATTTCCATTAGGCCTCCTTATTCTGTTCTCAAAATATTAAACTGCAGTATAAAACATCAGTTTTATAACAACAATCAGCAGTTGTTAGAGTGGAGAAGCAGCAGTTGGTAGAAGAGGGCATGGGAGAGCAGAGTTCAGATTAGCTTAAAAGTTTAATTTAAAGGTTGTGTGTATATATAGCTATTGGAGTTGTGTATTGGTATGTCGTGCTAAAACTTGCTCTTTGAGCAGTACTGTGAGAGGGTAAATATGCCAGAGGAGTGACAAAGATCTATCTGCATGCCATTTTGTATTTATCTGGGGTTATTAACTAATTCCTGCTTTAGTCATACTTAGATAAGTGTGAATGTTCTTTCTGATACTTCCTGATAAAAACTTCTGGAAAACAATAGTTAATACTATTATACTGAACAGTAGTTATCCAGTATATTATGCTGTGGTAGTGACCTGAATAGTTCATACTCATTATGGACATGGTTATGGCACTTAGTTTGCTAGGCCAGTTTATCAAAACTTCCTAATTTTGAGTTTGACAGTTTTATTTACCTTAAGTATTTCATACTCCATAAAACACAGACTTTTCACCAAGCATTCTAATCACTTGATAGTTTTGGAGAGTACTTCGTATAAATTAGCTAGTATTGGTCACAATTTCTTCTACACTGCAGCTTTTTCTCATAGTACTGTAATAAATGCTTTAGAATATAGCTTCAGATAAAAGCAGAGTTTTTTTGTGAAACTACTGGCTATGAAATGCCGTATTGTTAATGACTGAAAGATATGACAGGAATGAGAATGTAATAAGTACTGCAAAATATTTCAGATATGCTCTACAATCCTTTCAAGTCTAAAAAGGGAGAAAGAGCCATGTGTCCTTTCTTAAAGGCCTCTAGTAAAACCCAAAATGTCTGCTGTAGAAAGCAGTGGGAGACTTCAGAGGTGATCCTGAGATCGTGAAGGAAGCTTTAGTGTCTGTTTGAATCTCTGTCCTGTTGTACAGGCAAAACTGATGTGCCTGTGATTATGTCACGTTAATCACAATAGAGAAATTTGAGGTTGTGAAATGGTGTTGCTAACAGTTATGTCATCCTGCTACTTCCTACTAACTTTTTGCTTTTCTGCTTTAAATGTTTAAATGCTTTGGGAAGAGGTCTCTGAGTCCATTGGAAATTTAAACTCAGACTAATTAACAATAAATTTTTTTGAGATTACCTCTTTGCATTACAACAACTTTCCAAGAAAAAATGAACTGTGGATCACAGCTTCTGAAAGATGCTTTCTTTGTCAACAAAAATTAGATATTTTCAATTGCGTTGCTGGTTGTCTTCAAAGATGTTGCTTCCATGAAATGGCAACCTGATATTTCAGTGTGTGCCTTTAATTTTCTTTCTGACTCTTCCATGTTAGCTTGATTACCCAATCTTAAACTGTGATCCAAATGTTTCATTTGACAGTTCAGCTTTCTTGGATTCATGTGTAGTACTAGTAATATGGTTAACTGCCAGTAACTGATACCAAATTGTCGCTCAGTCTGTTAGCATACTCAGTAATGACTGTTGCTCACTAGTTCAGTATTAACTACCTGTGTGAGATACAAGATTAAACTGCAGCTGGAAGTCCATATTTTGATGCAGTATCTTTGTACTCTTATCTTTGTAGAAATTAATTCAAAACTACTCTCCTGCCTATGACACCAGGTTTGATTGAAGATTTTTACCTTAATTATCTGCTGAAAGTTATTTGTGTACTTAAATGTACAGTGATTCAGTATTACCTAAATATTGGAAAGTCTGCCTGCTTGAGACACTACTTGCAAACCTTGGCATTCTCTTTTAGAGTATGCTGCAGCATACTACGGCTGCATCTTTTCTGACTTTTGTATCTATTAAAAAAAAGCTTGTTACTTGAAAAGGCTCTACTTAAACATAGCTTGAGTGATGCCAAAAATTGTATTCTCATATCATGGGTCAGTTTTAGGTTTTGCGTAGAGTAATTTTTCTCTCCTTCGTTGGGCATTACACATAATGAAAAGATGTCATAAAACTGAATTAGTATATTGGCCACTTGGTTATGAGCTGTATAAGAGTAAATGCCTGATGGTATAAATTGTTGATTCTCAGTGGAAGTAACACCACTGAACTTGTGTGTTCAGAGAAATTTTGCTTGAAACAGTGATGTGGGGGAAAATCCCTGCAATCAACTTGGATTTGAAACAATGTCACCTTCTGTGCACTGTCAATTTTTTCCAATTTCAATGTACAGGATGAATTAATGCTTTTTCTAATGTATGTCATGCCAGTTTAATTTCAACTTGCTGTTGTCTTTGTGAAGCGATTTGTTAACAGCACAAATTCTGCGTGTTGGCGGTTTATCCAAGTTAAGGTATCTGAACTGGGTTTTTGCTCATATGTTTGTCATCAGTTAACTGCTTTACTTTCTTTGGAAGATGTATATGAACCTCTTTTTGTAATGGTTTTGCATTTAAGCTTAAACTTAATTCCGGGAGTACTAGAACAAACCTGGTTGCTGAATTATCTCTTCACTAAAACAGCTTCTGCTGTTTAAATACTTTCTGCCATTGTTGAATGAAAGGTGATTTTAATATTAAAACCTGCAGGGTTCCTATCCTGTTCAGACCATGCTTCTGAGTTGTGTTGGAACACCACTTAGAGCTGTAAGAAAAAGCTCTAAGAAAGCATCAGTGATTAGTGGCTGTTTTTACTGGTTGTTGCATAGTGCCCAATCTGTAAAAGCCTATCCTGTGCTGTTGGAAGATCTAAGCTTAAAAAATGGTCATTGAACAGTTATGTATAATAGTGAAATTAGTTGGCCTGTTCTATCCTAATTTGTGTGTCAACCTGCCATTGCTGCAGGTGGCTCTAGAATTTATCTTCTCACTGAGGTTTCTGGCAATAGCTTTTTCTTTTTTTTTCTTCTAGTAGCTCTAGCAGTCCTCTTCTCACAGAGCTTCTCAAATTGCTTATTTGGCCTATCAGCAGCCAGTAGATAGGGTTTTGTTAGACTTTGCTCAGCATGTGACTTGTGGCTGCCTCCTTGACCGTATATGAAGGTGTGTATTAAATGGCTGTGCACACACACACACAAGAAAGATGTATGATGGCTGGACAAAGGTATAGAGTATTTGAGACTGGAGAAAACCTGAGAGAACTCAGGATTTTGAAGGTCACTGAGACAGAAGTCTTCCTGGACAGCTTAATATGTACTTGTTCTTACTGCTAGAAATATGTACAGATGGAGATCTTGTTGTGCTGTTCTTCATCTTCCTGCATGACTCCTGCTTGGTAGTCTTTCTAGGGCCAGCAGATGTTTTTGTACTTGCCTAATAATACTCAGATTTGAAGCAGTTATGATAACAGATGTTTGTCTTATCTCTGAGCTCCTGTTTATTTACAAATACAGCCTGATTTCCAAATTGAGAAGAATTGTTAGGCTTTCATGTACTAGCCCTTACTAAACTTATGTTTTGGAATGCCCTGCTTTTGCAAAGTTGTAATAGTAACACTACTGAAGACAAAGCTTAATACGAAGTTCATAGTTTTCTTGTTTATGACTTTGTTTCTACAAGAAAAACTTCTATTTTAATGAATGAAACATTTTATTAATAACCTGAACACAAACCAAAGTAATTGCAGGGTACATGTGGCAGTGTTTTGGATCAGATCTGTCAATAGCAAATTTTGGGGGATTATCATGTGGTCTTGTTTGACTTGTTATTAAGTGCTTTTCTGAATTCTGATAATAGTCATGTGTTGGCTAATAGCAGCACCCATGAAATGAAACTTTTATGAAAAAAAAAGAGCTGTGGTGTAGACATGTCTGAGAGCTGCTGTCATGCTGCAGTTTTCTTTAGAACTGCAGTGACTGAGGGAGTGAAGGGGAGCAGGGTGGTGGTGTCTGAAACAAGACCAAGTCAGGTCAACCTGGAGACTCCTTGGTAGGCAATTTTCCTTCTTTGCAACTATTAGTCTTGTATGAAGCTTTTAAACTTAAATAGTCTACTTTGCGTATGTACACATATTTAGAACAACATGTAATGCTTATGGAGCTAGCATTTGCCATAGTGTGCTGTTACAACCTGGTGTCATAAAGAGCAGTTCTAGTAACTGCTAGATTCTTATATGGACTGAAAGCTGCGAAGGTGTGGTCTGGACTTGAAATAAGTGTGGTACAAATAACAGGGTGAAGTGCATTTAACATCTTGCTAGAAGTCAGATGCGTGTCCTTCCTTCTGGCACACATGGGAAATAAACTTTCTCTACTGTTTGACTTAATGCTTTTTCTTTTTTCCCCCTAGGTCTTAGTGGTGCAATGGCTAGTATAAGTGTTCGCTCAAGTACCCCAGGCTCACCCACTCACGTGAGCAGTGGCTCCAATGCTAGTCGAAGGAGAAACGGACTCCATGATGTTGATTTGAACACTTTCATATCAGAAGAAATGGCACTCCACTTGGACAATGGTGGAACTAGAAAGCGTACCTCAGCCCAGTGTGGCGATGTCATTACAGACTCACCAACTCATAAACGCAACAGAATGATCTAAACTGCAAAAATTTCAAACCCACCATGCTGCTTGAAAGCCACTTGATCCTCAGAGTACTATTGAAAAGGAAACGTGAGGCCATCTTTCCATATTCACTGTTTAAGACAAATGAATTAAATAATTGCCATAAAGGAAATTTTAGATATTACATTAGATGCCTCTTGTAACTGCGGCTTTCTTAAACTATATTCTTAGCAGAGGACATCAGATATTGTGTAGTAGTTAGCAAGATCATCATAGGTGAACATGTATCTGTTCCAAGGCTAAAAGTGACCTTACTTGTATTCTTAAAGGGAAAGGAAATTTCAGATGTTTATTTGGTTATAGAATGCTTTTTTTTGTCCTTTATTTCCTGCTGTGTTGAGTATTTGCTTAAACAGTATTGCCAGTTTGACTGAAATTGTCTACAACATGACTTGGCATCTTTGTCAAAACTGCAGGCTTCCATTTTTGCAGCACTGTACCATGCACCTAGTTTCTATATAGTAACAGTGTGCAAGTTATAAATATTGGACTGTACCCTTTTTAGTTTTAAAAGCAGTTGATAATTCTGGTGATTGTGTGATAATGTAAAGAGGTGCTATGATGGTCATGCAATTAATACTTAATATTGAATCAATACAAGGATCTTTATTGGATTCACTTTGTGTGTTTTAGTGCTCTGAAGTAGCAATATTAAACTTTTCCCCAATTAACTTCATAGGCTTTTAAAATCAGTTTGAGAAAATATATGTACTTATTGGTATTATCCTCGTGGTAATCATACACAGTGCAGACTGCACCAGTGCTGACCTAAATTTAGAGAAAGATGTCCTGTAATTGGGAAATAGGGTTTTCTGTTCAGTATTAGTGAAGGGTAGGTTTTGTGTACACCCATATCCCATTTTACATTTCTTGTGAAGTAATTGCCCGTTTTTGGGGAGGGGTGGGAGGAGAGGGAATTGGGGAATAGTTGGAAAAAGGGGTGTGTTCTAACAAGTAAGACTTCTGGTCACATGTGGAAACTTGGACTAACTTAAGATTCTGTGTGATGCTCTGTCTGTCAGGAGGGAGTGACATGCAGGTTCTGTGAAGTGCTAAGAAAATAATTTAAAACTGGAAGTTGATTATAAAGCTCTGGATAAATATGCCGTAAGGATGAATTAAAAAGGATAAATGGCTTTCTTTTTGTGTTGAGCTTACATTCATAGGATTGAACTCTGGCTGCCATAACTTAAGCATAATCTAAAACTGAACTAGAGATAAAGACTCATCTGCTGCAAATCTGTTTCTGAATGGGGAAGGATATATGTCAGTCTCAGAGTGTCCTAACTATTTTTACATGTAGATGCAGCAAGTCTTTGGTGGAGAGCTCTGGCTTTCAGGGCCTCTAAATCTCTGCCTAGGAAAGGGATAATACAGGAGGAATAAGAAAAGGAAGAGCTCCAAACCTGCAAGTTGGGAAGGGGTATTTAGTGAGGTGGTATGCATGCTTTAACTGGAAGCATAGGCTGATTCTTGGATGAAATGCAGCTGTGCTAGAGTCACAATACTAAAAAAACTGTGTTGTTCTAGCTAAGTTAAGGCACCTTGAGCTCCATGTTAATACACAGCTCTTCAAGACTTTTGCTTATGTGCTTGTAGAGTCAGATCTTTTTTTTTTGTATTATCTTCCCTGTTTAAAGCAGACTTCACTGTAGTTTTGCTCCTTTTGCCCTGGTGTCCTCTCATTGGTGTTCTGTAGTCAAGGTAAGACAGCGATGATGTGTTAAATTCTCAGAATTCAAGGCTCTCTACTAAGAGCATGAGTTCCTTGCTTTGTGGTGCTTCCATCAAATTTCTTTACATCAAAGAGCTCTTGAAGATGTCAACAGTTGCACAATACTGTAGCTAGAGGTTCTGTAGTTTATGGGACAAGTGTAAGAACTGTCCAAAGCAAGATGGTAAGAACTGTTGAAAACCCCCACCTGTGTTACATAGCTGAACTTGCACATCACCTGAAGACTCAGTATACATTAATTTCAGTTACTGCTATTAACTACGATTCATAGACTTATTTTATGTAAAATATTAATACTGCATAAAGCTAGTTTTCATTTGGAGACTGCATTTTCAAAGATTTTGAAGATGGTATCTAAATATATCTGTTAGTATTTATTAGGCTGTTGGCAGAGGGATTTTTCTGTTCCAGAAAAAAAATCTGGAGTCCTGAAAGGACATTTGTGAGAACCATTTTTCAGCTTTTCTGTTTATTCATTAACTGGCTTGTACAACTAAGATGCTTATGCTCGGCAACTCTTAACACATTTTAATATTACATGTGGTAAAGGCAACATCTTATTGGTGTCAGGTCTGTGTATAAGGACTGAACTGTAACAGTGCTTCTGGTCTAGCCCAAATACACAGAGCCTGTTCAAATTACTTCTCCCTTTCCTTGCAGTGAAATCCTGTTAATGCTTTGAAGCATTCATTCAGTCTAGTACAATCTAAAACTAAACTTGTCTGGCTTTTTATTTAATTTGTGCCATTTTTCTTTGAAAGAAAGCAGGCTTAGATATTAAACTGGTTGTGTTAATGGTTTTTTGCTTGTATCTTAAATATTTGGCAACTTTTTGATTGTTTTTCATTTAGCCCAAGCTGTTTGCTCTTTGTTAACCTCTGCCAGAATGATCAAAAATGCATGTACTCACCTGGTAAACAGAAGGAGAACAGGTTGTCTCTTTAAAAAAAAAAAAAAAATAAAGTCCAGAACCTGTTACTTTTGAAGACTTATTTTTTGTGCCAGTGTAGAAAATTGACATTCTGGAAATAGCTTTGAGCTATTATCCAAACTGTAGCTCCTGGAGCCAGAAGTGAGTTGATTTTCTGTAAGAAACACTGAATTGAGTACTGTTTAGTTTGGTAAAAATGGTGCTTACTTTTGCTTTCTCCTATGAGTCGTATAGTTGACCGGTCTCTTCTCCATGTACATCAAATCTAACATGAATGTGTGGCAAGTTACATAAGGTACATCCTGCACTGAAGCTACTGAGCTTGGCTTGCTTATTAATGAAGTAAGTTTTAAATGTTAAATTTAAATCTATATTACAATAAAGTAATGCAAAAATGATTTTGGCTGAAACTGAAGTCCTGCAGTTAAACTTACTCTCAAATGTGGTTTACCCAGCTGGAGTAATAGAAACTCTAAGTCATAATAAACCTAATAAAAAAAATTAAATACAACTAATCAGGCTGCTTTGTAGTTCTTTTAAGTTTCTGAATACTACTGTCCATCAGTAAATCCAAATGAAGATATGGTTAATGTGAGTTGACAGGCTTATTTGGTTCTGCAGAGTAGGATTTTTCTGTAAGAATGCAATTTGATGGTAGCTGTTGAGTCTAGCTACACTTCAGAAGCTTTCCTGTCTGCGTGGACTAATGGAGAGTAGGAATTGGGATGTACTGTTAAAAGATGCTCTGCAGAATTTAACATCACTAATACTTGGGAAAAGCATCTTGAACCATGCCACTTAAAACCTCTTTAGAAAGTTAAGTGGTATTGACTTTGGACTTGAGTGAAACTAGGTGCTTAATTAAACTGAAAGAGTAGATTTAGGTTAGGTATTAGGAAGAAGTTCTTTACTGTGAGGGTGCTGAGGCCCTGGCACAGGGTGCCCAGAGCAGCTGTGGCTGCCCCTGGCTCCCTGGCAGTGTTCAAGGCCAGGCTGGATGGGGCTTTGGGCAACCTGGGCTAGTGGAGGGTGTCCCTGCCCGTGGCAGGGGGTTGGAACTAGATGGGCTTTGAGGTCCCTTCCAACCCAAACCATTCTGTGAATTAGCAGCTTTTCCTCTTTTATGTGGGTGTCACTACCTTCAAACTATTTTCTGCTTACTTGCTGTATCAACAGGTCTTTGAATTTCATTATGAAGGAAAACTTCATTTCACAGGAGCTCTTAAGTTAATTTCTTTTTTTAATTAATGTTAACATTTTTTCACTTTTAGCCAGCAAAATGTTCCAGTGGAAACTTGGAAAATATTCTTAAATGACTTCTAAAAAACCCCAGCATCTTTTGAATGTTAGCCTAGAGCTAGTAATATTTTGGCAGAAATAATGTATGCACACCGGGCTTGTTCCACCGAGTTCACGGCACTGGGTGGGGCTGATGTGGCTGCCTGGGGTGGCCACAAGCCCCTGTGGCTCATTCCGGAGCCGCTGGTTATTTAAGGTAATGAGGCAGGCACTGGCACTTGTCCCTAACTCAGCCTGTCTCAAGCTTTCCTTGTCTGCATGTGGAATTCCTCTGGATAAGCTTGAGGCTGGAGAACTTTGAGAGCTTGTGATGAAATGGCTCTAGTCAACACTGGTGCTTTCTGCTGTCAGTCTCACTTGGGCCCCTCTCAGACATCTCCCAAGGACAACTACGTGTTTCAGGCTCACAAGGGCAGTACTGACTAAACCAGCCAAGTTCACTGCTGTGTAGTATGGAAGCATCACCTAGCTCTGTTACAAGAGAGACTTGGAAGCTAAGTCTTTCTCACTGAGTAATGAGATTCCAGCATTTCCTGTGACTTCATTTTGAGCAGTGCTGCTACTGCTCTTGTGATGGGTATGGCAGCTATCTGGTTTTTTTGAGCATGGGGACTGTACAGAGGGCTGTATTTTTACTGGCTGTGATGGGATGTGGTGGGGTAGTGTAAAAGAATGTGACCTTGTTGGAATCTGCTATAAGCCTGTTGAGCATATGCTATGGTTTGTAGAAAATCTTGAATTTCAGCATAAGAAGTACTAATCAACTTGTTAAGATAGTATCTAAGACCAGTCTTTATCATGCTTTGTAATATTTCACCATTTTTAGTCAGCTTTGTTTTGAAGTGTAAAGCTAAAGATGGTTCTGGATGTCGCAGAACAGCGAGCTATACATGAAACACTGGGGTCCTCACTTGTATTGTCATGGTGTAACACTATCTTGTATCTTTGTCAGAAATTCACAAGGTTCCTCCAGCCCTAAAACTCAAGCCACAAGAATTCTTCTGGTATTTTGTGCATTTAGTGTCCTTTTTACAAAGCAGCAAAGCACAGCATATGAAGTGTTTGCATCTAAACTAGGTCCACCAGGAATCTTGTTCTAAGATTCTACTGCGAGTTTTGATGGGGTCACTTCCAACTCCTGTATACAACCGTGTGTACCTCTGCTCACAGAGTGTGGGCAATGCTGAAGAGTCCTAAGGTTAGCATTTGTTGCTTTATTAATACATACTTTTGTTTTTATATTGATAACTCCTTGAACCTAGCCTTCTCATTTTGAAGTTAATTCCTCAAGTCTTACAAGACCAAGAGTAATATGGGGAGAAAATATCAAGTTTGTTCTCCTGTTTAACAGATTATTTAATTTCATATAACTAGTCTATAGCATTGCCTCTCTGCAAATCAATGATCTTAGACCACTTTCAAACCACAAAAATCTTTGCATCTTTGGAATGCTTTAGACCAGTCTTGTTGCTATTTTTTAAAAATACCTACTGTGCTTTTTAAATATAATTAAAATTTTAAAGCTCTGGGGAGAGTTTTGCCACAAGTTGGCAACAGTGATACTGCCGTATGGCTATTTGATAAAGCACAGCCAAAGATAACTAATGCTGTCTTCAACAAAAGTTTTCCAAAGCCTGTTCTCCTGTTCTCTCTAAAAGCACCAACAAAGAAATGTGTGGATCGTGCTTAGAGGCAAGTGGACTCCTCAGCTAAGGTGGGCCATCTTCTGGAGACTTGCATTGAATATCCTGCCAATAATCCAGCTCTGTCTTATGAGGGAACCATAGTTTGTATTACTTCTTTCATCTCTAAGCTTTTCTGTTGAAAAAGCTCACACAGTTATGTCCTCTCTTTCGTGGCTATGTTTCAATGACTTCCTGTGGAAGAGCATGTGTGATCTCCCATGGTAGACAGATTTTTTCCTCTCTCCCTGGAGATACTGTTGTCATTTACATGAATCACTGAAGGTGCATTTAGGTCTGCTAAAATTAATTTTAAAGTCTTTGAGTGAAATTATTGTAGTTTTCAGAGTAGGAAACTGCTGAAGATGCTCTGAATATTGTGGCTGCAGAGGCTTGTGTGCAGCCAGATGACAGTGTGGTGGTGTAACTCATTTGGAGTCTTAGATTATTTGTTAAAAACTGATTTGTCTGTCTCTGCTTGCTGTGTAACAGCTTCAGATGTGGTCTTGCCAAAACTCAGATTTCCTTCGGCCTAGATGTGTTTCCCAAAATACTATTTCTCCCACGTAGAATTTTTCCAGGGAAATGGGTTCAACATATTTAAATCCCAATAACTGGGGTCTTTAATAATAGTTTCAACAGAAGAAGGCCTAAGTGTTCCTTCAGAGTTAGTTTTCAGGTTGATTTGATCCTTCCTAAAGCACAGACCCACAAGCCATGTCTGCATCTGGTTTTCTTCCTCCTGTTTGTGACCGTGGCGCATTCTGACGCCTTTCACACGAGGAGCATCTCCCTGTGCTGAATGCAGCGTGAACGTCGAGATAGTTCTGGTAAGTACTTGTATGTGATGTGTGGCGTTTCTTTTAAATGAACGTACTCGGGCTGTCGAGTTGTGGGGTCTACATGCCTGGAGATACTCAGGACTCAAATGGATGCAGCCTGGAGCATCCTGCTCTTGGACCTGCTTTGAGCAGAGGTTGGACCAGGTAACCTCCCAGGCTCCCTTTCCACCCGAATTAGTCTAGAACTCACCATACACGGTCCTTCTCCATGCAAGTTTTATCTGTGAGGTGGGTAAAGACACCGGTGTCCTTGCTGCCAAGTAACACCTGCTGCTTAAATAACCAACCACTAATGGTAAGTTAGGAACGGATGATTTTCCTTTCCTATGATGCACATACTCCTCTGGAAACTATCAGAATTGCTACTCCATAACCTCCTAAGGACAGGCACCAGTAGGAACTGGTCCCAAATTTGACTTCTTGAATTTCTTGCCTCTGTGTTGTGTGTTTCATGGACTTCGAAGCAACACTTGTTTTGGGCTGAATTATGAAGCTGTTTGTGCTACATCATCTGCTCGAAACATCACCTCCAAAGGACAGGAAAGCATCTGCCAGAGATTGGCTTTGGTAAGTCATAAAAATGCCTTTTTCAAAGGGTGAAATTCCAGTTAGGGGTAGCCAAGTGCTTCTGTATTGAGGTCAAAGCCCCTCTTCATTAATGTTCTGGCAGACTGGTAAGTGATACTGCAAAACTTGGAGTGAAACTTTGTCCATTTATGTTAGCTTCTGCTGGTGTACGTTTGGATGTGATCTGATAGAGGGGAAACAGGGTAGAAAAGTGAAACTGTCAACACAGATTAGATGTATCATCAGTTAAAGCTCTAATTGCTGTTATGCCTGTTTCTCCTATGACTTATTGGAGACAAATGGTAAAATCATATCAGTTAGATAAAGGTCTAAAACTTTCCATTTATTGGACACTGTGCTGAAGACTCAGAAAAGTACCAGGTGGACTAATGGTGACTTGAGAAGGTTTTTCGCAAGTCTGGGATATTGCCTGAAAAGTAGAATGTAGATTAGAGTTACTCTGTTCCAGTCTAAGACCTCCAGAAATGCAGATTTTTGAAGTTGTTCCAGTGCCTGAGTTTGCTATGAAGTGGAACTGCATTACTTTCATTTTTTATTTCCTGAGACAGTCAGACTTGTGTATTCCACTGAGACTAAAGCAGCGGGGCCTGGCTAAGCATCCTGCTTTTCAAGGGTGCGTCAAACTCACAACAGAAACTAGTAGCAAATGTAAAAAGTAATATTGAATGTATATTAAACATTCTGGCTTGGGAGGAACCTTGATACTACCTGTTGGCTGCAGGCTCTTGCAAGTGCATACTGCAGTGTTTTGGGTGGTTTTGGTACTTGAACTGCCAGGTTATGATATTATCACAATACTGGAATACTCTTAACGCAGCCACCGGCTTCTTGCACCCCGAGAAGGTGGGCTGGCCATCTGAGATGTCACTGGAGTGTGCCAGCAGCAGGGGCGGACTTGAGGAGGGCGGGTAGCTTTGGTACCTGTCAGTGCATCAGAGGCTGATCTGGTGCTGCTCGGAGTAAACAGGTCTCTGAGGTATGACCACACTCGGTTCTGCAGTTACGCTTCACTAGTTTTAAGTGTTTGTACAGATGTAAAGATGCATGAGGTTCCTAGCACTGCGAGTGAGTAACCCAGCAGGCTGTCTTTATGGTGACAAGCAACTTTCAAATGACACTAACTTTCCATCCCATCGCTTCCCTGCGCGTGTAGATTTGAGGTCACAGTGTCAACACTTCTGTCCCCTTGTGCAGCTATTTTGCCACAGCTGTTCTGAACAGAGATGGCAACTCTAAGGGCAGATTCCCACAACCTGCACAACCACAAACTTGCCCATGCTGTAGGTCAGCCGGTAAGTCCTTGTGGTAGTTGCAATACCGTGGAGCTGGAAAACCCCACTGAGACCCCAGGCTCTGGGGTTCTAGCTACAGAGTCAGCAGGAGGTGGGCTCGAAGAATCTAAGGAGCAATGGGCAAGAGGTGGTACAGGGGCATTGGAAGGGGAAGGGAACTTGCCCACCAGCTGTCATCGTCCTCAACTACAGTAACCCTTAGGCTTAGGCTGGAATGGCACTGAATTCCTGCGGTGCCTGGTTCAGCACTGGCTGTACTGGCCAACTGATGGCTTGGGTGACTTTGAAAAGTCATTTTTACAATTGTATCACTTAAGCCACTTGTTCTACATAGCTCTTAAGTTCCCGAATAAAGGCATGATGCACTGCTATGGAGAAGGATCTCTTTTTTTCAGCCATAGTTTGGTACGTGGTTTAGGCTCAGTGGAGGCATCTCTGTTTCTATCACAGGGGATTTCACGGGGATGATGCTGATGCTTTAAAGTATCTCTGAGTTTCTCAAAGCTTTAAAGTAATGCAAAGAGCCCTTGGGATTATTTAACTGCCATGCCCAGTTCCTTTACTGCTTTGAAAACCAGTTATTCAGCAAGCAAAAATAATCCCCCTGGTGACTTGCTGATGATTTTGAAATGTTCTTTGTAAAGCAAAACGTTCAGAGTCAAGTAACGAGTCACACGAGCTGTGCTGGGAGGCAGGAGGATGACAGCTCTGAAGTGTTGATGTGCTGTCACTGCACTGAGCATCTCCTTGTTTACAGAAGGGAATGTACCACTATGACCACGAAAGTGAAGTTTTGGCCCGAAGAAGGTGTAGCTGTGTTGCAGATGAGGTGTTGGCTGTTCGTGGTGGTGGTGTGAGGCAAAGTGGCAGTGGTGCTCCTGTCGGGTGACTGGAGAAGAGAGTCCTGGTGTCAGTGTGGGGTGGGGGGCAGGTGAAGGCTACCGCTGTTTTCTGCGAAGGCTTATGTTTGGTAACAAATAAAATCCAGGCATGAAGGTTACAGGTGTCTAATTTGTCAAAAATGAAACCCAGATAATGTAAGATTTTCTACAATTTTCTACAATTTCTGTCTTGCTCGTACAGCTGTAGCCGCTTGCTCTAGTTAACAGGGTACCAGAACAGCAGTGGAGAGAGGGGACTTTGCCAAACCTTTATGCCTTAATGCCATTATCCGCTGTCTCCAACCTGCCTGGCAAGCACTCAGGTAGGTGTGACTAAGGATCTCTAAGGAATACATAAAGGGCTACCAGGGCCATCACCTTGAACTTGTCCTTTCAAGTATTATCTATAAATACGGTCCAGCAATCCAGCTGGCACCCTCTGGTCAAGCTCATTGCAATCTCAGATAAAACTACTGTCAAGTGGAGCCAGATCTCCAGCTGCTTTATGGAGCTGTGCCCGTTTGCACTGCCTGGGGACGGGAATCAGAGGAGCTCCTTCCCACGGCGCAGCCTTGCAGCTGGTGGGCGGCAGGACAGAGGAGGGGTGAACCTCCCAGTGATGGGTGAACCGCAGCGCTCTGATGTTTGCAGTGGGCAAGTGGAGAGGAAGAGCAGAAAATCCAACACGAGATGATGTGCCTTGTGCAACCATGTGGTGGTGCAGCCCTGATGTTCTGGGAGGCTCACCCCAAGCACGTACCCATAACGTGACAGTGATCCAGCTACTGCCTAAATGATGCTTTAAAAAAGCAGCATGAGCCCCCACATTAACTGGCAGAGAAAAAGATGAGGCGACATGGGCAGCCCAAGGTGTGGGGCAGGAATCCTGGCTTTCCCAAGCTCTGGAGAAGTTTTGCTGCTTGTGTTTTAGCCCAGATCTTCTGTCGGTATGTGGCATCCAGCAGGTTGTGCCAATGGCTGCGCTGTGCGAGGTCTGGGTCTGCATCCTGCACCGGTGGGGGTCTGACCTGCATCCTAACAATGGCTTTGCATGCTAGTGTGACTAATGAGGAATCAAAGCTTTTTTTTTTTAGCTGATCAAGTTGAAGATCGTCAGATGAACGGAACTATGGAACAGAATCTCTCTTGAATTTCCTAGCTGTATTTGTATGCTTAAAAGAGCTGTGTGCTGTCATGTGTCCTTCGTGAAGATCAAAATACATCTTGACAGTCTGCTTTCCTCCTTTCTCAGTGGCTGAAGGCAACTTTGCAGGCTCTTGGTACTGAAACTGTCACTTTTTGTTAATCCTGTACGTTTTCTACGTTTAAACTTTCAAATATATCGGTAGTGTTGGTGTGATCTCCATAATCATAACTTTATTACACCAGAGTAGCCCGTGCGTATCCAGCCCAAAGTGAACTCTCCTCAGACCGCGATGACGCGGGACGAGCTGGCCGCGGCGCTCTCCAGGTGAGCAGGTACAGCCCCGCACTGCCCAGCCCAGCGGGGTCGGGCTCAGCCTGGGGCCTGGGCTGCCGCAGGGATGGCAGCGGATGGAGCGATGCCGTGTGCCTTCCTGCTTCTGCCACTTGTATTTCATTCTCAGTTTTACATTTGTAGATATATTGTTTCTATTATCTGCCAGAGGCACTTAATCTATGCGGTAAAATCCAGGCTTAGCATTTCACATAATGAAACCAGTAATACTTTGCAAATTAAATGACATTATTTGCTTTCTCTTCTTTTCTCTGAACTTTGTTTCCATACAGGTTGTGATCAAGAAATGCAAGATGGAAAAAGAAAGTCAATATTCGTTGATGGTAAAATATTAATGCTCTTTCAAAGCAAAGTGTGGAACAGAGTACTTGCTTTTCTTCTATGTGGCCCCAGGTCTGGGGAAATTCTCTCCCAGGAGTTCACTGCAGCTGTGGCCGATCCCTCGGGGTGATGCAGGGTTTGCAGGGGAAGCTGGAGAGCAGAGGGTAGTGCAAGCACAGGCCGGAGAGAAGCAATGTCTGAGATGAGCTAGCAGGCATCATCTTCCTCTCTGTTAGAGGAAAGGGTTGAGACGAGCAGAGCTTGGAGGAAGGGCCAGCCTCCATGTGCCAAGTCGTGACCTGCCCAGTTTTATGGGAGATCCTTATCCTGTATTGGGAAAGCCTCCTGGTATGGGAGGTCTGGAGAAGGTAGCACAGCGCAGGGCTTCATTGCTACATCAGCTTTTGCTGTGCATGTCTGCGGGGACACTGAGGTGTCCCTGGAGCCTTACCTCTGCCTGTCTGTCATCATTTGGGCAGGGTGTGCCTGTTCAGCCCCACGTTTGGTCTGGGGATCCGCACCTTGCCCACAACGTTCACTGATGCTGCTGACTGGCAGGAATCTCGCCTTGGCAGGTAAATAACATGGAAACCCTTTTATCTTTGTCTCTCCATCCTGCACTGGGGCTTACGTAGGGCTCTGGTATGAGGTCACTTCCCTGGGCTGCTTGAAGCTCTCCGACACACCTTGCACAGCAAAGCGAGTGCCTGTGGTGGAAATGGCGCCCAGCATCATCTGCTGCCATGTGGGTCCTGGAAAAATCCCCAGAGGATGTGCTTATGCTGCTGTTGGGAGGATCTAAGAGAAATGTCTCTGCAGCTTCTGTTGGCCAGCACTGTCCCCCCACAGCCATCTCCCCCCGACCCTGTGCCAGTGCCTGCTCCGCATTCCTTGGCGGCAGCTCTCCTGTTGTCCCGGTATTGAGAAAAAAATTAGGAGAGCTGGACAAGAGGTGTACCACTACTGAAACAAGTAAAATTATTTGGGCATGATTTAGAAATGATCGCGCAGGGAAGCGGACCAAGGTTTCCCCACGTTGTGGCTGTTGCCTTTACCCAGCGGTTCAGCCCTCCCGGTTACGCCAGACAAATGCCTCCCCTTGTGCCAGAGAAGCGAGCTGGGGACAGAAAGGTGCCGCCTTGGCAGGGGAGCAGCATCCCCGCGACCTGCGCGGGTTCCCGGCACCTCCTTTCCCGAGTGTCCGAAAACGCTTTGGTGCCCACGCCACGCGATGGCTTTTGTTCGGGCTCCCAGAATGGCCGCTGTGTTTAGGTAGAGGCCTTGGGAAGGACTCACGGCAGGCAGAAGGCGGGGTGCTGCCGGCGCAGCGGGGGCTTCCCGGGCCATTCCTTGGGCGGTGCTGCCATCTAGGGTGCGAGGGGAGGGCTGCGCTGCGGGGTGCCCTCCTCCCAAAACCCGGCCCCGGGGCTGCTCCCCGAGGGCCGCGGGAAAGGCTGCAGCAGCAGAGCGGAGCCCACCGCCGGGCAGAGCAGGACGTGGCTGTGTCTAGATCTCAATACAACGCGTCATGCCAAGGAAAAAGCTGCATAAAAAAGTTGCGGAAGAGCGTTGTACTGGGGCCTGGCTGTTAGCGGAGTTTGGGGAGATGGGGAATTGGTTCTGCTTTGCTGTCAGCTCTCTGCGCCCCATGGGCAGTGCCATAGCTGCCTCCACTGGCTGCGGCGGCAGATGCGTTGTTCCCCCGATCTCACGGGGCCTTTCACGTCACTGGGCACATACGTACGTTTACAAGGACCTGTGCGGCTCCTCAGGCTTTGAGGAAGAGGTTGGCGATGGCTGGCGGTGGGGCTGGTTTCAGCCACGGACTAAGGGCTCCCCGTGGAGCAACCCTTGCTCCTGGGATGTGCTCTGCCTCTGCAAAACATTGCTGGGCGGCTCTGGGGCTGGGCTTGTGCCCTTACTGTGTGCTCTGCTTTTAGGTTAAACTGTCCTCTTCTGTAGATGAGAAGTTTTTACACGTACTCAGAGAACGCGTGAGCCACAGCCAGGCTGCGGAACGGTTTCTGCCCGGGCTCCGGGGCACGGTTAGGAACAGATGTTCCGGTCAGGCTGAAATCAGTCCTGAGCTTCAAATCTGCACTAATGGCTCTGACCCCACATCATGGACTTCAGAGAAAAGTGATTTTTTTTGTTTAGTTCCAGCTCAGGTGTAACTGAAATTCCATTTTTACAGACTTCATATTTGTGAAGCCCAGCAAATGGGCCTCTCACTTTTCTGCATTACACTTAAGTCTGGCTGAGTGTACCGAAGCTGTGCGAGTTTACCCTGAGCTTACCTTGGTGTAGGAGTTAAAGACCTCAGGAAATCCAGCTGGTACTTTACCCTGAGCTCAAATTCCTGGTTAAATGAATTTACATACTGTCTTTAATTCCTCCCAGCTGGCTGTCTCAGACGAAGAGGGGCTGCCAGGGCTGCTTGCTGTCCATCGGTATGGACGAGCCGGGTACTTAATAGTCCGGATCGATACCTGCTGCAGTTCTTCACAGCTGTATTACTGTGACCCTCCTGACTGAAGGAGTGGCCTCTGCATGAGCACGTGCACTTGGGAACGAGATGTGACAGCCGTAAAGAGGAGAGTATATTTTAACTGCCTTTTAACTGTTTATGGCAGTAAAAGTAAGGCAGTGCAGTTGGCTGTGGATCTGCACCCTAGTGTTACAAACCCCTTCCTCCTTGTACCTCCATACTCTGCCCTTACTCAATAATACCTCATGCTTTCTGTCATTCTTCCCTTTCTTCATGTACTCTAACTTTTGCATTGTTTTAAATAAGTCTGTGTTGAAATGATCTGTGTTGTCCGCAGTACGGACAGTGTTGAGGCGAAGTCCACCAAAGGGTCAACAGGAGTTTGGAGTTCTCATCTGGATGGGAGTTTTACTTGGCTCCAGGTTTCCCATTGATTCTGATGAATTTTAGTGACTTAGAGCACAGATTCTGGCATTTTTTTAATGTGCTCTGGCTGTAGAATGAACTGTGGATCAGATTTAAAAAGCTATATCACATTTAAAATATTTTTACCTGAAGCCTTACAAAGTTATTAAACCATGCAGGTAACTTTCCCTTCTCCATTTCCTACAAATTAATCCTCCATACGCGTACTACAACCTTTTGCTCTTTCTGTACAGGCGTTGGGCTGATCAAACCTTAATGTGTGCTCAGTAGTGGAGGCATGACTTAAAACCTGAAAAAAAATATTGGCGTGAACATGGCTGTTGCTTGTAACGCTGCACGCAGTGGGTCAGGCTTAGAGCTATGTGGTTTTACGCCAAGACTTTGCATCTCGCTCTTACAATAAATATTAGTAAGTATGAGTATTTACTGATCAGACTTGCTACATTGATGTCATCTTGTTTTTAGAATTATATGAAGTTGAAAGAAAATATTCGTCCCTCTGAAAGCAAGCAGAAGAGCCCTTCGGTTGGAAGCTTGCTGAATTTTTGGGTAGCCCCGTTTTCCCTTGCCTTTGGAAGGACACGGCAGAGCTCATGCATTTTTGCAGCCTTGAGGGCTTCTTCCATTTTTGAGGCTTCTTGTTGGACATCTTCCCTTTCTCTGAAACACTTTTTGGAGCCCTGCGGTGCTGGTTGGTAGGTGATTCAGTTCCTAGAAAAATGTCTAGCTGGCACTCTTTAATGTGTGGGGCTTTTAGATTAACCTGAAATGAGCACCTTTAAAGTTGTGTTGATTTTGGTGTGCTTTGAACTTGATCTTTTTCTTATTTGTTAATGTGGATGTTGCTGTCTGAGAACTAATAACTATTAAGTTTGAGATTACAGATTTATACATATTATACTTTGAAGCAGCGTTTACACCAAAAAGCAAGAGGAAAAGCCAATGCCTTGCTGAGGAGGCTCTCTGAATAGGGAAGATGGAGGATGATGGTGTCTCTATGGCAGTGAGGTCATACCACGGGAAGTCCCTCTCCTGAGCTAAGCACAGATGCCATTTTGCTGGGGTAGTTATTGCCTAGAGTCGCAGAGTACGTGGACCTCAAAAGGAGCTGGAAATCGTATTCCTGGCAGGGCAGGTGGAAGGAAAATGCTGAGTGTCAGCAGTCATTTCATAGAGACAAACAGCTTGTTAGGCATGGGCGTCAGCTGGAACTGGAGACTTCGGGAGAGACCTTTTGTGCTATGAATGGCTTTAAATTCCTTGACTAAGTAATGTTTGCATCCTACAGAGAAGAAAACCTTCGCTAGCCTCCCTGAGCACCCATGCAGAGCTCAGAGGAGAGTCATGGGGTGGATTTGCAGCAGTGCTCTGAATCGGCTTTGCACGGGCTGATGTGGAGCTGCACCAGGGACCTCAGCTGTGGGGGATCCTGCCCACCTTCAGTGTCTGTTTTCATGGTCCACTTCACCTCCGGAATGGATGGCTCCATCCTCGCCTGGTGCCCTGGCTGATACCCCATGGGGGATGCCCACACTTACACACAGCCCATGAGCCAGCTTGAGGAAGCTCCAAGTTCAGCTGTTGCTGTTTCAGGCCAGAAGTCCCCAAACCTGCTTTTTTTTTTGATATAAAGGAGTTGATTTCTCTGACTGGTCTGATGAAGATGCACTTCAATACAGGTAGGCTCCTGGATGTATAGCTTTCCCTTCATATTTTACTTTGGGACTGATTTTCTCAGAAATATGGAGCATAATTTGCTGCTTGCACATCTGTCTGGCATCCACAAATGATGAGTATGGAAATCTATTGATGGATTTTCCAAATAATGTTGTAGGACTACTGGGTGTTACAGCCACAAGTGATGCATGTGACTCATTTTAGGCTCCCACAAACCCAGCTAAAGGTATAGAAACACCTTTAGTATCTTCTAAACTTAAGTGTATTTTGGTGCAACATCTCCTGTGTTTCCCAAGAGCTCCAAAATTTGTTCTTGGATAAACCTCCCTGTTTCCCATCTGGCTTTCAGCAAATTCCAGGTCTGGTCCTAATTAGTGCTGTGTAAACCTATGTTATGTGAAGAACTGACAAAACCCAAAATCTTTCATTGGAAAAACCCTGTTATGTTGCTGGCTTTTATATGAGCATCCAAACTGGGAGTTTTCTTTCATGGATCATGGTTGCAGGGAAAAAAAAAGTAGAGATGTCAAAACCTGCCAGTGAAAGCTGTGGGTAACCCCTGGGTGTTACCATCCAAGGCCTTTGCATTCTTGCTCTGCGCCAGGAGCTTTGTTCTTTGGCTGGAGCAGGGCTCCTCGGTGTGGCCTCACCTCTCCATGCCCTGTAGTAACGTCTCTGCTGGAGCGCGTGACCCCTCTGAACCCCACACCAGGTCTTTGCTCCCAGAAAGAGCTGCCAGCAAATAGGTCTATAGAAAGATAGTGGCAGGAAACTTGGCAGCTGATAACAGAGCAGCTGTATTTGTTGTTTCTAACTGGCAAAACACAAACCAGAATTAATTTAAGCTGCTGTACAGGTTACTACAACTTTTAAAGCAAGGGAGACTTTAATAAATGTATTGCTACCAACATACTAGGTAATACTTTAGTATGAAATTTTGGCTGACCCTGTTAATTTTACTTTTGGAACAGCATAGGAGAAATATAAGGAATAACTTGTCATGTCAGGTTGCCCATCAGTAATCACAGAGACTCTGCACTTGTAGTCCATTGCTGGTTGGTGCTGGTGATGGTACCAATAACTCTGAAACTGCGAGAGTGGCGCGAGAGCCGCTTTACAGGGTGAACTGCATCTTCTGGGTCACCTGAGCCCTGGGTTTCAACTGGTCAAACTACTACTGCTCCAGCTGGGGCAATCAGGTTTCAGAAGGCACAGCATCCCCAGGAGCAGAGCCGGACTTTCCCAGGAGGTACCATCCACCCCTGGGATGACTTCCCTTGGCGCTGGTGGCGGCGGTGTCACCACAGCCCTGCTCTGCCCACCCGTGCCGCGGGGAGCTCCTTCCGTGCACAAGTCTGCTTGCAAGCTTCCTAAAGCTGAAATGTGCTAAACGTGTTCATACAACGCTTAACTCGCGTGGGGTTTTTTGCTGTCCATGTTTTCAGCTTACTAGGGTTGTCTTCCTTGGCCTCGCCAAGTGTGTTCTCTGTGGAGATGAGACAGTCTTTGCATTTCGTCCTTCAGCTGAATAGTCAATGACTGGGCAGCAGTTTTATATTTCACCCCTCCTTCCTTAGCTGTTGGATGGAGAAATTGAGATTGTATGAGCATCGTGGCACAGAGGTGATAGGAGGGAAATGGTAATTACTGAGATAAAATACATGTCAGGAACTCGAAAAATCCTATTTGATAGGAGTGTCTTCACTGCTCAATTTGCAGTGCACTTGCCAGAGCACTTGCTCAGCTGAGTTAATTTGGGGAACCTTTGAATTCTTCTTATTTGTCTTAGTTCTGAGCCATTAGTGTCATGGTTTCAAGCAGTTCTCTCCAAATACAAGAGTTGGCAACCTTCATTGTCATAGCCCAGTGGCTGAAATTTCCACCTTACAGCAGGACTCCAGGCAGTGGCGATTCAGAAGGAAAGTTCCCTCTGGCACATCAATAACAATTCCGTTTTAATAGGGTTTTTTTCACTTTCTTCTGATATTTCACCTATCCTAAGGCAGGTGAGGGACCTTGTCCTTGGGAATATTCCCATCTTGTAATAGGGAAAAGGTTTGCTCAGGCTTTTGATTCCTTCAGCTGCTTTACGATGGGTGATAATATTAGACCAGGAAGCAACTTTGTCAGAGCTCCCCTTCAGCAGTCCTCGGGGTAACTGAAAAAGAGTTGCCAGAAAAACACCGCTGCTTTTGATACTGTGGTAAAATGAGGGTGAGTCTGTGCTGTCGCAATGGAGCGACAGTGTGAAAAGTCTGGAAAATAGTCCAGGTACAGCAGGAGCATAAACCTCCCCGACGTCAGACCCGCTAACGACTCCCCTTCGGCTTTGCTTTCCTCCTCTGACTTTGCAAATACATTTGGCAGCGGCTGGTGTTCGAGTTACAGCCACAGAAAGTAAAACTGAATGTCATTGAAGATGTGCCCTGGAAAGAAGATCCAAGCCTGCCGTACTTAATGGGATGAGATAGCTTGAGGACTATTTCTTCCCAAGCGGCCCAATGCAAGCGGTAACTTCTCTGGCCGGCAGTGAAGAGGATGCAGCGTCCAAGTAAGTTCTGCAGCGTCTTTGTGTTTCTCTAATCTTATAAATACCATATTTTATTAATGGCTAGCAGGATGCCGGGCCGTGTCTGGGAATACTTCCCACCGGGCTCTGAAGGCGTGCAGACGCGCTGTGGAAGGAGCAGGGACGCTGGTGCGCGCTGAACAGGAGAGGGCACTGGCACTCCAGAGCTGTGCTGGGCTCAGCACCCCGACCCGCGCCGAAGGGCGGATTTACTGCAGCTCAGCGCGTGCCGGCATCGGCTTATGCTCTGAACAGGAGACGAGAGCCTCTGAAAGAGTGACCGAACCGTGTTTATTGTCTGTGCCTCTTCGGGGAGAGAGAAATCAAAGGGCTGGGGCTAAACTGCTGTGCGCACACTTGCACTGCGTGGGAACCTACCCCCTTTCCATTTAACAGGCAAATTCATCTGCCTGGGTCTGGTACAGCTCTTGTTTTTCCGAAAAACTCTGATTTAGTGTCCTTTTTTGCACCTACATTAGGTTTTCCATACACAAACTAAAGTGACGTTCACGTTGTCCGAGGGAAGCTCAGGTTGTCGCAGTGTCTCCTGATGGTAAAGACGTGCAGCCCCTCACCCCAAGAGCCCGTATGCGCTGCCTCTCCTCCTGCCCCATCTCGCTGCCACCAGATGATGTGAAACATTGAATTTCCCTCCTGCTTCACGGCACTAACAGAGTGTTCTGGGGAGCAATTAGCAAGTGGCCTCTAACGAGGGGGTGAGGAGCGCTGGGTCAGGCTCCGTCTCTCCAGCCACCATCTCTGGTGATGCTGGTGAAGGACTCCTTGTCCTGAGTCAAAATGCTGGGCACGGACCTCTTTTCTCAATTTCCTGCCTTTTTTGTGTTCATATTTTTGCTTTGCATGTATAAAGGGTCTATTGTGTTGGAAAGAACCAAGTTCTGTTTGTTTTCAACTCTAATAAGTCTTAATTAGACCCAAAGTAAAGCGCTTGTGAAGCTGCTGGCATAATTACAGGCTGGGAGAACCTCCCTGCTGAATCCAAATCCAGCCCCCCGCGTCCTGGTCCTGTCAAAGTGCGGCAGGGGAAGGGGGGACGAGGCACGGGCGGCAGCAGCCCCTTCGTTCCTCTCCCAGATCCCTTTGTAATTTTGTAGTTTGTCTCCGGTCTGCGTGAAGGTTTGAAAGGCAAAGCAGAAAGGGCCCAACTGCAATGGAAGGAAATATATTTAGAAACATGAAAAATAGGAAGGGAAAATGTTTTATTTGCATTATTCACCAGGTTTTATTCTTGATTACGTTGCTGTGCTACTGTTTCATTTTATAACTGCCAAAGAAACCATCGTGCTTCGGGAGGGCGGCCCTGTGCTGCTGCCGCCTGTCTTTTAAATGTGGACTCTTGGTTCAAGGCGTTGTTTGGGTATTTCAGTGCTACTTAGTTTAAACGAGGAATTTGCCGGGTTGGGTTTTCAGAGGCCCAGGAGAAAGGTGATTCCCATTCACGGCGCTTGCTGTCTGCCCCGCTCTGCCTTCAGCTGGATTTCTCCGTAAGCCAGAGGTTATCTTGCGAGAGGGAGAGCTTGGGCAAGGGGAGCCGGCAAGGTGCAGTGGGCTGACCCCCACGCTGGCTTTAGCGAAGGTGATGGGACGGCAGGAGAGGAGATGCCTTCCCTTCCCAAGCAGGTCAGTGGGGATTTCATCCTCCTCAACAACCTTCGCAGCATCACCTTGTCCTTAGGCTGGTCTAAGCCACAAGGGACCTCCTGGGTGGCAAAGGCATGTTTGGGTCTTGCACAAGCGTGTTGAGGAGGTTGCTGCATTTCCAGTGCTGTTCTTGAAGGGCTACGGAGCTGCTGGTATTTCTGTGGGGTGGTTGGTCTTCAGAGATCTGCCCTCGTGCACAGCTTGGTGTAAGGGAAACGTAACAAGTTAGGAGAGACTTTCCTGCATGTTTCTTACTACTTTTTACAGAAAGGAAGATGCTTAGTCTGTGAATACGTGGTTGCTTTCTCACACAGGAGAACAGAACGTAGATGTATATGTTGTTTGGTTCCTTATTGCTGCTCGGCAGATTTGTGGGAGCACCGTCTCTTGGAGCAGTCCATTTTTGCTGCAGCAACTGCATCTCTATCTTGGACAATATTTTTTCCACTTCTGATACAGGCAATACTTTTAGCCTGTCTTAAACCACTTGTAGAGCCTATGCCCTCTAATACCTCTTCATCGGCAAATATTTGCACGTATGTAAAAAATTAAATCATTTATGTGCAAGACTTAATTCAGGGCCAGTTGTGCCCGTCCACACGTGTTCTTCAACGAGGGTCTGCCTGGAAACTCACCCTCAAAATTGTCCAGATTCAGTGTCCATCTGAACCAAGTGAACCCTTAAAAAACCTGGAAAAAATAAGGACCTACGATGTTTTTCTATGAGAATGCATAAATATTCAAATGCTAAACTAAAAGGGTTCTCGTCTCATCCCACAAGCCATTTGAGAGCATTGCTCATTCAGCCACAGAGGATTTTAGTACTTTAAAAAAAATTGCCACAAAACATCTGCAGTCTGCAAAGAGCTGTTCTGAAAAGCATCTTGTCGGCATTCTGTGATGCATCCCCGAAGGATTTATTACCTCCAGCTGGCTGACTCGCAGCAAATCCTCCTTCCTTCATCTAGATGGCACTCTGCAGTCTGGAAAGGCCTTTTGCAAATGAACGTGGAGAGCGAAGTTTCAGCAATCACAGCCAGGAGCCTCAATCTTTAGCTGTAATTTTGTCAAACTCTGGTTATGTGAATGGGCAGGAAAGGGAGGAGAGAAGGGGGGGAAGAAATTACATCGAGGTAATTTTTTAGGGTTTATGAGCTCTGGCACCTTAGAAATAGGTTTTTTTTACTCCTGGAGTAGGTGCTGGTCCCTTAACGTTCACTTGATAAATGTGATGTGTATTTCGGGAAGCTGCAGCACAGTCAGACCTCCTGATCTTCTCCTTAACCAGTTCCACCGCTCTCCCACCTATTTCTTGTCCTTGTAGGTTGTGCTACTCCTGAGCCTTTCTGGTACTGGATGTTTGGCCCATCAGAGCTCGTTCGCTCTTTCTGTGCCCCAGATCACTACATGTTGTTCAGCCCAACCTTCAAAGGCTCGCAAGTAAGTAAAGGGGTTAGAAAAATAAGCAAAGATGCTTATTATTTAGATACTGACGTACTGCAGAAAATAGAGCTGTCCCAGGGTAGCGCTTTCTTACTTTTAAAGGCAAATTTATTGCCTTCTGTGAGTTTATTTTTTCTGGCTTTTCTCAGGCAGGAAGAGAAATATCTGGGGGCACCAAATACAAAGCAGGATCTGATAAAGGCAGTTTGGGGAGGATGAGAAAAGGATACATGGGGATGTGCTAAAATGACCGAGGACAATACATTGAGGTGGAAGTACGAAGAGCGAGGAGGAGCTGGGAACAGCAATGTGCATTTTGAAACTGCAGTAAAATGCCAGCATCCCCAGGAGAAGCAGAATACCGCTGGTGCCATCTTTCTGATGGTCTGAGTTCTGGCATGGACTTCAGACTGAGGAAAATCAAGTACCTTAATCTTTGGCCAGGAAGATGTCTGGGGATGCCCAGGGTGCATATGCAAAGTGTGTGTGTGATTCCCTATATAACTTACTGTAAAATTGTGGAATTTATTGGCCCAGATGGGATGAAAGGTGATGAATACATGGCATAATTTCCTGGTGGCCTCCTTTCCTTAGCACGTGTTGCTGAAGGGAGAACTTTGGCTAGCCGCGGGGCGATGGCCTGCAAGGGGAACTGTGTGGCTGAGTATTGAAATCGGCGTTTGCTAAACCTGGAGCAACTCTGTCAGTGGCCTTTGCTTGGAGTGAGACTCCTTTTAACTGAAGGCGTCAGTGCTGGGAATGGTGTCTGGGGAGATTTACTTGAGATATTTCCCTGTGTCTTGTGAGCTTGCTCTAACTGAGCCCTCTCTGACCATTGGTGACTTACCTTTTACGTGCCACTTGGAGAGCACCCCAAGCTGCTGCGGGGACCCACCTTTCCCCATGCTGGGGCACTTGGCCATGGCCTCGTCCCAGTGCAATTCACCAGTACGTGTTGCTTAGATGTTTCCAGTGAGCAGCTCTTTGCTGGGTGGCAGTTATCAGAGCAGCAGTGGGTTTGTCAATCCAATGGCCATTTTCACCAGTTCTGCCCTGAGTGCCTGCGTGTGCTGCCCGGGGTGGTGGTGTGAGCATGGCTCACCCATTCCTCCTCCAGCTCCCACCACTTCCCTTCCTTTGCTCTTACTCATCCCGGGCGTGATTGCCTGCGTGTCTGGATGCATTTCCTGAAGTTCTCCTTCCCTTCAATTTCTGCACCTCTAGTGTGGGTGACATCACGTGTGCGGCTATTTCTTGCCAATTTGCACTGGTTCAGCTTGCCAAACCTGTGTGCCTTGCTTGTTGCTCTGTATCCACTTGGCAATTGTTCTCTGTTCGGGGCTAACGAGACCTCTGGGAAATGGTTTTGTGAAGCTGCTGCTCTGTCCTTCAAACACCCGCCCTCAAGGTCTGCTACTGCTAATAAGACAAGGTAGAAGAGGATGAATTGTGTGCAGATTGGAAGGTTTAAATAAAATTAAATGATGGTTTAAACACTTTTCCTACTTCTGGTGTCCATTGACCAGGGATGTGTCAAAAGAAAACCTACCTACATGTGTATACCCATCCCCTCTCTCAATCCCTGTCATTCCATTCCCTGTCTGTGGGTCCTTCCACAAAGCATTGCCTTTCAGGTAACACTTTGACTTGTAGTTCAAACTCTCAGCTGCACTGTTTGGTGCTCCTAAAATTAATGGATACTCTGAAAAGCACCGTTCATGGTGGGTTCATGCGAACCCACTCTTTCTTCAGAGCTGCTTGACCCTGATTTGTAGTTTTAAAATCTGTTGCCTTTGGCTGCTACACCCATCTCCTCGTGGGCTGCTTGCCCTGCAGGGATGAGGGCAGAAGAGCGGTGGGTATGGTCCCAGGTCACTCGTCACACTGGCCAGGAGGTGTGGCTGGATGGACCACAGGGCTGCTCATGCAGGATGTGAGTAACCTGAAGGAGCCATCCGGTCCTGACATGGAGCAACCAGGGAGCTGAGTAAGAGTTGGCCCGGGCATGCTGTGGTGAGCACCAGGAATGGCCTCAGGCTCTGTAGAGGAGTTGCTGACATGGGGAGAAGAGGAATTTCAGGATTCTGGCAGTGTGTAAGGGGGTGGCAGAGCTGCAGATGGGGTTCCCTTTGAACCTGTGCTGCTTTTACAGCAGAAATAGGTTTTCATGTCTGTCTGCTGTCCCAGCAATACCCTTGCTGTGCCAAGGAGCATCTGACTGTGATCTACTGTGCTAAAAACCTGGCAGGGCCCAGCAGCAAGATTAATGCTGATAGGATTTTCCTGGTGAGACTTTGTGGTATTTACCAGAAGTCCCTTGAAGGCAGAAATTATTGCATTAAAAGATTAAGGCATCATTAATCGTGCTTTTTGTCTCCCACCCCCGCCTCCTTTTCTTCTGGCAGGCTGGCTCAGTATTACTGGTAAGATCTGTTTTGTTTTTCTCCATTCAAAATAATAAGTTTATTCTAGTCTTTTCAATGATTGAGCCATGCTCAGGTACAAAGGGCCTTGAGAAAACTTCAGGCAACTGAGTGGAGTTGTTTATTAACACAGACACATTTTGATCTCTTGCATTCTAGGTTTCGAGTGACATATTTAATTCATGGCTTTTAATAAACCAATAGAAATAACTTTAAAAAAATATTTGGATGATGTTGTCATCATCCAGAAATCCTGCCATGGTGTGAGGGGAGCAATGGGGGACGGAGGGTGGGTGCAGATGTACTAGTTTCTCCTGCCATGGTGGCACTTGCTGCTGGGCTTGACCTGAGAGTGGAGCTGCCTGGTGGTTCCCAGCTGTGGTCGGGCCCCAGAAGTAATATGGCTGAAGCACAGTTTAGGTGCCCAACTTGGAAATATTTGGAAAACATGTCCCAACTTTTTAAGTAGAAAACTTAAAAATTAATCAAGGAAGAAATAGGGTAGAAACAAGGTAAAACTTTCAGTTTGCTTTGGTTGAGACTGTCTGCACCAAGGGCCATAGATACAGGGAAAAGTCGTGCCCGTGCTCCCTGGTGCTTTATTCGTTTCCATCCCACAACCGTTCTTCTGTGCTGTGTCAAGGAGGGCTATGGTTGTGCCTTGTACTACCCTGTGCAAAACATTTCTTAATTTATGTGCTAATTAACCTGATGGTGTGACTTGATTGTTGGGAGCTTGCTCTCCTGAGGAGCCTGCCGTTGCAGACAAGGATCCCTCCCTTGTATCTGAACTAGAGCAAGGAGCCAAGGCTGGGGAGGTGATGGGGTGAGTGCAGTGGAGGATGCAGCAGCTCAGGAAGGTCTGCTTTCAGCCTCCCTTCTAATGGAAGTTTTCTTTTAGAAAGCTTTAGTTAACGTCATTCTAAAGTTTATTTCCATTTTATTTTTTTAAGTAAAGAGGCTATAAAGCTCCTGGCTGGGTTTTCATTTTCGCTGGCTGGGAAGAGAGAGGTGAATTGGTTGCCTGTCTCCCGCGGGGATGCTTTTGGGGCTGCTCTGTGTTTCTGCTGGCAGCGCCTCGTGGCCTGACCTACCTACGGCCGTGACTCATCCGCCGCCTCCCTGGGGCAGGCCCGGGTGCCAGAGGCACTTCTGCACCCTCCCGAGCTGCATCCCTGCCCTGCCACCAGCACGCAAAACCCTCGTCGCTTTTGCCGGCATGTCCTGGGGCCGCTTGAGTTTCTTTTGCTCCCTGCGCTCTGCTGTCCCAACCCAGGCGCTGGGTTTTGCCAAAACCGCTGTTAAGGGAAAGATGAACCCGGGCATTGCTTGTGGCGGGCTCGGGTTTGCGGCAAAAGTCTTTTCCCAGGCGTGGGGATGGGGGGAAGCAGCAGGCAGAGCGTGTGTGTGTCCCTGTGTCAGCCCACTCCCTGGTGCCCGCCCGGTGGCGGTGGGCTCAGCCGCAGGAGCTGCAGCCCGGCTGCTCTGCAAGTTGAGAGCTGCCGCTCTCATCACCCAGGTGACTGCGAAAAGAAATCTGCCCGTGGGAAAATGAATGGCTAGTCTTCCTCTGCTTGTCCTTAATTGCTTGTCTCCTACATTCTTGGACAACACAAGCTAATTTTATGTAAATTCATATAAAATTAAAGTCTTGTAGCGAAGCTTTTCCTGAAGAAGTCACTTTTGTGTTAAGTGGGACAATAGCAATGGCCAGTTCCAAAACTGGACTTGAGAAAGACTTACTGGGGAGAATAGCATGCGTGCAGACGCGTGGGCTGCATGGAGAGAGAACACTAAACCTTGAATGAGGCTGGGTCAGTGGGTAACTGTTCAGCAGGAAACCAAAATGACACTGCGGGCTCAAATATTTAAAGTTGTCCCAATAAAATTGCTGGTTAATGTGCTCAATCAATGCAGCAAAAGTCTGGTTCCTGAATTCAGTACTCCCCAGCTGAGAAGATGGCAGAAATTTGGGAAGATTGTTTCTGATTCCGTGTGTTCTGTGTATGGGGTTATTTTTGATGTGGAGAGGGTGGGAAACTTGCCTAGTGTAACAAGCCCAAATAATCAAAAACTAATTTTGTAGGGCAGCACACGTACAGGATAGGTCCTGATTTATGAGCATTTGTGTAAAGGGAGCACGTGTGTCCTTAGGCTGAGCTCAGCACCAGTGTTAGGATGTTTGGACTAACCCATCCTGGGGGCTGGAAGTCGGGCTTGCTGTGTGGTGTGTTCTTTGGTTTCCTCATCTGCAGTAAGGGAAATGTTGAGAGTTTTGAGCATATGGATAAAGCTAAAGCAAAATGATAAAGCATTTCATTCCAGACTGAGGGCATCCGCACAAGAATAACTGTTCCAGAATAACTTATCACATAGACAAACTAAAAAAAAAATAAAATCTAATTTAACCAGAAAAATGAAGGAGGTATAGAGCTCTGGGTGACAAGCAGAGCTCTTGAAAACACATGAATCACAGATGACAATAGGCTCTTTAAGAGCTATAGAAATGATAGCGCTGTTTTGGTAATGGAACATCATGATCCCAGCTATATGTGCATATACTATATTTATACTATAGACATGTAAATATTCCAATTATATATAAAAATCCAATTTACTGGTGTGGGCTTTAAGAAGAGCTCTGACTTGTAATTTTTAGTAAAATAATGTGATAGAAAGGAATGTAATTTATCAAAGAAACACTGCTGAATTTATGACAAGAACAGAGATAATGGGATTTCTGAGACTGTCCGGATGCTCTTCATGGTGATTTGAGAGGGCAGGATATGGGGAAACTTAACTGAAAATGAGTTCTCTTTTTTTTCCCCGAGATTGTTTTAAACCTAATCTCTTTGTAACTCTTATTTTATGGATGCACATGGATCCTGAATTTTTTAGATCATTTATTGTAACAAGTAGTTTTTGCCTGGAAAAGATGTCATGCTGCAAACCTCCATTACTAACAATATGTTCTTTCACAGTGCCAGCCTTTATTTCCTTTTAGTCAAAGGTTTCTATCAAATTCCAAACTCGAATTCAAACTGCTGTTCTGACACGTGAAACATTGCCTTGTCACTCTGGAGGTTTGTTGCATTTTTTCCCCTTCCTTTTAATTAGACCACGTGGAGAGTCCCCCCAGCTGACGCGCGCACAGGTTGTGACGTAAGTGCTCGCGGTAGTTTGGGAAGCACAACAGACATCTGACCGGGGAGGGTAGTTCGTTTATGTATAATTAGGCATAAAGGCTTGATGAGTCCTCCTGCGCGCTGCTCGTGCACCATCACCTGACCCCAGCAGACTGGTAATGGGCAGGAACGAGCCTTTCTGCCTTCAGCCCAGGCCGGCATCGGGAGCTGCCCCTTCTGCAGCTGCCTGGGGAGGTGGGGGGTGCCGGGTCGGACACCCGGGCAGCGGTGAGGGGTTTGCCCGGCTCCTCCCGGCCGGTGGGTTTGCGGAGGCTTTGTGGGGTTGAGTGTGGTCCTGGGGAGAGGTGGTGAAGCTGCTGGGCAGCTCGGAGCTGGGTGGCACTGACCCCCCCCCATGAGCAATATTGAGCTCGACTGCATTTTCTAGGAGCCTGAGCTGGGGTTAAGCGTGTGCGTGACTGAACGTCGTCTGGGGCTGCGTTCCTGTCCATGCTGCCGGCGCAGGTCGCGTGAAGTGTGCAGCATGCCGGGTCCGTAACTGCGTTCCCTACGCAGGCAGCACGGGCCTCATCAGGCTTGCTTTTATCTCGCAACCTCGGTGCTCTCTGAGGCAACCTACAGTGGCCCAGTGGGGTTTTATACTATTACAGGAGGATTCTGTCATTTTTTTGGGACCCTCTTCCAGCTGCAGAGCTGAGTCCCTTTGCACGGTTTTTTTTAGTTGGAGGCGGTGTCCTGTGTATGATCTGCCAGTTTTAATGCATTGCATCTTGCAATGGTCTCAGCGGGACAGTACAGCAACACAGCCCAGAAACATCCACGTTGCTCACGTGTCCCCTTAGAGGACTAATCCCCAAAAGACCTCAGTCGTCCTGTGTTGCAAACGGTTCCGGCAGGCAGTCTGAGCAGTTGGCTCCCAAAGTACTGTCCGTGAAGCATCCTTTCCTTGTATTCACTTGGAAGTTTTCCCACTGCCGTTAACCTCATTTTTGGTGCTGTGAAGGGATGCTGTCGCACGCGGGTCAGATGGGGCAGCTGGGGAAGCACTTGAGCATGGCTGGGGAGGGTTTCCACCTGCAGGACCCACCTCGTTCAGGTGCCCGAGCCAGAAGGTGCCACTTTGCACATCCAGACACCGCCTGCACCTTCTGTTTTGGGCTTGTAACTTCAACCTGAGCCCTGGTGTTTTCTCCACGTCAACCATGCTTCTCGCTGAGCGGAGCCGATCGCATCCCAGGGCTGTGCTTCCAGTGACTGTTTGCCCTCTGCTTTAAAATATTTACTTCATTTACTGCTGCTGCAATGTATCTGTTTCAGCTGGGCTAGGAGCCGCGTGCTACCCGAGTTTCTTCTTCTCGGAGGTAATTGTAGACTGTGGCTGAATTATCCCTACCACCTCCTGGGAAAACTGCATAGCCTGAGCTACAAAAGCCAGGCAACGTTTCCAGAGTCAATATATCTTCAGAGTCTTGTCTGAATCTCTTATTTATTTTCAAGACTACCCTTGAAATATGGTCACTGGAGCTGCTCACGGCATTTAGCAATGGTATCGTGGATATTGGATGCTGAAATGACACCATTTCCCTGCACCTGCTTGTTAATCTCCTATTTCTGTGTAGTCCAGGATTGCTTCTCCCCTCTTAGTTACAGCATCACATAAGGAGTGCATGTGGGGCTGCTGCTGTCCAAGCTTCCCCATTTCCTTTTCTAAATTGCCGATGTCAAAATACTGTTGACCATGTTATTAGCATGACCTGTGCACTTGGTCCTTAGACAGGTAATGTGCCATCTGCAGCTGTTCAGAGCACTTTGCTCAAATAAACGGATATTATCCAGGTCTGTTCCCATCATTAATGCTGTTCCTGGCACTAAATACTGCCACGCACAAACAGTACCAGTGATGTTTTCCTGTATTTCCCAGATAATTGAGTAATATACCCGATCAGGTTGGGTCAAGGATGGAAAGTATTTGGCTATTTGTTTATCATGTAGTACCTATTGGTTAACTAGCTTTAAATGATTTGGGTACCTTTATTTAGTGTCAAACACTTTTAGATTGAAAATCTACTGCCTATGGAAGTCTGTTTCAGACTTAGGTCTATGTTTTGGATGCGACCGAAATACCTGGCTTATCTGACATTTTATTTTATTTTCCAGGGTTGATGATGATATGCAGATTAGCTGATCTTTAGTTCCCAGGTACTCCATTTGTTTATAAGTATTGGCTTATACTGAGTTTTATCCACAGTCTCCAGAAGGATCCTCCCATATTTTTGAACGTGTTAAGGGTTGCCATGAACTGCTTAGGGCTGCGCTTGGGCAACTTGTCTTCACATGTTTGCTAAGAAGTTAATACAAACCTGCTTGTTTAGGAGTTTGTTTAACGAGAGTTTTTCAGAAGAGAAAGGGTTCTGACTGTGTCCCAGCAGTACGGTGAAATAGTCAAAGTACAACCGTCCCGCTGGTGACAACCAACGGCCTTAACTGGCCCCGACTCTGTGAGTGCTGCTGGTTGGGTTTAATTCGGCTGGTTTGCGCCTGTCCTGGCTCGCTCCCTCCCCAGCCCGTGCGGGCAGCCCCAGCGCAGCCTGCCTTCCCGGGGAGGGATGGCTCTGCCGCGGGCGGTGGTGGGCTGGGGCCGTGTCCGTGCCTGCAGGCTCCCGGCTTAGCCTCTGCCTGGCTCCTCTGAGGGTGGCAGAGCCCAGCCGCTCCGCAGGGTCTCTGACCGGCGTGATTGAGAGGCCGACTGAAAATTCTGCTGCAAATCACCAAACGTGGATAATTGCCTACAATTGTTCTAAAATGGATCCAGATCTGAAATGAGGTTACTTTGCACGTGGTCCGTTCTGTATTCACTTAAGCACCTATGGAGAATTATTGCTTCTACAAATAGGAGGGACTGAAGGGTTTGGGTTTCTATATCAATACTAACGAGCTTCTCCCTGCGGGTCCCTCAGCGAGAGCACAAATAACCTCGGCTTTCCCTTTCCTGGGGTGTGCATCTCTTGGTTGCAGCGGTGGAGCGAGCCTCCGTGGGAGCGGAGCGAGCGGCTCACCAGCTCTGGGCCACTGCCTTCGAGCAGCCTCTGCCGAGAAATGAAGAGCCACCTTGGCTGTCGGTGCAAAGCCACTGTTGCCCCCCCCTCCCCCCGAGCCTGTAGCCGTGCCCAGGCAGAGGCGCAGCCAGGACCAGGTCAGCAGTGCTGCGGCATAAACCTCGGCTGCTCCGTGGCACCGCAGCCACCACGATAAAACACAGGTAGAAACTGCCTGCCCGTTGGACACAGTCCAAAAATAGGCAATATTTGGCTTTATTTCTGCAGCACGTGCTGCTGCTGCTATTTCTGTAGCTGGTTGCTTAAAAAGAGAGGGCAGGATGTGGCTTGTGGGGCTCTGCAGAGCAGTATCCTGGTCTTTCGGGAGGAATTTGGCTCAGTCCGTCCCTGCTAGGGATCTGCTGCATGAAGATTGTTCAGTATTGCCTTCAAATCAGGCGGTACCTGCCAGGACTATCCCCTGGCATTTCTTCCTGCCAAATCCTCCAACGGAAGAGGCATATTCACATTGGTAGAAAAACAAAATGGGAAGAATTAAACCAAGAGATAGAGGTGAGAAGGAAAAGGTGGGTTTTAGAGTCCTGCAGCTGTCGTAGAGCGCTCCGCTGACGTGCCGGTCCCCTGCGAAGCACAGCATATGTCGAGGTGGCTCTGTTTAAAGGGATAACAGAAAATGATCTGAAAGGCTGTCTCCTTTTGTGTTCTTATTTCATCCCAGCATATTACAGGATTTTGTTCAGGTTTTTCAGTGGTCTCCTGGGTAACACTTTATTACAGTGATGGTGTGCAGTTCTAGTATGTAATAATGAGATCTATATAAATAATACCGATTCTGCTGCCTCCTGTAATGCTTCCTGCCTCAGAACACTCAGAAGCCTTTTGAAAACGTTAATTTCCTATGATTTGGGATAGAGAAGCACCTCCAGGTACTGCATAGAGCATTGCAGCAGTGTGTGTTGTGCTGGCCAGCTGCCTTTGAATCACGGGTCTTCAGACAATTAAGAGTCTTTTTGAACCCAGAGTGAGTCATTAAAATAATTGCTTTTTTAGTTGTTTGGGTTTTTCCTCTGTCATTCTGAGGTTTTAAAACAGATGATAGATGGTATGCGAATAACTTACAAGAGCTGAAGATGCTGTGAGGGGAGCTTCAGCCTTGAAGAGACAGATGAAGGTTGGGAGAAAAGGATGGTTATGGCATGTCCCAGATTATAACGTGATGTGCAAAGAGGTGAAGGATGCTGACCCAGCAGACTGCAGTGCTGTGTTGAGGATGGGCACTTTAGCTCAGGGCAGCATCCTTTGTGCCATAATGCGGCTTTCCACAGGGTGCTGCCCTGTGCTGGGTGAATCTACAGTCAGACACGCAGGCACGGGGTGAGGCCCCCGTGTATCCAACCTCAGTTTGAGCATCTGTGTTGCCCCAAACTCTGTGCTTGGTCAGGAAGAGGAGGATGAGCTGAGTCCCTGGGACTCCATCCTGCTCCCATCCGGGGAGCTGGGGTGTGCTGTTACTGGCGGGTGTGTGGCGGGGAAGGGGTGATGCTGTGCCGGGTGTGGAGCGGAGCCAGCAGCAGAGCCCGAACGGCACGCGTGGCACTGGCAAGAGAAAACGGCAACGGCAATGAACCGAGTAAAGGTTTAATGGATTTCCTAGAGTTGTGCTTTGTAAGGGCCTGGTTGTCAGGATTTGCGCTGTATTGACATGGGTTTTCAAAGAAATGAGGACTGTGTTGTATAGCAACCGCTGTCACTTTACTTGGCTGACCTGCCATGCTCCCTGCTTTCAGGGTAACGTTAAAATGAATATTGTATAGCGGAGAGTGCGGCATAATTGGCTGGAGACAATGTATGTGCTGTGCTGTTCTGTACGATATTGATTGCTCCTTGTCCAAATATATGTAGCTAAACCCAGTCCATTAAGCGGCAGCCCCGTTGGGCGGATGCCAATCTTCTCACGCTGCAGTGGCTGTCGCTTTGTCTTGGCTGTGCTACAAGCCCCGTACGCGACCTGCCAGCACGCCGCGGCCCGGCACGCGGGGGCACGTGGCCGTGGGGGCAGTCAGCACCCGTCGTGGTTCCCCAGCCGCTGCCGGTGGCTCTTCCCAGCTCTGCCGGCAATCCCCCTCCTCGTGCTGGTGTTCCCAAATTCACGGTGATGTTGTGCGGCCCCAGCGCCGGGTGCTGAGTGTCCTTCAGTGCTTGTGTGAGGCTGCAGCTAAACCCCAAAGGAAAACTCTGCTCTTTTTTTCAGGCAGATCAATTAAGGGGAAAACCCATCGTGGCTTGGCAAAGCCCGGCCAGCAGACATGCCAATGCAGAGATGAGTCCTGAGGTTGGCAGCGTGAGCAGGAGTGACGCAGATGCAGCTATCTGGAACTGAGGTCCATGTATTCCTACATCTTATTATATATATATGTATATATACAAATGGGAATCATTCCTCTGTTAAATCTAAGTCAACAATTTCTTTCCTCCTACCAACAATTAGTGTCCCAGCAGATCATGTAACAAATTAATCTTCTTTATCATTCAGTTAATCATTTCCCTAAAATCAGTGAGCAGTGAAATCTTCCGACCTATTGATTGATGTATAGTGTTGTATTAGTAGACAGCGAATTACAAGAGCGGCCGTGCGCTTGGGTACTGCTGCTGAATTTGTGCTACAGGGAACTCTTTCAGGGGTAGTGTCGTAGCCTGTGCGTCACACGTAAGAGCAGTGTGTAAAGGTCTGGGGGAGAAGGACTTCTGTGAAGGTAAAGCTCAGAGAAGAAAAGCGTCTTCTGTTTTCCTCACCCCAGACCATCCGTCTTAGACAGAGAAGAGCAATATGCTGCGATGTGACAGTCTGCTGGAATCGACAGCTGAACTTTTAAATAATATGGAAATGACTAGAGGCAACTGCTGACTCTGGTGGTGGCAGTGATGGATGTTGGGACAGGGCTTTGGGCTCATCTCACCTGAGGTTTGGCAATTATTCCTTGAGATGGGACACCAGCCCCCCCCGGGTTTGCTCTGCAGGAAGCAGAGTGTGAAGTGCACATCTGGGTTGTTATTCAGCCCACCTCAAAAGTTCCTCTCTCTGTAGCTTGAAGGACGGAGCGTGTGGGCTGTGGGCATTTAACACTTCAAATTAATGTTTGACGTATAGGTGGGATGCATATGTGCTTAGGTACGCAATCAGTTTTTCACCCCCCTGCCTGTGGTCTGCTGATGTGAAAGGCTTAGTTAGAAGCTGTGCTTGTTTTGGCTACAAATAATGCTTTAGGCTACCCAAAATTATATAGCTTTAATATAGCGGTTAGCAATAGCTGAAACTCCTCTAGCTACTTTTTATACGGACAGTGTTGGAAGCAGAAAAAGCAGAATAGGAAACCCATAGAATAAAATGTCCCTGTGGTATTTTTTCTATTAAAAACCTACCAAAATTTGCAGTGGTATGTTGAGACAAAGGGCTGAGCCCTCAATGTCATCCAAGGGAAACAGCACAGAAAACTCTATTAATCTCTCTGTATTGCATCGACCTTTTAATCGCTCCCATCTTTTCCCTCATTTCTGCTCTGTGCGGTGTCACCTCAGCCTGTGGGAAGGGTGGACAGTGCAAGTCCCAGCTCTTGATTTCAGTTCAGATGTTTGAGGCACACAAGTAACACATGGAGAGAAACCATCGGGGCAAACAGAAATCTTGTCTCTGTGCTGGGCTCCTCCACACCACCAACGTGTTGGCTTTGCTCTGCTGTTGGTTTGCTCCTTTGAGGAGCCAGTACACCCTTAACTTCCATCTCCTGGCTCCTCAGCCCTCCATTGCAAGACAGTGTTTGCTCATTGCTCTGTTTGCTTGCTGCTAGCTCCATGCTGCACGTCAGGGAGCTCGGAGCTGCTCAAAGCTGGTGGTGGAGGAAGAGACGCAGCTCTTTGGCCTGACTTTTCTCACCCACTTTGCTGTGGAGCAGACTTTGGGCAGGGAAGCAGTGCCTTTCTGTGCTGCTCACATATCACTGTGTACAGCAGGAGGAAGGTCCTCCTCTTTGGCTCCAGGACTGTGTTTTGGCTGTCATCTGGAGAAACTTCCCTTGAGGGGAGGTAGGGGCAGCTCATTCACCAGGCACATCCCATCCCCAGTTCCTCCTCTGCTCCCTTCTCGGGTGCTGAGCCATTACACCTCTCCCCACCAGGAGGGGCGACTGGCAGATCCTATGGGCTGCGGCTGAGCAGAAGTCTCTCAGCTAGAAATAACACCGGGGAAGGATTCACCTGAGCTTCACTAGATAAAATTTTAAGTTTCAGTGAAGGTTCGGGTGCACATCTACGGCACCTGCCTGTGAACTAATGATGGAAGAGGAGAGAAAAGCCTGATAACTTCTGAAACCCTCTGCAGCCTGGGGGCTGAGCGCACAGGACCCCACTGCTCCTGGGTGGATGGGCAGCTGCGGGATAAAAGGCTGTGTCTTGTTGTCAGAGGTGGAATATAGGGAAGAAAATGTTTATTCCCCTTTTTAGATGGGAAAGAACAACAATTTTACTTCTCACTTTCACATGGTAAGTAATGGGTGGAGAAGGTCCTCAGGCACAACATTTTGTGTGCGTTTTGAGACAAGTCACAAGAACCAGAAACTTCTGCTAGCTTTGGCCCAGTACAAGTTTAAAAAAAAGCTCGAAAGGAGTGAGGAAAACAAGTTAATCCTCATCGCTGTTTGGCCAATGCACTGTATTGCTGCTGATACGCAGGCACGGTGCTTTGTGCTGACATGAGCTGAGCTTCCCAGGAGCAACAGCACTACCAGACTCCTCGAAGGGCAAGGTAAGCTAGATGACGTTCGTTCCTTTGGCGAGCATGAGCTTTTGTTAGGGCTGGTTTTGGCTGAGGGTGTTAATTCACCACATTGCTCTGCAGAAGGTGTAGGAAAAGTGTCTCTTCTCAATTCTACCCCGTAACTTTCACAACAAAATAAGGCCTAGTTTTTAAAAGCTTAAAATGTGGAGAGCATCAAATAGCAATTCAAATATTAGATGACGTTATTTATTTATTGAGAAATTCCAGAGAACAGAGCTGGACTCTCTTCAGAGCTGCACAGCGAAGGGCAAGGGGCCATGAGCAGTTTGCAGCAAGTGAAATTCTGGTCAGATAGGAAAAATGTTCTCACTGAGGGGGGTCAGACTCTGACACGGGGGCCTGGGGAGGGGATGCAACCTCCATCCTTGGAGACAATCAAAGCTTAACTGGAAACAGCCCTGAGCAACCTGATCTGACACTGAAGTCAGCCCTACCACGAGCAGGGGCTGGAGTGGGACCTCCTGCCATCCACAACCATTCTTTTTTTCTGTGACTTGCAGGAGCAAAATCTCTGTTATTGTTAAGCTATCATTTTATAGATTTATTCTTATCATGAAAATACATTGCTTCATGAGCAGTGGTATCTCTGAGCATTCATTATTCAGAAAAAGTTTGTCTTCCAATTACACAAGATCATAAGAAGAAAAGTGACTGGTTTGTCAGAACTGCAGAGCTAAAATAAGCCGTAGCAAGCACATTTCCTTGGCATGGAGCTGGAGTCTCTAATTAGAAAAGCTCTGGAGAGTTAATCTACTTGGGTAGTGAGACCTATTGCTTCTTCCTGCAGCATGTGAGATGGCTGGAGCTGAGCATCGTGAAAAAAGGCCTGGAGGCTGGGCTTCAGAGAAAGAACATCTCTTGTTTGGGAACCTTATGTCCACATGAATTTCCCAAACATTAGGTTTGGTGTGCTCCTCTCAAATGGCTGAACTGCAGCAGGGCTGGGAATTGACTTAGATGTAAATTCTTGTTATTGATAAACAAAGAAAGGCACGAAACTCCTAATCTCTGGAAAGCAGTTCCTGCAGAGAACGGAGTAAGTCTCTCAGCGTCTAGCTGGGTGAAGGAAGTGTCCTCGGCAGGCGTGAAGTACAGCAGTTGCTCGGAAGTGCCTGAGACTGGGCTGGCTTCTTGTGTGGGGAAACCATGGGTATCAGCAGTGGGAGGGGGGATAGGTTGTGATAATTAGCTGGAACAAACCTCTTCTGGGCTGATAACCTCACCTACGCTGCTAAACAGATAGCTTCAATATTTACTGAAATATCAAGGTTATCTTCCCCTCTCATGCTAATGCTCTCCAGAGCAGGGGGAGCAACTAATCAGAGTTACAGCAATCAGTCAGGTTTTCCTTGACACATGATGAGCTAATTGTTTTGCAGTTCACTCCATGTTCTTGTTCGCCATGATGATGTTTATTCTGGGCGGCTTTTCTGCCTGAGGTGGTAGAAGGGTTTTAATTTCAGACGGGAGCTGACCAAGTTGGGTATTTGGGCTGGACTCAAAATTCTGAGTGTTTCTGTGAAGCCCTGGTTGGCTTTATCAGACTTTATCAGTCCCAGTTCCTCTTCTGAGATATTACCACATATGACAGTTTTGACGTGGATACTGATGGACTAGAGTTGACTGATGAAGCCATTGGACAAAAATAACTTGCATTTGTTACTGAACTAAGCTGCCCGATTTAAAAGCAAAAGCCTTATCTGACTTAGCCAGCACACCCCAGTTTATCTCCTCCCAGCAAAACTTCTCACCCTCCCTCCCGCTGAGCTAAAGCTGTATGAATGCATCTCCAAGGCGGGCGGCTGGAGAAGGAGGGTCCGAGCGCGTTGCTGCTGCAGCGGCTCTCGTCTGGGCTCTGCCACGCCGCGTCCAACACGTGCTGGTGTGTCTCCACTGGCACAGCCGTGCTGCGCTCTGGGACCTCACTGCACCTTCCTGGTGCGGTGGGCAGCGCGCTCTGCAACGCTCAACAGCCATTTAGCAGATTAGCACTGCCTTAGACCTCACGCTTACTTCAGCACTGAGTTATTAGTTAGTGAAAAGCTCGGCAGGACTCTCTCGGGTTTCGGGTAGCTGAGAGTTTGCTCCTCTGCCCGGTTGCACCTGGATGGAGCCACTGTTATCTTCTTTCATTTTAATATTTGCAGTTACTTACATGTATTTTCTTTTTAATTGCATATTCTCACATCTGGATTGCTAAAAATTTGCACCGTACCCATCTCAAGCTCTGCAAATAATATAAAAAGTGCTGCTGTAGGATTTTTTTTTTTGTCTCTACTGTCAATCTACCCCTTTCCTTTGAGAGCTACAAGAAATGTTTTTATTGTTGCAGGCAAACTCCCTGGGAACATGCAATTGATTATTCAAACCTCATGGTGCTGCGGCAGAGATTTGTGTGGCTGTGGCTGACTCTGATTCCCTGATAGCCTGTCTCGTGCTTCTGTCCCTAATGCAGCTGGTAGCATTAAGTCCTGCAGTTAATCAAGCAAAAGAAATTGCTCCTCTTTACCCAAAGACCTGATGACTTCATCCGACAGAGAGGGTCTCTAACAGAGTGAGACAAGGAGAAGTAGATGAGATCAGAAACATCCACAGGATTCAATATGCAGTGGACTAGGAGCGCTTTTAAGGGCTTAAAATTTGGAGTAGAAAAATGTACTGAACGATCTATTGGCAAAACCAGCCCCCTGACTGGCACTTTATTATTGCAATTTCTGTATTACAATGCCAAAGATCAAGAATAAATTAAGTCCAGGTAATGATACACAAAACTGTTAATTTAAATGCGGAGAGTGAGCTCGGCTCGTCAGCAGGCTGTTCAGGCACTCGAGTACAGCACGGAGCACAGTAACTCCGGAGAGGAGGCAGCTGGCAAAGATGGGTGCAGAGTCCCACGATATCTATGCATGCATGGGTTTCCCTATATTATTTCCATCAGTGGTTAACAAGGAATTAAAACATAATTCCCTAATGCATGAAAAGAAAGGTTCTTCACAGGGCTGGGTACACCCAGGTAATGGTTATCCTGAACAAATTAACTGAATTACAGAAGGCTCAGGAGGAAGCATCATCCCTCCTCCTTTGCTTGCTACCCCATTATAAAATGATCTGTGCAAAACCAATTCGACTATTACATCACTCCTACTAAAATAACCCAAACCCATTTACAAGTATCCCCGTAGGATTTGCTGCAGGTAGCTGCGTGCGTGCCGCATGGCTTCCCGTGCTGTGGAGTTTAATTTGCAGCCTCCAATCACCTGCCCGCTCTGCCCTGCGGGCTCTTCCCTCCGACACCCGGTATTTCTGCCTTCCCGCAGGACGGCAGCAGGCAGAACGGGACGCGCTCCCTCCGAGGAGGCAGCGACAGCGTGCTTTTCTGATTCTTGGACTTCAGGAGATGGTCCCTTAAGGAGCCTTACATGGATGGCGTGCAAAACTGTGCCGTACGAGACAGGCCCCAGTCTGATCTCTGCTGTGCTCTCATGAATTTCTAACAACGCTGCGACAGTGAAATCCTTCTAAGGTTTTGCTAGTGAGGATGCAATAGAAATCTCTCCCACCGGGACCCAAAGTGTTGCATAGGCGTTTGCCTCCTGCACCGGGGCTGTCTGAAGTTTGGCTGTCTCGCAAAGGTCTGTTGGTTTTGTTTTCAGCGTTACAGGCAGAAAGAAAAGGTAAAGAATAAAGTATGTTCAACAGATGGGTGAGGTTCTCTGGAGCAGTAAGTCCCCCAGGGAAATGGAAAGAGAAATCGTGTTCTTTTTATGCGTGCTGCACCACAGAAGGTATAAAAACCGTACAAGTCTCTTACATGCCCAGGCTAATCTTTTGCTTTACTTTGAACAATAATGTTAGTTCTAGAAGTTAATCAAGGTTGTGTGGAATAAGGGGCTGCAGGCTAAACACGGACTAAAATAAACAAGAGTGTTACAGGAAATTGCATAGCATTTGTTTCTGGCAGATGTTTATGGGTCTTCCTCTCCACCTAGACAAGATCTTACTTGCAATCAGCTAGTAAAGCCGTTGTACACCTGCCTAGAATAACCAGCAGAGCAATTGTAAGAGAAACCACCATTTTAGGGATAATCTACTTAGTTTTAATTGATTGTATAACTTCCTTGTGTTAAGGAAAGACAAGTTTTACTTCTTGAAAAGGTTATATCCTGCTAGACAAAAGAGTACAGAAAATGCTCAGTTGTTGGTGAGACACTAGTGAAATGATTGGATTTGAATATCTGGAGCCTGTACCGCCAAGTTGCGGATTCAGCTGCTGCAGAGGTAGAACCGAGCCGTGAAGGCTTTCAGCGGCACAGCACCACATCGACGTGTGTCGGGTCTCCAGCTTTGTTACGTATCCGCGTGTCTCTGATAACAAAGCTGCTAAGGGTCTATCAGAAATGCCCAAATTTAGAGTAAGGAGGGCTCCTTGGTTGTACCCTCACCTTAGTCTGGGATAGGATGGTTTAGAGCATCTTAGCGGGTTGCTGTTTGGTTGTCGAATGCTTCTTAAAGCAAAAAGAAATGAGTCTGAATTTATCATAGTGTGTGACATTGGCAGCAGCTAGAGCTGCTCAGTGCTGGGGGTGTTGTGCAGGATGTCATGCCGGCATCCTGGAATTTATTGCCCACCTTTTGTCACATGTTAGAAGCCAGCTGAAGGTGAGCTGGCACCATGTGAAACAGCGTGTTGGCCAGGTAATCCATTTTACGTGTATTTAAGCTGTTGTGGGATTGATCTTTCCTGGTCTGGGCTGAACACCATACTCTGAGTTTACACCAGGTCCAGTTCACGTTGCAAGAGATTGGGTATCTGCGCTCTGTAATGTGTCACGTCCTCCTTGAAGGACTACCAGGGCCTTCATCTACATTACTTGACATCTTGCATTCCACTCTCTGTTGCATCTGTTTTCTAACAAATTTGTTTAGCTCAAGATGAGCCTACACTAAAAAGAATTGATTTAGAGCTTCTCAAAGTGCTGCTTGCATCCATTGATGTTTGAGGCTCATCTCTCCCATTTGCTGTAATTGCTACAGAAAGCAGGATGTGATAATGCTTCACATTATTAAAAAAACAACCAACCAACCAAACAAGAAAAGCCAACGAAAGCCCCACCAAAACCACAACAGGACATTGCAGCAGGCTGTGGCTAGAAACGTGTCAGGTCCTTACAAAGAATTCTCCTGTGAGTTTGCAAATGCTGACTGACTTCTTTCTTCTTGCAGTTTCTCGGTCCACGTTGACGGCAGCTCTCCATCCCCTGGTGATGAGCCAAGGCCCAGGAAATCCAGCTAGGTGCCGTGTCCCACACGGCCCTTCCCCAGATCACTCCTGCCAGGCAGGGATGCTGGAATGGTACTGTTTTCTTGGTGGTTGGGGCTTTCCATTCCTTTTCATTGCCAGTTCTGTCCAATCTGTAAGATTCAATTGTGCTGTTACCTTTTTTTTTTCCAGGGGACTGCTCTCTTGCTCCTGGGCTGTTCTTCACTGATTTCTTTGGACTATATCCACCATTCAAGGTGAGTGCTGTCTTTGCCCTAAAAGCAGTAGTTTAAGAGATGTTCTGTGGGCTGTGCTCACTCCTTCCTTGTCAGACTGATCAAAGAATTTTCTTTCCCAGTATGAGTTCAACACTGTTGACCACAAGTGCTCTGACCATGGAGAACATGGAAGTGATTGTAGGAGTAGATGGCTCCTATGCTGCGGCTGCCATCTGCTGTGTCATCCTTTCTTTGCTGGTTGACTTCAGCTGAAAAGGCACCCGGGAGAAATTTGATGTTTATGTAAAGCACACCTCGCTGTTCCAGCACAACCTCTGGGTAACGCTGGTCACTGTTTTTGCAGTATTTGCTATAAACGCTTTCACAATACTGTATATAAAACACCTTATGTAGTAAGTGAATGGTCACATTATAGAACTGATGCATGAAAAAAGTAGTCATTGTCCATACTCAGGAACACCCATAATTTGCTGCTAAAAATAGAAGTGTGACACCTCATGACTTACTAACCGGGTCTTGCTCAGGGTGTATTATGTGGACTTCCCATGTGGTGCCTATTAATTTTAAGTCATAACCTATTTTTAGACTTCGGAGAGTTTTGCAGACAGAAAACTATGTTGCACTGTTTCCATTGGGTAAATATTTTAGTAATAACGTAAAGTATGTTGTAATCAGATGGTTAGGAATTTTCTTCAGAGAACACAACCTGCTTGTCAGCTTGCTAAGGACTGTGTCCGTCATGTGTGTCGTCGTCCGTCCGTGTCCCCCAGCTCCCCGGTTTGTGGGAATTCAGGGATGGTTTGAGGAAATTTTCAAAGAGAATTTTTGGCATCAAGATAATTGGATATTATTAATATTAAATTGATCTATTGAGGATAAATAAAAATACCCTGATAATAAGTTATCCTACATAATATCACAAATCTACGGGCTATTTGGTGACTAAGTGGGCTTTCTGTCCTCTGTTCAGGGAAAGGCACAGATAATTTATTTTCCTAAATCTTCTCTCCTCCACGGTTTCCCATCTGCCTTTTTATTAACGTAACTAAAGTGAAGTTCAGTCTAGTCTTCTACAATGGCTATTCATGGTTGCAAAGCTTTTACTGATAGCATTGTCATGTTAGTTATACTACCGTGGTGTATCTAAAGATTATCTTACAGTATTTCTTTTATTACATAATGCACACAAGCTAAGGCAGATATGATTCAACTGTGCTACAAGTAATTTGTCTTCTGTGGATTGCATGTAACAAGTGTGCAGTAAACTGCTAAACCAGCACAAGTCATAAGCAAAATCTAATTTAAGAGGAGAAGGGATAACGGATGAGCATTTGCAATACACTTGCAAGCAGAGAGGAGGGGACACTGCCAGGTCGGCTCCTTGTCCTGCGATGGCTGCTCACTCTGCCAGGCTTTGAGGTTCTCTCTTTAAGGAAGGTTGCTTCTCCAAAGTCGTCAGCTCCTTTCTCTGCCAGTGCCCGTCATTCCAGTCAAACCATTCCGGCTCTTGAGCTGGGTTCCGGGGTTGCTGTTGCTGTGCTGCTGCTGGGTGGCAGTGGCGCTCCGGATTAGGAGTAAGAACAGAGTCTGGATGTAACCTTTGCTTTTCTTTGACATATACAGATGCCAGATACCAAACAGAAATTTTCAAAGGGTTTTAGCCAAAACACCAGCCTGAGGACTCCCCGCAGCTCCAGTAACAGTCTCCTGTGTTGAAGTCTGGCTTGCCTGAGGATGATTGCATAGGCATTGCTGTAGCAAAAACCCATCAGGATTAGTGAAGAATTAGTAATAAATTGTTCCAGGAGTGGTGGAATTAATGAAGCTAATTATATTAGCTCAGTTGCTTCTGGATTTATTTATCTGTCTATCCTTCCATCCTTGCAGTATTCCTTAGTCATGTATTGATGTTTCTTTGACCCCTCCATACAATACCTCTAAGCCCTCTCTATATCCTCACGTATCTCCTCTGTTCCCTCCCTCTCCCTGTGCCCAGCCGTGCAACTATTTATGTCCGCTCTCCGTTTCTGTGAAATGAGGTGAAGAGGTCTCACACCGCATTGCTACTGCCTTTCAAAGTGGGGACATTTGCTTGAGTCCTTCCTGGCTGGAGACTGTTCACAAAACAGGTATGACTTTAACATCTCTGAAAACACTATGTGTTCATTAATTTAAGTTGAAATTGGCCAGCGGGCTCAAAACTTATCAGAGTGGACAAACAGGCAGGCAGCCCGAGTGCATTGACTTCACTGTCTTGGGAAATGAGGCTAAAAATAATAGTGTATTTATTTCTGGAAGAATGAAATTGGGTTTGATCTACCAATCTCTTTAGCTAATAAGGGTAATGGAAATGAGATTACACTGGCGGATTTATTATTCCTGGTGGTTATTAATTATTGAGTTTATCTTTTTGAGTAATTAAAAAAGAATTTTTCCTGCTTTAAGTGAGTGCACTAGATCTCATTAATTTCAAGTTTTTAAAACATGTTCTTAACCTGGAGACCCCATGAAAATGCTGGTTTTCCTTATAACTTTCCTTTATTTGCAATATAAGACCATGAAACTAATCTTACAAAGACTTCGAAGCTTTCCATGTTTCCATGAACGTGTAAGTCCTATTTACGCCTTGGCTTTTTATTTGCATTGCCTTCCTGCATTTCTACCCTTTACAGATCTGGAGTCCTCAGGAGAATCAGTCATGACTAATTTTAAGCTCACAGGTATAAAATGAAATTATTTTAACCACAAACTTCAGTTTCTCCTAGGAGGGACCTTAAGAAGGAGGCATAGGTAGTTGGGGCAATTTCAGGGGGTGGCCCAGCTTCTTGCTCCAAGTGACTATTTTGGAGGCAGTTTTCTGCCGTGGAAGAGCTAGCCGAGCCAGAAAGCCGCTATGGGTTACTGCTGACATAAGTGCAGTCCGACAGCAGCAGCATGACGGCTTTTAAAAATAGGACTTCTTGCCATTTTGTATTCTTGTCAGTATGTCACAAATGTCAGAAGGTCAGATTTGTTTTTCCTACCATTCTTCTCTTCTGGTTATTGCCTTCATCAAAGGAATAAATTAATTTTGTTGGTGTGAGATTTCATCCTTGCAATGACAGGAAAAGAAGGAACAAAACCCGTTGACTTTTTCACAGTGCCCATGGCTCCCTTAGGACAGCAGATTTGCATTCATACCGCGGCGTGTGCAATGTGAGTTATGGGGCTGAGCCTGAGCGGTGCAGAGCGTGGTGCTGAGCTTCTAATGCTCCTGTTATGAGGCATTTGACTTCTCCAAGGGTAGCAGCGTCAGCTGCCCGCAGCGCTGCAGGAGTGGACGTGGGACTCGCAGCTTCCCACCTTCCCTTTGCAGAGCACGGGCGGCTGGTGCTCAGGCTGCCGGGGTCCCCGCGGCCAACCTGCCCCAGGTGTTCTCGTCCATGGGTATCTGCAGCAACAACGAAAAGCAGCAGCACGTTCAACAGCTCGTAAAGATTATTTTTACAAAAACCAAAGGCAAACAAATCCCCTTCCCAAGAAACTCAGGCACACTGTGAGGTGACGTGAGCAGAAAATAGGGAGAAAGCGAAGGGCAGAGTTTGGCTTGGCCAAATCGGCCGACTGCATTATTTAAGCTCCTCTCGTCAGCCTGCTCAGCTGTCCCAACACCCGATCGCTGAAGTCTGTCATACGTAATCTCTGCAGAGTGCATGTCAGAGGGCTCTGGCCAGCCTGTGGGAATGCTGCAGTGAGACCCGGCTGGCCCTACGAGATCCAGTGAAAGCCAAGGCTGTGCTTGGCATTAGGAATGATCCTCACTGCCCGCAGACTCGTGCAGCGAGGGGCCGTGCTCATGGCTACTGATTTCCAGGTCACAGCGGGCTGTGCCCTCAGCTGGCTCCGTTCCTTGAGCTGGCTGTGTCCATTAGTGTTCATTTGGCAGGAACAGCGAGCAGGATGGGTGCTGGGATGCAGGACAGCACCTGTCTCATGCAGGTCCCTGGGAGCGCAGGTGGGATCCCCCTCCATGTCAAAGTTTATTCAGCTGCAAAATTGGAATAGTAGAAAGCTTAAGCTTTGGGCTACAGTGCCATCTGAGTCCATAGTTGGCTTTTTATCACTTGTAGTAAATAGTAAACATGTTCCCAAGGCTTTGTAATTAACCTTTTGTGTAAAGATGAAATAAATTTCTACAGTCTCCTTGCAGAACTTCTGCATAATGTGTGCATTCTGTCGTGAGTGACATTTACCATCCTTTAATAAACCCTGTAGGGACTCCTCCAGGGCTGGCAGCAGCAGTGCCATGAGCAAGTGCCTGCAGGTTCCATTTCCGCAGCAATTTACCTTTGAACTTAAACCCAAATTCCTCAAAAAAGGGACAATCATCTGCTTCATAAATCAGAAGGACAGTTTAGGAATATTGTTGCTTTTTGAAGGCAAAAAAAAAGGCAGGTTTCCAGGAGAGGAGAAAGAAAATACTTCTGAATTCAACAGCTGATAGGGAAATTTTTTTTAGAACAATCAAATCCACTCAGACCCAATATCATCCTTCTAATTGCTAACACCAGGATGTGGCTGACCTTAATCAGCACCATTGAAGTATGTGATAGACAATCCAAGAAATGAAGAAATGTCAGAAATTTGACCTGCCATCAGAAACTTTTGTGCAAAAAAGATGTTCTCAAGTATATTTATACTTTCCAAAGAAATAAACAACATACTCCACAGGTACTCTAACAAGCGGGTCCATAGCAAAGAAGATCAAATGGGTAATTACTCTTCATGCTGTCAGGCTGCTAAGATTAATAGATTTTCCTAGGAAAAACTGAAAAATCGATGTAAAAGAAGGAACAGGAGAAGTTTTAACAGAAAGGAAAGCAAGGTTTTCTCATGCCTCCATAATTTGATACTGTTTTTCATGAAGGGTTTGCAGAACCATCCATTCTATCAGCATCTGAATAGTTGGTAATCACGGGTGAGCATGATGGTGCTCGCTGTTGGTCTTCAGAGACGGTGGGGTGATGCTTGTTGATGGGGGATGAGCTAGAAAGCATCAACCTGAATTTGTGCTAGATGGAAACTCTTTGAAAGTTCAGGATTTGGAAAATTCATGCTTTGTTTTAAATTAAGTTGATCATATTTCAGTAATATTTTTACCAAAATGATGATATGTTTTTAAAAGGCACGCCTTTCTTCCATAACGGGAATGTTGAAAATGTCAGGTGTGATACAAGAAGCTTTAATATTAACAAAACTCTTCCAATAGGAAAGACACCTTTATTTTAAAACTTTTGACCAGTTCTAGGCATGGTACCAGAATTATGGGACTGACTTAAAAATTCCCAAATTTAGAAATAAAAAGCTATTTTCTGGGTTTAATACACCCTTATTGCCCTGACACTTGTTCAAGGTTATCTTCACACCCAGAAGCGACAGCGGTTGGGACAGAATACTTCTCCCAGAGCTGAGGCTTGGAAGCAGTATTGAATATTGTGCAATACACCATGCGGAGCTGGGAGCTGATGTTTTAATTTGTATCTGGCTGTGACAGTCTGGTTTTGTTTGGATTTACAAATAATTTGGAGTTGTACTTTGCACTTGTTTGGATTTATACACCGTAAACTTATGAATAATCGATATTGTCCAAATAACTTCCTAATCATAAAAACACACAGTCGCTATCAGATCTAAGCCCCAATATTACACTATAAAGTAACCTGGAGATTTGCTATTGGCTTAAATAAAAGCCACATTTTCAGAAACCAAGCTAAAATCGATGAAAATTATTGATTTTTCAACACTTTTAAAACTGGGCCAATAAAACATGCTGTGTATTACCTGATTTACTTCTGGAGTACCAACAAGCACTGACATCTCTTCAACAGGATGATTGTTTTTTAAAAGCAGTGAGATAAGACTGTAACCCTGCAGATTTGAAAAGAATTGTTTCTTGAATATTGTAAACCTAAAGAGAAGAATTCTCCCAGGAGGATGATGTTGCATAAGGTGCCTGAGATAAGATTTTACTGTTTTTCACGTTCTCATAAAATTTTACTGAAACAGAAGATTTTTTTTCTTTAATTCTCCTTTGTTACAAACATGCTTTGCATAGAGAGATAATAGCTACCTTTGCCTAATCCTCGTGGTCTGATTTGAATGCAGAGTTGGTATCGCTCTCTGGTTTCTTTGAACCTGGGGAAAAAATATCAGTGTTTTATTCCAGAAGAGTTGATGAGTTTTCAAGCTCCCCCAGACATCAGAGATCTAATAATTTTAGCCCATGAATGAGCAAGATAATGAAATATGTGCCTGACTTTCACAATGTGTTTAATAAGTGTCTCTGAAATCAGTTGTAAAATTTATCTGCTTTAAAACTTAAATATCTTCCAGTATCAGGACCCAGAACCTGATTTGCATTTTCAAAGAAATTTGAATTTTTTCCAACTCATTTTTTTCACCTTTTTTTTCAAATGCAAGAATATTTTTTTTGTCTTCAGCACAACTATAACCGTACCTTTGTTTGCGTGTGTAAGTGCCTTTTGAAGTGAATGGGAATTCTATGCAAGTTTCTTGGTTTAAGACTGATTCTTAGAATAACACCTTCTTCTGTGACAGAGAACTTCACATGTTGGGCTCAGGGAGTTATAGAGCCCAACAAGCTCGCGGTGCAAGGATGCACCGTGCAGGGGGTTTATCACGTTGTGGATGTCAGGGTTTTGGTCCTGGTATGGAACAAATATTTTGATCGTCTAAAATGGAGTCACAACAAGGTCCAGTTCTTCAGCAACACTGGTCATACAGACAATTCTGCCTTTGCTGTTGCTGCTCTGTGTGAAGCACGGCCTTTCACTGTGAGTAATCATAAGCTTTTTCTTAACTTTTCCTAACTGTAGGAATTATCTTTAAAAAAATACAGTTATTTCAGAGACTTCTACAGAGCCGTCCTTGAACCTGAGGAGTAGCTGCAACGAATGGTTGATGCAGAGCCCTGTCTTAAAATCGTGAGTCAAAGAAATGAAGCCATTGTAAAAGAAATTGTTTATTTTTTCCTGTGAGTCACTGAAGGTAATATAAATATTGGTCTCCAGCCTGCAGATGTGTGTCATTCTCTTTACCAAAGGTAGCAGCTATCTTCAGGGTAACGAAGTGAGTGATATAAACAAAACAGGCTCCTGAAGAGGCGTTTGCAGGATTATGCAAAGATTTGGGCTGGAAGTGGATACGATACGTAAAATGATGTGTACAAGTAGTTCTGCACAGTGGTGGGCTCTGGATGCTGTTGCCCACGCCACTGCTTTCCTTAGGTGCTCAGACCCCTGGTCAGAAAAATAAGTGTTTCTTTATATCTGGTCTAATCAGAAAACTACTGATGTGTGTATTTAGATTTACGGATATGTTTAAAACACGTTCATTTTAATGGGACTGAAATATGTGCTTAATTTTAAACACACTTTCAAATACTTTCTGAACAGTGAGGTCTTACGGTTTTAAAGCTTTCATGTGAGCTCAAGGCCACGTTATTAGGGCGTCGCAGCAACAGTCGCGTTTATGCTTGGAGATACAGCCTTCGTTTGCTGCCACTGCTGCGTGATCCTCAAGTGAAAATTGGGATCATGGGTTGTGGGATGAGCACTTAATTTTAACCTTGACAGAATCTTGCTGATTACACAGTAACTTGTAATTTATTAATTAAAAGTAGATGGTAGACTCCCTCATATTTTGATTAACCTAATAGCTCTCACAGCAAGAACTAAATTTGACCAGAGACATTGTTACAACTGTTAATAAAATGATCTGGAGGGCTATTGAGTACATCCCTTGAAACACTTTTACTTATTAGACGGCTAATCTGCATGAGTGACCGCTTGGCAGCTGAACGTAAACCTCTATGGAAAACATCCTGCCACTGAGTTTGTGAAATTACCTTAAAACTTCTAGTCATGCGTGAGAAGCTCCATCAGTCATCTTTTGGCTTTAACTAGATGTGTTTTCAGTGCGAAAAGATGTGAAGGACGAGGGGCTTTGACCTCCTATAAACCTGTGAACAAAGTGACAGACAGGAAGATATAAACCTAGGACTAAAGCCAAGATGCAGTTTGGTCATAGATGCACTGAGTGATTTGGAAAGATAAACTTTGCATGACCCTGGGAAGAACAATGTTGCTGAACGCTTAGTATTTCAAGTGAAGCCACTGGAGCATTCAGTATTTCAAAGAAGTAGTTGTCTCTTTAGGGCTAAATGCAAATTTATATCCCTTTTGTGCAGGATGGTGTCCCATCCTCCAAGCTTTCCTCACTCCTGCACTGATTTGAAGTCTGAACATACAGGTGAAGTATCTGCACCACCTTTTTGGAGGCATCTGGGTATAGAAAGAAATACACTGTGACCGTTTTATTACTGCTCGTTATGGCTGTAAGGGGAAAGTGCATTTTTTAAAAGTCAAGGTTTCCCATGCTGAAACAGATTGCTGTGGCTGTACCTGAAGCCAGGTGAATATGTGTCTGGCTGCACCAGCGAAACCTGCTGTTAGTGGTTCAGACAGGATCAGCTGAAGAAAGCTCTAAAGAACAACAGTGGGAAGACTCATGAAAAATGTTGTATTTTCCTTCTGCATTGCCTTGACTCCTTTCCGTTCCCCTTCCACCTTCTTTGGAGAAATGTGAGTCCACATTTTGGGAATGTTGCAAGTAAAGTCCTGTCCAACAAGTAACAGATATTAATTGTTTTCATATTTGGAATTCTTGTGTATTTCTGTAGAATAAATAATGAGTTGTATTACTTTTCCTTTGTAGAAGTCTGAGAATTTTGTATCATCTCAGGTTAACCCTTCTCAGCATAATTCATCTCTACGGTCCTGTTTATTACATTAAAAATAGCTTTAGGAGAAAAGACATCAAGTCAATTTTGATGTAGCATTTCTGTTAGTAACTGAGCTTTTGCATGGATTATAGCCTAAAAGTTCACCCATGTAATTTTACTCAACTTTTCAAATGTCAGAAATTCAACTGGAATTTTAAGAATTTAAAGAACCATGATTTTATAAGACAGATTGTAGCAAAACCCTTTTTTTTTCTTCCCCCAAAAAATAGGTATTAAGGTTTCATCATACCCAGAAGCGTTGCTAAAGACTGAACCAATCCTATGTATTGTATTTATCTCTGGAGCCTGAGGAAAACCCTCTGGAAAGATCATACGTCTTTGTTTTTTCCCAGACAGCTCATGTATCTTCACTCTCCTGTATACTTGCTATGAACTCAAGCTGTTCCCGAGTGTTTTTTCATAGAGAACACTCACCTTGATTTCTTGTCGTGAATTAAAGAATTTAGTTTTGCTTATTTTGGTAGTTCAGACATGACATTGATCCCTGCTAAGCAGCAAAGCAAAAATGCAGTTTCCCACAATCTTTGTGGTCACAGGACCGCTGGACAATTTTCTGTGCAGAACATCCCTGCGCAGAATTGCTGCTGAAGGCTGTTCCCTGAAATAGAAAGACTTCGTTCTCAGCTCTTAAGCTCTCGTTTCATGCAGGTGTAATTGCACTGGTATGAAGGTAATTGTTTCTGGCTTGTCCCAAGGCGCTGGGGAACTCCAGGCTTTCAGTTTTAAGTTAGAGTAGACAAAGGGAAAATCTCACGCTGTCTGCCTTCGACTGCAATCAGCAGTACGTACAACTTTGTACTACTGCTTTTGATGTTGGACAACAGATGTCCTCAGAGGGGATTTGGTGGGAGAGCAGGGACTCCAGACTGGAAGGCAGAGTATCTCCGAGTCCCCTGTGTGTGTGTGTGTCTCCTAACGAGTGACACGGTAAGCCAGCCCTGGACCTTCGCCTGCTTGCTGAACGGACGTAAGGGCACGCCTGTGCCACGGCTGTGGCTGCAGCTCAGGTAGATGGACCCCAGGTAGGTGAGGCGTACTGGTGGCATGAGGCGTAGCTCTGCTGGCCTCAGCCGACACTTCCACATGGGCGAGGGCAGAGAGCCTGCACTCACTGTTCTGTGATTGAATCATACTGGAAGGGAGCTGCTTTAGGGTAGGTGAACGGTAAGCACGGCACTGAGTGTGTTATAGCCGTCCTGGGAGCTCACCTTGCTGTCCTGGATTTACCTGACTCTAGTTTTCATTTTTTAATGTGTCAGCTGAGTTGCTGTTGATTATTTTCTAACCTCCTTCAGACAGTTAAAGACATTTCCCATGTGGCTGAGGTAAATGCCAAGCTGTAGGCAGCAATAGTTTATAATCCTGTCAAGAACATTGGCACCAGTCTTTAAAATATCTGTAAGTTACGTCGAAAGCATTTTTTTTTTTAATCTGAGACAATTCCTATACAGTGTTTAAATAGATTGCACACACTGTGTAGGGCTGCTGCTGCTGCAGCCTTTCCATTTTTAGTTAAGAAGGTCCCTGAGGATGTAAGCATGGGTTTTCCTCATTTGTCAGCTTCAGGAAAGAACACGAAATGGTTATTCTTTTGCTGGCGTACAATCAAAGAGTCTTTTACGTGGTGTGATTGTGTGATTCCAGATCATGTATTCAGAGCTTCATCGAGGCTGCTGCTCTACTGGCCCCCATAAAGGTAACTACTTAAAGTAACCTGCTGATGTCCCGCGCACCTCAGAGAAGGAAATGGTTATTGCTTGCTCTTCCCTTGTTTCAGGATAGTATATGCTTTAGGTGATACTTGTGCACGTCTGTTAGGGACAAACTCAGTGCGCTACCACCATCTGCTTCTGCAGATGATTTGTAGAGCTTATATGCGTTTAGCTGATATTTTTATTAAGTCCCAGCAATGTGCCAATTATTTTTGTTTTGTTTAAAAGTTTCTTATCGATACTAAAATTATTTTTATAGACCACAGCATGAATAAAGATGTAATTTTAATGTTACAATTCTCAAGGTCATTGGGAATCCTCACAAAGAAAGAGCAGTCACCTCCAAAGTCACCACTGAAGATTACGTTTTGGGAACAAGTACTGGGAGCTGGTAACTGCCTGGGTTCTTGGAGGTGGGATACAGTTGAAAGTCCTTTAAAGCACAAACATGTTCTCTACCCATGAAATTAATGATCTTGTTTAAACTAGAGTTTTGTTGCTATATATTGGTTGTTCCTATGCATCGATTCCTCTATTTAATTGCGATGTTTTGCTTGCTGCAATTTATCTGTCTTCATAGAAAGCACTAACCCAGGAACCTGCAGCTTCTGGTGTCGGGACGGTAATCCATGGAAGGAAAAGGCCTTTAGGTTACTCAGAATATCTTCCCAAAATGTCATTGAAATCTAATTTCTGTCTCCCTTAAGGGCTTTAGGAGTCACCTGTAGTGAACTGGAATAAGGTATGCCTGGAGATATGTAAGTGTGAACGTGTTCCATGAGCAACTGTTGCAATGTTCATAATGTGTAAGTCACAGTAAGGAAAAAATATCGTGCATTTGGGAGATGAACATATTACCAATAATCTTGCTTAATGACTGTGCCCTTTTCTGACTAACACCCACCAGATTTTGATGAAATAGCACGAGTTTGCCACAGACACTTTTCCTAGGCAGTAAACAAAAGAGAGTTGATGGAAACAAATTGCCAGACAGAACGTTGACCTCGGAATAAAATCTCTGCAAACAGGAGGTAGGATGTGGACTGTTACTCTGCTTTGTCAGATCACTACAGAAAGCAGATATGCAGATGTTGATGTTCTCTCAGAAGACATTAGAAAACAAGAGAGAAAGGTATCCTAGAGGATTTGGAATAATTGTCATAGCTATATCAGGGCATGCAACATAGCTGTGAGTCTCACGAGAGTCAAGCCCATCTGTTGTAAATGTGCAGCAGTCAGGAAGATGATAGGTAGCATATGAACCAGACCTTGCAATATGTCCCTGTGGATGTTAATGACAAATCAATTCAAATCTCTCGAGCTGCAGGACATTTTTTTCCTTTTGCCTAATTTCAAGTGAAAAATATAATTCTGATGCAAAAAGGATGCGTTATTTTAATGGTTAAGTAAGTCCTGATAGGAAACATTTACTTGCAGTATTTTTCTTTGTTAATAAGGTGTACTACCCAGTCAAGCCTGTGATCCTACAGCTTAGGGCAGTGGTATCTCAACCCACTGTGTGAGGCAGATCCATTCCCAAAGGATCCTTCACCTGAAAAACAAACCAGTAGAGCAGAAACCGAAAAAGCAAAATGACTTACCCAAGGTCATGAAGGTCTGCAGTAAAGCCATGAGTGGAATTCAGATATTTCAAGTCATGGAACAACTCCCAACCACAGGATGTACTGACCTCCAGTAGCATTTGGAAGTGAGGATCTTTTAATCTCTCAGATGTACTGGGTTTATTTTTTGGAGGACTTTTGTTATAGCTGGGGTGCGGAAGACCTAGAACATTGTAAGCAGTTGGGAATATCAGCTAAAGCATATAGATAGGCTGAGATTATTGTGGCTGCTCTCTTCTTGTGGAAGCCAATGAAAAGATGCTGCAAACATTTGCATATTGAGGCAAGATACATGGTATCGGCTGTGCTCTTCTAGTCATAAGATGAAAGACTTGGATGGCAGAGTTTCCTTCCCTAGAAGCATCAGATCTCCAGGTGTTTTGCGATATTCCATCACTACTTCAGTTCACAAAGCTTTATGGTGGGTTTAGGTAGTGTTTTCAAGAGTCCTAAGAAAATTAGACATCTGCTATTACTGGCTTTCAGAGAAGTTTGGCTCCATGGCTGTCTAGGTGAACCAGGTAGGTACCCAGTCAGTACACTTGTGTAACCCACCGATTCTCCAGAGCACTTCTGAAACTGATTTAACCGTGTCAGCTTTTCATTTCCCCCTTTCTCAGTGGTGATGCCTTCAGCCTCTAATAGCTATCTGGAAATTAGATTGCTGACGTGCCATCAAATAGCATTTGTGTGCATAACTGTTTGGCTCAGCACGTACTTGGCACGATGCAGAGGAGCGTAGTGGTGCGGTAATGCAGGGAGGCGGGAAGAGTGCAATGAGAGTCAGAGCTTATGAAACGATGCAGCTCGACTCTAAGCCTGCACCGAGAACGCTACTGATGTTTTGAGCTCTGCAGGAGATGAAATGTATTGCTGGATGTAAAGACATTCTAGGACTGGAGATGATATCTGTTTCATGAATAAAGGGTACGATGAGGCCATTCTCCAAGAGGAAAAAGCAAACTAACAGAATAAAGCATGCTGATTAATTTAGATAGAATTGGGGCATAGATTTGAGGGAATTGCATATTCTTTTCATAAGACACAAAGCAGCCAAGTCCAGAGAGGGAATCGTAAAGTGAAGAGACAGAAAAGCTGAAACTAATGCTGGGAGGCAATCTGGTGCCTGTTGGAATGAATGTGTGAACAAGCTGGTCATGCAAGGCAACATACGGCAAAGCCGAACGGAGGTTTATTCCTTGGAAAGAGTAAGTATACCAAAGTGAGGGGAGGAAATACCTCTTTGCTGATTCTCATAGATTTCTCCATGATGTTATAAATTTATGTCAATGCATCTTTCCTGTGAAAGGAAAAACAGGCTCTGTGGAAATAAGAATACAATTGTTACTTGTACAATGGTTGTGGTGAGAGAGGTCCGGATTCGTGCCGAGCCCACGCTATTGCCAGACTTGAGTAGGAGGGATTTCATGCCACTGTCTCAGACATCTAATTTAGGCACTGCAAGTTCTCTGTGTGCTCAAAGAAGAGAGGAAGCTGCTTGGGAAAGGGCATGAATGGCAATTCAGAGTACCTGATTTTGACTAGGTTTTGGCTAAATTAGGTGCTTAAATAAGCCTAATGTACCTTAGTTGGAGGTATCCATAGGTCTAACTAATAGCTGATAACTAATCAAAATAGCAATGCAACCAGAGGTCAAGAAAAAGTTAAGAGCTGCCAGAGCAAAGAAAAAGCCAAAGTCCCATGAATTTTGTGGAGTTCTAAATCCTGCATTTGTCCTTCACCAAAAGCCAAATCTTTTTGCCTATCTGCACTTATTTCACAGTTTCTCTCACATCTTTCAAGAATCAGACCAGGACAGAGGTCTGCCAAGACCAGGCTTGATCTCTGAACTGTAGAGTTCATACTACAGCGCATAACCAGCCTTGCAGATCCAGCGGCCATATATAGTCTTTGCTTCNTTTTTTTGCTTGCAGCAATGACTAATGTTTCCCTGCATTCTGCAGTCTGGACACTAACAGCTGGTGTAGAAATCTGATCTTTGGGTCCTCTGTAAAAGCAAGGCTGAAGAAACTGCACTTCATTTGAAATTCTGTCATCACTAGCCCAAACCTTATTGATTCAGAAAGATTAATATACAGCAGAAACAGGTCTGGCCTGTTATTTTTGGACTGTCTTGAAACAAGAAACCTCTAGAAACTATTGGAAATGCAAGAAACTTGACAGAAAAATTGATTATAGTTGTACAATTTTAAATCCTTGAATGAGCCTTAGATTTTTGAATGATGGTTGCTTCTGCTAGTTCATGTTGGTGGCAGATCATACATCTGACATTGTGTGGGAAACCTAAGGAGATTTCCAGGACTGAACAGTGAGATGTTCCTCTGGCACAATTAATTCTTTTGGGACATTGTAAGTTACCTGATGATTTGAGAAGTCTCTGCTGACTGTGTGAAATGAGGAGAAACAGAGAAGCATCAAACCAAAATGATCAGTCTTCTCTCTGTGCTTCTGTACCTGTCCAGACATTCCTGCCTGTAAACTGTAATGAAACCAACTCAAATCAAACTAAGTTTTCAGCAAGAATAGTTGCATATACCCCATTAGATGATTCTGAATCCTTTTCAGTTTGTTCAAAGAAGGTACACTCTGGTTTTAAAAGATATAGTTTAGTCTGTTTCTTCTAAGCAGATCTCAGAAAATACTGCGATGGTCTGTTTAATGGAGAGGTGGGGTTTAGTTTCCCATCAGTCGACTATTCAGCAGTTGTTCTGGTACATCTCTGCTTGTGTGGCCACCCGTCGAGAAGGCATAGCAACCTTGCTTGTACTTGCTTGTCAGCTGTGGTGGACAGTCTCTCAGCTGTACAGGCTGTTCAGGGCAGGCAACAAGCCAGGATGGGAGGCTACTGTGCGACCCTCCCTCCTCAGTGAAATACAAGGAGGACACTTTGAGAAGAAGGGCCAAGCAGTAAGATGGGTCATTTGCATTCTAGTAAGAAAGACGGATTATTTTCATTCTAGGGACTAAAATTGTATTCACAGCTTGGATTTAATTCTCACATTTTGGGACATGGAGCTAAAAGGAGGCAGTATCAGGAGGAAGGATGCTAGTCCAGTGCTACCGCTGAGCAGGACTGCACACTTCATCTATGAGGAGTTCAGGTCCAATGGTGATAGTGTTTGGGAACCGGGTGATACCAGCTATACGGTGATGTAAAGAAAGCCAAGATGCTTTGGTGTTGAAGGGAATAACAGTTGAAGTCTAAATAATATTAAACATCTTTTCAAGTGGTCTGTGGCCATTCTGCAAGTTGGTGGGCCTGTTCTAGTCTGTGCATTATATTCCTGTTGTATTTTCTAATGATACCCTGACAATTGATGTGCCTGGGTTGGAAAGTGAGTCCAGGTTTGAGTATTTATAGCACAGACAAATTATTGCTGAAATGAAGAAGCCCTTAAAGAAGTGGAGGGGACACGGAGACCTTCTGGCCTGCATAAGTAATGCTCTAGCACAAACACGCCCGTCACTGCACATACATACTTGAATGGGGAAGAGAATTTGCTGTGACAGCTCAGGCACAGGAACTGGCAGCAAAACAACATGTCCTGTAAATAGGCCAAGACAGATCTGTTCTGTAAGCTGATTAGGCTTCTGTACTTCCAAGCAATTATTAGTTATGAAGAAGGGTTACAAATGTTCTTAACACCTTGAAGGCATCCCCAGGTCTGTTGTGGAGAAACGCACTCACGCAGCTGCTGCGTGCTTTATTGGTAACAAGGTTGGTTAATGCCTTCGCTTCGTCACTGCTGTGTACCAGCTACTGGGTAGGCACTCTGGGTCGTACTGGAGAGAAAATTTGCCCCACAACTATTTGAAGCAGAGTCATGGCTTATGTGACAGCTCGGATGAGGCAAGCATACGAGAGAGAAGTGAGGTTGCAGAATGATCCATCCTTTCTGTGGGGAGGTCAGGGAGTCACCTGGGGCTGGGCAGCTACGTTCAATGCAAATCCAAAAGTATCTCTCTGCCACAGTCATAAGCCTCAGATGAATTAGGATTTTGCTGTTATATATATACATGTGGTGGGTTTTTTGTTTGGTTGGGTTTTTTTTTTCGTTCTTTCACCAAGAAGATACGAGTAAACTGGTGCTTCTGATGGAGTTTACATGTGGAGTTTAATCAGAATGAGACTTGAGAGTTCAGACCCACAGAGGTAAAAAGCAGAAAGGGCAAGAGAGCCAGCGAGGCAAAGGCTGTCATTTCCTACAGCTGCTGTGTCTGGAGCTCGCTTCTTGTCTTTCCTTTATTTGCTATGGTATAAAGTGATGTCAGAGCAGGTATTAATGATTAAGCAGAGCATCTAAAAAAAGTAATTGGTATTTTGTATTTTAGCAAAACATGACTGTGTTTGAAGTCGTGTATATTTTGTAGTGTCTCTGACTTACTAGCCCTTGTAATTTATCTTTCTGGGTGGTAAATTCATTTGTTTTCATGCAGTTTTTTTATTGGGCCAATAGTGGAGGCTCCAGTAAGGATGGGAGCATTGGGCAGGGAATGCTCTTAAGAGTTTAAAGATTTTAAAAGCAGAAGTCAGACTCCTGTCTTGTCTGACCTTCTGAATAACAGACCACACGTTCCAGCCAGTGTTTCCTACATGAAGTCTAATCACCTGTGGTTGAACACTGTGCTTTCCAATTTAGAGACTCAATTGCTGATAAATCCACAATACCCATGAGTGGTCTGGCTGGTATTTAGTTACATGAAGGTTAGATTTTTATTTTCTCTGTGAAAGTGGCTGACCACTTTTCAGACGTGGCCTCTGGCTTTGATTTTCTTTTTTTTAACTCAAATTTTCTAGTCTCAGATACCTCCTCTCTAGGCTGATAATTATAGGTCATGAACAAGATACCTTCACTTTGAATATCTTACGAGATTGAACTCTTTCAGTTTCTCATAAAAATGATGGATCAAAGAAACTAAGGAGTAGGTGTACAATTAGCTCTGAGATGACTGAACAGTGAGAGTTACTGCACATCAGGAGGTTCTGGTACTGGCCCCAACAAGAAGGAACAAAAGTGGGCCACGTAGTTAACACCATGTTCTTTGTTGTTGTTTTGGTGTTGTGTTGTGTTGTTTTTTTTTTTTCTTTACTGGGAGGACTCTCAACTGTTCACCTTACTTCAGTTACTTCAGTTCTCATAACTCAGCTGGTGCTCCAGTCACTCATGGATGATGATCTTCAGGGAGCACTGGCATTGTACAAGGAACTCTGAGGGATGTGTATAAGAGGTGAAGAAATATAGGCTGGTGGGAATGTAAAACATGTTGTATTGTTTGCATTCTGTGTCATGTTTATTTAGCACAGCATAATACCAGGAATACCATGTTAGCAGCAATAATTAATAATCCTTAATAATTCACCAGAAGGGGGGAGAGAACTGTAAGACCGAAATGGATTCTAGCCCAGCTGCCTCATGCAACTGATGTTTTGTTGTTTGAGGCTATTTTTAATTTAATCTTTAGGTGAATCTCTTTTCTGAACACAATTACAGATGTTTTCTGTTGTCTGCATTTCTCTCATTTATGTCTCTACCACATATCTATAAATGTGTGTTGGCCCTCTTGACCGTTGCTGCTCATCTTCATGTATTTCACTCTCCTCAGATGCCCATAGTTAGCGTTCAAGTATGAAGAGAAGGGAGGAAAAGCCCCTAAGAAAAATTGCCAGCAAAGCAGCATATCATAAGAATAACGCTAGGCTTCCTAGACTTTTGTGTTTTGAAAATAAAATGAGTCAAAAGAAGACAACAGGACTGTATCTAGTAGAGACACAATGGCCAAATGTTTGTCTGTGGGTGATGGCATCTGGGGAGGCCAAACCACAAGGTGTTTTACTCAGAGCAAGTGCTTCAGGAACCAGTTCCCTTCTTGATTGGAAAGGGGAACTGGAGTCCCGGGGGTCTTTGTGATCTGAGCTGAGACCCAAGGGCTGCAGCATGTGCTGGTGGCACGCTTTGCTGTCAGAGCTGGCTGTGCCAACATCCTTGTACCACGGGACCACCAGTGGTTCCTTCACATCTGCAATAAGTAAATTTGGCTGTGAAATACATGCACTTAGGCTACAATTTTCTGTTCTGTACGGTGTGTTAGGGAAGCACTTTTCAACTGGCAAGGTCTGCTCCTGCTGAACACTACCTGCTGAATAAGCAATGAGCCCTTATGCCTCTGTGTGGGAAGCCTTGAAGTGTAATTAGGATTGGAAGGATCCTGGTTTGACTGCAGTGAGGCATAGCCTAGACCCTCTTGGCCTTTCAGCCCCCAGTTTGTCCTGTGCTCGTACCAAGGCACAGTACGTAAGTATGGAGTCAAGGGACTCTGCAAAGGTGGATGAAGTGGAGGAGGTTGACAGTTACAGTTGTCATCGGTTACTAACTAGGACTGACTTTCTTCCCCCCCCTTCCACATCTATAAAACAACCTCTCTAAGAGCAATCATGGGCTTTGAATTTCATTACTGCTGATACATTTTGTAATAGTTTCTGACACTACTTTCTCAACTGATAATTTAGTTAAGCTCTCTGCTGCACATGCTAATACTTCAGTGTGGAGGCAGTGGAAAATTATTTAATAAAACTTTACGCTGCTTTCATTTCATGGCTGTTATTATCGAATATTAGTCATTGCTGAGAATCATTTCTTGAACAGTTCGTTCTTATCATCTATGTGCATTTGGCTATCACCTCTTTGAAATGCAGCAGCATCTTGGGTGCTAAATGAAGTCAGCTTTCATTTTATCCAGTTGTGCATCTTGAAAGCAGGTGTGATCTTAACAAACAGGAGTTATTGTCATTTCCATGTCTTCTGTGGTAGTTCAGCATAAAAAATGAAGTTTTAGTTTAAGTCTCATGGATGAATGTCAGGACTGAATAATTTACAAGTGGTTCTGTCATCAGTGAAGCTTGCTTCTCACCAAAAGAATGTATGTATATGATTCAGTCAAACTTAAACTTTTTCTAGCTGTTGGGTCAGAAATACTTGCTGCCTCCTAATCTCTATGAATTTATAAGAGCTGGGAAGAATAGACCCAGATCTTGCAAAGCTTTCTCTATGTGCGTGTATATACAGATACTGACTCCCACAGTTCTTCTGCCTGTTCATATGAACAAACATCTATGTATAAGCATTCAAAAGATTTTTCAAGACCAATAATGTTTCCATTGTGGCTTGAAAAGCCTGAGTCATGTTTATTTTGTCCTTATATTCACTGGGTAGTGAAGATATGTGCTATTAATGCTCCTGTGGTGAAAATCAATGCATTCCTGCTTCTGAATTGAAAGGACGTGCCTGTCTCCTACAGCCATGCTGGTCTCTCAGGGTATAAACCCACTATGTTTTGTGTTAGAGTCTAGATCTACGAAAATAACAACAGTTTTTAATACTAGGGAAATGCTTCTTGATATATCCTGCTTTGCCATGTTTTTTTCTTATTATCTTCTATTTTGAAGGCTGCATTTTCCAATCAGACAAAATCAAATTGCTATATGCTTGATGTTGATATATATATATTCCACCCAAATCACATCCAACAGGCAGCACTATTTGTATTACTTCTTTTCTACAGCCTGGATCACTTCTAAGCTGTTTGGAACCTGCTATGGCTTGATCTGTAGGATGGTGCTGTCAGCTGCATTTTGCATGGTTTGTTTGGCTGGACCAACACTAGTTCACCAGGAGAGATAAGGACCTCTGGAACATCAGGATCTCCAGGAACACCTGGAGCATCAGGAACACGCACATTCAGGTAAGAGTGTTGGATGCGACCGTGCTTACAGTCCCAAGGATCAGAATGGCTGTCCTGAAGGAGAAAGTGCCATTCGTCACTTGTTTCTGTGGTTTTATACCCACACCTTATTAAGGGTTAATTGTGTTTGCTCTTTTGTACAAAACCCGTGCTGCACGGGGCTACCTAAGGAAGTGTTTACTGTAATGGCACTCTGCCACTTCAGAAAGCCAGCTGAGCCTGCCTTTATCATAGCTTTTCATTATGCTTTCCCTCAGATGCACTACCAATAGAAACATGGAAACCCTTCGCTTGCTTTCTGTTGTGTGGGCATCTCGAGTAAACTCTTGCTGTGGGTGACTGGGAAAGATGTTTTCTTACACCTAGAGCATCCATTATGCCTCTGCATGAAGGGGAACATCTTCTTTATGTAAATGAGAAGTCTCTGACTGTTCAGTGGACTTTCTGAGAAGTTAACAAACTTAACTAGAAATGAGATCTTCTCTCATTATGTCTGAGGTCATCCCCACTCTAAGTATTTAAACAGGAATTATTTGCTAAATGGTAAAAGAGCTTCCACAGAAGCATCACTGACTTCCAAGTGAGAATTTTCTCCATCTGACAGAAACTGGTTCTCCCCAGTGTTTTTATGCAAGTTGTATTGCCACTTCATGAGTCAGGTAGCAAATCTGATGTTGTGAGAAAACCAAATCTCCTATCACACAATTTCAGTTAATTTCTATTTGGAGTAAGATGTGTGGGAAGAGGTTATATCTTTTGTTGCCACGTTTAGAAAGAATAAGCAAACGTCTAGGTGCACGAGTATTTCTCAGGATTGTGGGACAGCTGTGTCTAGCTGCCAAGCTGATTTCTCTGGTTGAGTTGGTTTCCGTGCCCCAGATCTTGCTTCTCCCTTGTGCTGTGCAGGGCGCTGCGTGCTCGTTAGCTTGCACGCTGCAGATCCTTTCTTCCCACCCCACAAGTATATCTTGTGGTGGTGTGGGATCCTTCGGGATGAGTAGAGATCTACAAATGTGAAATGCGATTACTGCAGTGTTGATTTAAAGGTCACCCTGCCATATTTGCACAATGGGGTTGAGAGTGACTGCCTCAGAAAATGTATGTGGACCAGGATTGTGTCCAAATATTAATAAGGCTGGGGAAAGTATTCTATCTTTGCAAATAGTGAACCTCCTATTATATATAACCCTGTAATAAAAGGAAAATTTAGTAGGAAAAATGGGCACATCTTCAATGTTATAGTCTTACGGCAATTTTTAACAATTTCAAAGCAAAAACCCACCCTCGTGGAGTCAGCTATCTGTAGGGGAAAGGCCAGCCTGTCTTTTCTGACCAATGTAGCAGAAACACAAATGACCTAAAGATTTAAAATGCAGGCAGATGAACTACAGCACAAATCAAATCAACAGCAAAGCCATTAGAAGATTTGGTTTCTTCAGGTGCCAAAAGCATTCACAGTTTGGGGGGAAGACGGTAAGAGGGAGGATTCTCATACAGGGTTTAAAAAAAAAAAAAAAAAAGAGGGTTAAAAAGCATCATGTGGGATTTTCAAAAGGGCTGTGAGAACTTATCTGCCTCAGAAATATGTGTTCAACAATGAGTATCAGGGTCGGATGATTTATACAGGCTCGAAATCCCATTAACGCAGACATTACATATTACAAAATTCCCTTTGTAGATACAGATCAGCAAACTACAAGAACACCAGTAAATAATCAACAGACCTTAGAAAAAGGGCAGGGATTAAATTCATCCATCACTAACACACACATCTGCAGCAAATCCATAGAAAGAAAAGAAAAAAAAGGAAGAGAGAAGATAAACATTTTTATCATCTTGTTCCTCATTTATTACTGAGCGTGTGAAGGGTGAGTATCAGTATCACATTTGGTACTGGAGAGAAATGACAAAGCAAAGGGCAACCTTTTTCACTTTTTGAAATGGGTCTGGGGCTTGTCAGGGAACTCGGGATGTGCCTGCCGGTGCAGCCTGCTCTGTGCAGCCCGACGGTCTCCAACAGGGAGCCGGGGGGTCGAACGCTGCCAGTCGCTATGCTTTCACAGCACCTCTACTTATTTTGAGGTCTCACAGTGTTTCAGCAGAGGATTTTGTCTTCTCCGAATTATTCTGTACCACCATCCTCAACAACCTCCATCTCTCAGAAGCAGAGCCAACCCGGGCAGCTGTTATGTTGCTTACCCTGCACAGCACACACCAGCACGGGCAGCGAGCACCGCGGCTGTAACGCTGCCGAGGGGTGACCCGTGGCAGAATACCTCATCTGCACCCAGATTCCTCCCAGATGAAAGCCTCGCTCCTGCCGCTGACTCCATGGAGGTGTTGCCATTATTAACAACCGTATTAGTTGAACGGTCTTATCCAGCGCCCAGTGATATATCTCCTGCTAGACTCCAGATGTCCAGGTCTGTACAGCAAGAGACAAAAGGCTATCAGGCCTGGAAGGAAAGAAGGATGCTAATGGATTGCAGAAGGCCAAGAGCGGCTGCAGTCCTGCAGCTGCCTACACTCCTTGCTCGGGCAGGTGGCTGCAGCAGGGGCCTGAGCTCTGCCTTGTACCACCTGCACATGGAGGACGTGGCTTCCCCGAGACCGACAGGACTAGGTGGGGATTTGTGCAACAGCCTCAAATGTCGTCTCATTAACCTGTCCTCTTATAAAAACCAAGTACAGTTCCGTTGGCTCTGGGTATTTCTTCACAGACACAATCTTTACCACTGTAATAATGTTGTCCTTCTTGCTTACAATGAAGCCTCCCTTTATTAGGACTTCATCATTTGTTTGTTTCCTTCAGTAAGCATCCCCTCATAAGTATGGCAGCATGTTACAAAATGTTCTCTTAAATAAGCCTATAGCCATCCCAATAAATGAATGGGGAATGCTTTATGGTGCAAATCCTCGTTTTCGTTGTGTTTTTCCAATTACTTTGTAATTCACAAGGTTCAGTAGTTCACAATGGGCCTCCTAGCCATTACTGCAAATCTGCACAGCTCTGTAGGTAAAATTACAGGATAGAAAACTCCCGCAAGAAAAGTAACTGCACTTTCTCCCAAGTCTTCCTTCCTCTTGGCTTTCTCCTGCCTCTCAAAGGTCCATGTGCTTCGCTCTGCTCTGGCGATGAGGAGCGAGGTTTTGTGTACTGCTGTTGGATACTTCAGAGAGCTTGACGGCAAAATCAAGGTGAGATGGGACTTGAAGTGCCTCCTTTCTGATCGCTGAGAGTCCTCTGCAGCTACTAGGAGCAATAGCCCTGCAGCTTCTTGTGGGTCTTCAAGAAACAGCTGCCTTTAGCACTGCTCTCTCCGGCTGGAGAGGAGCCCGGCGTCCCTGCGTCTGTACTGTGCTGCATTTACCAGAGGGAAGCTGGGATAACATGCTTCGATCCTTTCAGGGAAATTGTGAACATCTAGGAGAAGTGAGAAGGCTGGTAATCTTTTTTTTTTCTTATTTTTTTTTTTTCCCTCTAGACTCTCTATTGCTTCTCTTCCTCTCTTTCTCTCATGCTCTCTCCATTCTCCTCCTCTGGGCTGTGCGCTGAGAACAAGCTGTCTGAGCAGCCCTCCTGCTGCTCCTGCACTGATTGCTACAACAGCAAGGAGTAGCCCTGAGGTGAGATCATCAGGAGCCACGTTATTTGCCAGAGGTTGATCACCATGGTGTAGCAAGGAAGCAAAAGTTTATTTTGAGGAGCAACCAGCAAACAAGAACTTTTACAAACCAGCTTAGGCTTGCTGATTCCTAAAGAAAAAGAGGTGAAACCCCATGAGAGCTCTTTCTATACCCAAAAAAAAGGTGGAATTTCAAGAGTTCAGGTGCAAAATACAGGTTTGGACTTTGTCTAGTCTCTGCGTGTGTCTGTCCATCCCTCCTCATCCCTCCTAACAGCTTCTGAAACAGCGAATTTCAACAACATCTGGCAGAGAGGAGTAGGGGCTCAAAGATACAGTTCCGAGAAGATTCCCAGCAATAGGTGGGCAGTGCAATCCCTCCTCCTGCCTAAGGGGAGGAAAAGATGGCACAGAGCCCGTTCTCTTTTGATGCTGGAGAATCCAGGTGGACTTTGTCAGCGCCCAAGGCACGGGGAAAGCCGCTGCTGAAGTTTGTGCCTTCCCAGACCTCAGGAAATTTGGTGGAGCTCCAGATAAGGATGACAAGGACTGCTTCTTGTTCTAGTTATTATGCAGATTTCAAAAGCACTGTGTGATGTCCAAATGAAATCAATACAGCTCGCCTCCATGGAAGACCCATGGAAGTAATGGGTGGGAAAAGGGGGCAGCTCACTGGCAAGAGGAGAGACACTGAGCAGGAGTGAGGGCAGCGGCAAGGGAAACACTGGAATACGGCAAGGAAACATTGAAAGTTGATAAAAAAAGAATGCTTGTCAATGGGGTGAAAATGGCTCAAAGCAGAGGTCTGAGGTGAAGTGGTGTAACTAGGTCCCAGGCAGCGGTCAGGCAATAACATTTTAATTTGTAGGAAATGCTGACGTCTGTCCTCACCCCGAGCTGGGAGGAACAAGCCCAAAAGTGAAACGCAGGAGGGGAAAGCCCCTGCCCAGCCTCCGCATGGGCACAGCAGATTGGATGCGTCCTGCTGGAAACAGCACGCTGGAGGGCAAGAAGGAGGTACCAGAAGAGAATGGGAGTATTTTTTCTCTCTTTCTGTTTATCACCTTATTTTTCAGGAAGAATCAAGGGGAAAAATAGTGCAGAAAATCCTCAGAGGAAGCTGGAACAGCTTGGGGGAAAAGAAAAAAAAAAACCAAACCCAAACCATGAGATGAAAACCAACCTAATTTACCTGCTTGTATCTTGTCATGTCTAGAGTTTACAAAATTTTACCTAAGAGAGTAGTTCTTACTTGATTGTTTCTAGTCCTGTTCACTAAAAAGAGTAAACAGTTACAGGCTTGATCTGGGAACTTGACCAGAAATTGCTGATGAACCAAAATAAAAATGGGGGAAGTTGAGTAAACATAAAACAACTGTGTTAAGTGTCTGACTCTGAAGGGACATAAAACCTATTTTGGAAAGTTCAGCTGTAAGGTTAAGCATCCGATAGCTTTAAGCAACTCAGCTTCTTTTACAGGTGTTTAAAAGCAGCCTTGAAAAGAACAGAAGGATTGCTCAAATAGCTCAAAATCTCTCGGCCATGCTGCCCTGTCTCCTATGCCAACGCAGGAACGTGCCGTGAACGTTGCAGCACTGAGCTGCTCTCCAGCCTCAAGGAGAAGGCGCAGGCTCACCCGTGGCTGATGGGGAACACCAGAGCAAGCTCGCTGCTGCTCTCCAGGGAAGTCCATCTGTGGTGTGGGCTAGGGGCTTTGCAGCCTCTGGCTTTTATACGTACAGAAACATGAAATTCTGAGCAAAGAATGAAGCTCATGTGATAACCCTGTCTTTCTCTCTTAAATGTTCAGTTCTCATTCATCCTTCACTGCTTAGAGAGGGATATGTGTATATATCGGAAAAACTCCAGCCCTTAATCAGAAAAAGCTCAGCTAGCAACACTAAATGTGATAGCTGTACTCATGTCATGATTTACTACACTGATAACAAAATGTTTGAATAATAATAATAATTAGAGGCACTGAACCCCTTTTTGTTGTAGTAACCACTAACAGTGGCATGTTACAGGATATGAACAATTGTTCATGTTCCATGCAGCTGAGTTTGAGTACCTCTTTTGGTGAACCACATTTGTTTTAAGATAATTCAGTTTTTCACTGAGAAATTCCACCAATTATCTTAAACATATGCCACATACTGTCATCCCAAAAGGTTAAATCCTAACTCCTACTTCTTCCCTCAGGGGCTGTCAGCGTTGAGATGCAATGTTTCATTAGAGTCCATTCCTGAACAAGCTGTTTAAATCCCTCTGCATACTTGGAATGAATGCATGTTGTTGTTATGGGTTTCCAAAGGCCGGATCCTGAAATGTGAAGGTATTTCTGGGGTTAGGCTTGTCTGAAAGGAAGCAGTTACCCTCCTTGGGTGTCAGCCCAGTCTCTAGCTCGCTATAACACATTGCAAGCAGAATTTTCAGGGCTTCCTAAAAAATTCAGCTGCCTTCTAATTATAATTCTAATTAATTGGAACAGCTTTCCTGACAGACTCAAGCGCTGTATAGACATCAGATAATTCACATATGCATGCGTAGGGCTGCATGAAACAGCTAAGCAGGTGCTGTTGTCCAAGAGGAACCACGATGCATCCCGTGGCAGCACAGCCCACCTCCGTGTACAGTTTGCAGTCTCGAGACAACATGTGGAGGTGAAGAGGGTGAGCAAAGGTGTCACACAATTACATCTATCTGCTGAAAAGGAATTTAATTGTGATGGTACTGCCTTTAAGATGAGGGTGAAACCACTATTGAAAAGGTAGTCCAGTCATCATCGGTGCGTTGGTTGTAGCAGTATTTAGTTACAAGGAAATCAGAAGATACTGTATCTTGAACGTAATCCAATATCTAGTTTTATTATAGTTATTCTGTGAATAAATTAAGGCTTTCAGATCTGGTGCTATCTTTCTGGTTTCTTCCTAAATGAAAACCTTGAGATAAAAAAAGAGTTATCCTGATGTGGGAAAAGTGCCATGCTGTCCAACACACTATTCAAGCCATTCCTTACCCTTTCAGTAAAAAGTAATTTACAGAACATGCTATATTCTTTCTGTTCTTCATTTTATCACTGACAGCCAGATAATAGAAATGTTCTGGGACAGTCATGGTGCTTCTGGAGATGATGTATGAGAAAGCGAGCGAGCAGCTCGATCCCTTCACAACAGAACTATTCCGCAGGACCAGGAGGCAGAAATTAACTGCCTGGTGAAGGGTACTGGCCAGAAAGGCTATTTGAAAGCATCTGTTGCTCAGTGTGAAGCATACTGGACAGAAATAGGTGTTTTCTACTCAGTTTGGAAGAGGGAGAATTACTGGTCCACACTGCTTGTTCTGTGGCTGCAGGTTTGTATCTGTTCAGGGCCAAAGTGACATGAGCACAAACTGTATCAGGTTTGGTTTTATGAGTTGTCTGGGCAATGGCAGTTCTTTGGTATAATAATTGTTCTTCAGATATTGTCTTGGGTCTAATTTTCAAAATTTGCCTGTTCTTCCAGGAAATCACTGCTGGACTGCATAAGAGGAGGGTCCAGCTCCCGGTTATGAGCTAGCCAGTGGTTGCGGTTTAACCCAGCCGGCAGCTAAAGCAACCACACAGCCCTTTGCTCGCTGCCCCACCCCAGTGGGATGTGGAGACAATCGGAAAGAAAAGGTAAAATTCGTGGTTTGAGACAAAAGCTGTTTAATAGGACCAAAAAGAAAGATGATGATGATAATAACAACAACAATAATTAGAATATACAAAACAAGTGATGCACAGCACAATTGCTCACCACCTGCAGACCACTGATGCCCAGCTAGTTCCCAAGCTGTGATCTAAACCCCTGGCTAGCTTCCCCCAAGTTATATACTGAACATGACGTCATATACTATGGAATATCCCTTCAGTCAGTCTGGGTCAGCTGTCCTGACCGTGTCCCCTCCCCGCTTCCTGTGTGCCCCCAGCCTCCTCACTGGCAGGGCAGTGTGAGAATTGAAAAGTGCTTGACTTGGGGTAAACATTGGCCAGCAACAATCAAAACATCAGTGTGTTGTCAACACCGTTCTCATCCCAAATCTGCTACTAGGAAGAAAATTAACTCTATCCCAGCTGAAACCAGGACACCAGCTTAGATTAAAAAGTTCTTGCATGTGTTCCCTTTTAAGCATTAAAGACACCAAATCCATAGCTGGGCAGTGAAAGGTAAGGAGGACTTGGAACATCTTAACTTTGTAAGATCAAGGCAGATGATGTAGTTCCTAGATGTGTGTCCAAGGAGCAAAGCCTGACAGCGTGGCTGTTCCCTGCTCCTGGAAAGGCTCCCTGTGCGTACTGTACAGAGCCACGGTGCCGTCCTTAACTCATTAACCCACCACAGATTATCAAGGTGCGATTTCCAGACAACTCTGTGTTTCAGGACTGTGATCATGTCTAGAAACACACTTCTTGTCTGAAAAGTTGGGCATAAACCCGAATGCCACATGGTTGAAGGCAGCTTAGGAAGCTTCTTCACATGATGGTAGGATGCCCTGGGCAGTAATCTGGACCAGGCTGTGCTTCTGCCCAGCGCACGCCAGCCAGAGTGCAGCTGCACGCAGGATCGTTCCTGTGCTGCATCAAGCTTTGTTCTCTAGCTCTGCATAACACCATTAAGACCCAGAAGGCAGTATTAGCAGCTCTAAGAACAACATTTGACTTAGTATAAGCTAAGCAAAGCAAAGAACACACTTGCACCAGCTCTATTAGAGCTGGGAAAAGTTTTAGTCTTAGAGGGCTTTGCGGATGGATGTGCTCAGCTGCTGCTTGGCAACTTCTACATTGCTCTGTGCCTCAGCTTCCCTGTCGGTAAGTAGGTCTGATCTCCTTTGTGATCTCTGGGTGATCCTTTGATTACCCACAGGTCCCACCTGCAGCTGAATGTGCAGCCTCATGAAGCCGGTGCTCTGAAGGGAGCCGTTCGGGCAGCCTGTGATTGATGCTGCTCTGCCCGATGGTGCTCCCCGTGCTGACGTGCTCTCAGAAGGTGAGGTCAGCTGCCACCAGGGAAACTACAGCTGGTTTTCTACTTTAATTCATTTATTGCCTTGTGGGTACGTTCAGCTTGGGGTGATAACAGATCTGTTAAACACTGAGGTGCTGCATAAGACAAGAGAATGGTTGTGTATTGCATGTATGTGTGTTTGCATAAGTAGGTAGATATATAGTGGAGGGGTGCAGGTTGCTTAAGTAAACAAGTGTGTGAATGCAGCCTGTACTCCTGGAAATTGCTGAGCTTTAAGTCAAAATACTGCTGCTGCATATGGCATTGAGCACTCTACCATCATGCATGTGGCCTCACAGATACTCTCTCCCTAATGCGTGCGTTGTTTTGTTAAATTTGATTTGTGTTTGTCTTCTCACCAATTAATGCTGCTCTTACAATGTATGTGGGTGTGTAAGAAAATGAGGATGCATAAAGAGGATTAGGCCCCAGGTACTTAATTATACAGTTATGTGCTGTTTTCTCAGGTTGCAAACTCTTTTGCCTCCATGTATGCTGGGGAATGTTTTCAGCTGGGGTAAATTGTCATCGTTCCTTTGACTTTAATGGAGCTGTCAGAGTTTCTGCTGGTGAAGTGTCCACCCATGGCATTTTACATCACAGTTTAATTCTCTTATATTAAGCCTATTAAACTGACTCATTTTCAAAACTGCTAAAACTATTTACAAACCCAAGTTTGTTTGAGAGAGGCTGGGACTGAGACATCTTGGCACCGAGGGGCTGGTGAGTACTGAGGAAGGTGGAGATGCAGATGGGTGGTTAACCCAGGTGGTGGTGTGTCACCAGATGCTCTGCCTGCTCTGAAAAATCCCCTGATAGGCCTCCATGTTTTTTGTCACAATTCTATAATTTTGTAGTTTCACTGCAGGTTATTTTGGAAAATAGCTGCTGAATATTTTAAGTTTTTTTGAAAAGTGTACTCAAGACAGCCAAATACACTGCTATGAGACAGCCCACTTGTAGAAGAAGAAGAGCTGGGATTAGAAGACGGTGTAAGAGCTGTTCCTGGAAGGGACACTGGAAGGTGTAAGGCAGCAGTGGAAGAGGTTTGGAAAGGTCCCAGTGCTACGCAGGGAAGTGGGGGACACAGCAGCTTCTCGCCACTGCCCGGTCCTGTGGCTGGTGGTTTGTGCCCGCAGGCAGCTGTGCCCGTACCTTTGAGTCAGTGCGTGGTCGAGCAGAACCTCAGGCGTGGGGTTAAACCAGGCAGCTCTGCGAGATGTACACACCTTATTTACCAGACCACGGGGAGTTTTACTGGCACTAGAGTTTGGCCAACAGGTCATGCTGTGTTTGTGATTATTGCTAGTTTTGTTGAAAAAGCAAAACTGTCATGACTCCGTTTGGGTAATGCCTTGCAAGCCTCAAATTGTACGTGAAATCCATGGTGAAAAGCAGTTCAAAATTCTGCGCTTGTGTATATGCTGTGCCCTAGAAACTGTTAAACCTCTTTCAAGTGGTGACAGGTGGTTAGCATATCTGCAGAGAGAGAGAAATTGCAGGTGGTTTAGCAATAGATTAGTTGATGCCAAAAGCTAAAGGTCTTCTCTATGCATTTTAACCTTCTAAAGCAAGTCGGAAGTTCGGATATCTAATCTAAAAAGGCTGGAACAACTGTTTAATAGCCTGAAGGCAAGGGCCAAAATTCAAACGCTCCAGTATTATGAAGTTTCCAAAGAAGATGATGAAAAAACAGATTCCCCAGTGCCAGCAGACAAAGGTGGAGAACAACAGAGCTTGCTGCGTGGGTGTGTAAACTGTGTGCCTCAGCTACCAGAGGCATCGGGTTGTTTCGCATACCACTGATGTGTCCGTGAAAGAGAAATGAGGAGAGCTTCAGGTTCTAGGTCTGTTAAGTGCCAAGGAAATGTGTTTACCTTATGCCTCTCTGGTACAAAAACAGCCCTGGTGCTGATTTCATCTAGAGTGGTGTTAATGAGCTGTGCACAATTACAATCTGTTAAAATAAGATCCAAAACAGGCTCTTTAATATTTTCTCACTGATCTTGAGCTGTCTTCCTGGACTTCCCATCCCACCTGTGCTGAGGTATAGATTTTCACTCATTTGTGATGTTCTCAATTCACCCACTCTATAGAAGTTAGATATTCAGCAAATCCTGACTCTTTGGGGCTTTTAAATTTTTTTTTTTTATTTAGGGAGTTCCCACTCAATAGAGTCTGTGTTAGCACCTGGAAAGGGAATGAGAATACTTGTGACTGCATACATGTCACATAGCACCTGTGGCATTTGATACCACCCAATGTTTCCCTCAAATCTGTAAACTGGGTTTGTATTGTACCTCCTTAGCAATCAGTGTATCTCAATACAGTAAAAGAAGTCCTAACTTCTTATATTTGATAAGACTTGAGCATACTGCAATTTGAATTAAGATTTCATGAAGAGGGTGTGTGTTTTTTTCCTACTGAACTGGGTCACTTTTCCCTTGGCATGCATAATCCTTTATTATACCAGTAGAATTATTATACAGAGTGCATTTAATTTTCCACACATAATGAAAACAAGCACTCACAACAACTTGTGATGGCTCTTTGGAAAGTAAATATTTAATTTTTGAATGCATACATTTGTTCTTCGTTAGAAGATACAGAACTAATTATTCCCTGAGTATTATCACGAAATTAAAACAGCAGAGTCATGATGCACTTGTAAAATGCATATGTAATTGCAAGATGGGAGGGGAAAAATGGAACTTTCATGAGGGAGAGCAAATGTTTTACAAAACTCCTGTGGTAAAGGAGATTCCACGCATAGGATGAATTCTTTCAAGAATCTAGGCACAGGAGGTTAAGGTTTGTGAACACCCACCCCATGGCTTAGAACAGCCCTTGCAAATGCTGCAATGAATATTTCCACTTGGATACAAATGAATTATGAAGGATGCAGAAAGCAGACTTTCATTCAGATATTCAATACAGTCATCACAATACACGCAGGTTTTGAAGCATCTAGATCTCAGGGTGCTATATAAGCAGAATAGAGTGATATAGCTCACTGCATCTGCAGAAGTGTCTCATGAAATGCAAAATGAATGGCTGAAAGAAATATTCTTACTAGAGGAAAAATGGGACTCTAGTGTGTGTCATAAATTTTGCTAACAGAATTTTAAACAGGGATACTGGTTACAGATTTCAAGCCCCCCCTCTTGAGCAGCAACTAAATCTTCCGTTTCAGTAAAGTCTTGTTAAAACAATTTCATTCCAGCACGAATGCTGACATCCCGATTCCTGCTGTTGCACTGACATGACCAGAGTATTTTCAAGGTCATTGCAGTCAGTAAAAACTCTTGCTGATGTCAGTTGGGATTTGGGTTTCCCTTGTCCTTTATTAGTGGGGTAAGGAATGTAGAGTGTTGGTGTAAAACTGCATGACACCTGGGAGCTTGCATATATATATATACAGAAATCTTAGGAGACATTTACTCCTTTTTTCATGAAAGCACACAGAAGATGTTACCAAAACTTCCAGGATTTGTTTTCAAAGATAGGCAAAGACCTTGACAAGCTTGAGAAATAGGTTAACGAGAACCTCATGACATTCAGTGAGGACAAACACAGCAAGTCCTGCCTCTGGGAAACATCAGCAATATGGGCTGGGCACTGACAGGCTGGAAGAAGCTGTGCAGGGAGGACCTGAGGCTCCTGGTGGACCTTCAGTTGACTATGAGCAGTGTGTTTAAGGTGATGAAGCCTGACTGCGTATCTGGCTGTTTGGGTAAGAGCGTAGGCAACAGATCAACCATTCCGCTCAACTCAGCACTTGTGAGGTTGCATCTCACAGTTGGAAAACTGTGTTTCTGGTGTACCCCAGTGCCAGAGAGAAGTCAACAAGCTGGAGCAAGTCCAGCAGATGGTCAATGGGACGTTCAGGAGACTGGATCACATGGTATATCAGAAGAGGCTAAGAGTGATGGGTTTAGTTAGCCTGGGGAGATAAACTAAGGGTGCATCTAATTGCTGTCTTGCACTAATGAAAGGGGGTTGTATAGAAGATAAGAGTCAAGACTCTCTGTAGCAGTGTGCAGTGGTCATGCATTGCAGCAAGGGACATTCCATCCTTTGATATACAGAAAAAATTCATCAGAATAAGGGTTGTGCAGCACAGGAACAGATTCCCTGAAGAGGTTATGGGCTCTCCATCCTTGAAACTTGTCAGAACTGAGCTGGCCAATACCCTAGGAACCTCCCTTAGCATCGAAGTTGCCCCTGCTTTGAGCAGGAGGCTGAACTAGAGGCTTTTAGTGGTCACTCCTCACCTCAATTATTCTTTGATTCTCTAGTTTTATTTCAGAAAATTGCTAGTACCTGTGAAATATGGTCCTACCATAAAAAAAAAAAAAGGCTCTTAGTATGGCACTCAATCCTTCAGTAAATATGTTCCATGTGGATATTTATAGTCCTGCCTGCTACCTTCAGTGAGAACAGAAAGTTCTTACTCCAATAAGCTCCATACAGCTGCCAGCAGAGATGGTGAAAGCCTTTCCTTCCTTCTCCTACAGCATCACTCTGTGGATGTTCATTGGCTCCAGCTCTACAGGCCCCGCGATATCTATGGATTTGTGTACGTGTCTGAAAGGATCTAATTTAAAAAGAGAACTGTCTCTTCCAGGCAGTGCTGGTATCTGTGGGTGAGTTTGGTTAGCTTTCAGATCATGTGTTGATTTGGGGGCCAAATATAAAAAGAGGAAAAAAAAAGAAAAAAGAAAGTTCCCCATCTGCTCATTCAGCTCCTCCTGTCCTTCAGGACGCACACGTGTCTCGTGTACTGGAGCCTCTCCGACAGCAACGGCGGGGGTACCCGATGTACCTGGTATTTGTGAGAACTCTTCCCTGATCATGCTTCTGGGTACAGAGCAGCAAGAAATTCTCAGGACGGTTTGATTTCAAGAGGGATGACTTTTTTTTTTTTTTTCCCTGCCAGCATTTCTCTCTTAGCTATATTCTCTCTAATGAAATTGCCTATTCGGTGTTAGGTTTGTAATCTAAACGGGGTGCTATAGATTAACGGTTGTTGCTGCTTTGTTATTGAAATGAGAGTCATGGGATCAATTTCACTGTTCCTTGCTTCATTATTTGCTTAAGACAATAGAGTCATCTCTGCAAATTCTATTGCTTTGTGGGTATTTTTAGCTTAATTATCATAGATATTAGCAACAATCAACAAAGATTTCCTAGGTGCATGCACTTGCTCCTTGGAACAGTAGTTTTTTATAGACTTTGTACTTCTAACTTGCCTTCCTTTTTGTAATCAATCCAGTCTGTTCTCAGAAAAAAACAGCCAACCAACCAAACCCAACCCCAATCCATCTTATTTTGCAAAAACATTAATGCTTTCCTAGTAGTTTATTTTAAGAATTAAAGGCATAGTGCTGTTTACACGTAGCTAAATATTCTGGCAATTGAGCCTATGTAGGTACAGTGGAGACTTCAGCTTTTTTTGGGGGTTTATTTCAAACAGTTCAGAATACCCCTAAATCTTCCTTTGAAGTGAGCTTTCCGTAAGACCTGACTGATCCCAGGTTTGCCTCTTTTTGCAAGCTATCATAAGCTACAGACAGACGTGTTGCACCGATGTCTGCAGCTGGGTGCAGCCCGGCCAGGCAGCGATCACAGCTCCTTATCAGAGGTTAGTGCCTCCAGGAAAGGGAGTGAGAGTGCAGTTCATCTGGCCTGAACTGAGATAAAAATCTGGCCTACAGTATCCTTCAGTAAATTTACTAGATTCCTAAATCATAAACTCGTCTAAAGCTGGGATTTGAATTAGTATCCCCCAGCTGGCTTAGAGCAGGGGGTAGGCATCAAGGGAAAGCTCTCACTGTCTGTCGAACACACGGGATTTTGGATCCCGGCATGAGTTCATTCAAAGTTTGCTGGACGACTTTATGCAGAATATGTAAACAAAAGTCTCTCTGATCAGTTGGAGCATAGCTGGATATCCCAGCAGAATAAAGAAATAAGTCTGCAGTTTTGTTTGTACTGCCTATCTTCCATTTAAAATGTAGCAGGAAAAAGGTCTTATTAACATTTCTTAAGAGTACCAGTTAAAGCACTAGGCAGTTTCTTGCATTTGAAGTACCAAAAAAGCAATTTTAATATCTAGTTTAATACAACATAAACATATTTAGCATCCAGTCAACATTTTACCAACCAATTAGATTACTTCTATGTACTTTAAACATAATCACTGGACACCTCTTACACTCCTTTCAAACTGCATCCCCACAAGATAATATTCTAAGGAAAAAAAAAAAAGCATAATTATCCTTATGTCACAGTCTTCCTTCCTTTACCTCATTCACTCTCCCCCTTTTCTGCTTTTCCCCTTCCTCCAAAAACAGGTAAAACAGTAGGAAAGCAGAACGAATTTTATATGCATTTTAACAGACTGCAAACTAGTAAAAGGGGTAGAGAGAGCAATGAGGGCTCTATTTTAGCATCGTACCACAAATCTTGTAGGATTTACACGTTACTTAGGTGGTTAGGTGAATCTCTGCTGAATCCAGGCTTAAGTATTTTGCCCAAAGATGCAAAGAACAATTAAAAATGAATACAGAAATTCAGGTTCAATGCCACTTCCATTGGAGTGTACTCTTAATTGCTTAGTTTTAATTTAGCTGTTCAAATTTTGGACGCTTTTCTGTAAGATGAGCTTTGGCATACGTCCTTATCAAACAAAGCCTTCCTGAACGAATTATTGCTGTCCAGACAGGCGTTAGCCACGTGCAGGAGGAGGAAGTCCATGTGGGTTTTTTGTTTGGGTTGGGTTTTGTTTTTTAGGCGAGATGAGGCGATGCCAGATGGTGTACCACTGCCCAGTACTGGGGCTGATGGCTGCAGACCATTAACCCCCAGCCAGCCCTGGTGCAGCCATCAGCTGAGCAGTGCAGCTGCTCCCAGGCAGAGACTGCAGCCGTGCCGCACCACCTCCCGCCGCAATCCTGCACTGCTCAGTTGCACCTTCCTCCGTAAGTCTGCCTGCAGTAGAGAGTCTTTCTTCTTGAAAATAACAACCACCAAGATTTAATGAGGAGATTTAGCTTTCCTTTGATAGTACTGTGGCCGTAATAGTGTTTGCCTGCCTGCATAGTCCCAGGGGTGCAGACCGCTGGTGTGTTTGCTTCTTTAGCATTACTTGACCAGCTCAAAAATTCAAGCCAAGGATTGCTTGGATTGAAAGAATGCAAATATTTTTTTCCCTTCAATATTAGAACAAAAAGATATACACATATCTGTAGGTGGTATGAAATTGAGTGTTTGCTAGTGTATAGCTATGGGAAATAAATTGCTCCCAAATGATTATCAATGTTTTTTCTATGCCAGTCTAACATATCACAATTCTGAAAGATGCTAAAGAAATTCTTCAAGTAGAAGTTTCTAGTTAGGCGGCGGTGTCTGCACAAAATAACACAGACTAGAAAATTGAAAAAATATGTGTGTTGGTAAAGACTGCCTCATCTAACAAGTGCCTCGGTAAGTGAATATTGACCCTACCTGAGGCAGCTGTGCAGTTCTCACTACCCATGGTCAGAATGACCTCGCATCACCCAAATCTCCTGCCGGTGAGGTCCACAGGCTATTCATATCTCATGAAAGGCTGTTCCTTTGCTCTGCTGGGCACGGATGTCGCCCTTCAGTGTTGCTCTGGAGCAGATTAGGAGGAACGTTTAGTGTGTCCCCGCTGTGAATCTTTCTTCAGCCTTTTTGTTGTAGTTACGTATTCTCCTTCTGAAAATAAATGCCCTGCAAGTTATTAACCTGTCTTCCATCATCTGAAGACAGATTTTTCATCCAGAATTTGTGAGGCTGTCTAAAAGGAGCTCCAAAGGCTATGTGTGCTGGGAAGAGGGTGGCCCTCTGCACATCGCAGGCTGCTAGAGGGGGTGCGTTTCAGGGCCAAACACAATGAGAATTTTTGGGACCAATACTAACTCATTGATACCTTAGTTGAATTAGCATTGATTAAGGAGGTGATGGAAGCCAAAGACTCTCTTACAACCATAATTCAAATTATTACACTCACTCATTTTTATCCAAATCTTTGTTTTTTGTGGTAAATGCTCCCACGTAAGAACCTGTCACTCAACTGCTTTAGGGCTCTAACTTCAACCGTGGTCTGAGCTTAAAGCAGATATTTCTGTGCTGCCAATTTGATATCTGCTACAAGTACAGACCCCTCTAGAGTCCTCATTGCAAATTCTTGTCAGCTTCTACTGTGCAATGCCTGCCAGTAAAGTCAACAGCTTCCTCAAGCTCGTGTTCTGAATACCACGTTTTTGTACAGTACATAGATTAGGACTGTACAGTGTGATATGTTGATGCCACTATGTGATAATATTTGATCAGTATGGATTTTTTTCCTTTTATGGCAGATGCCTGTGTATGGATTGTGTGAACTGAAAAAGAGCCTGTGGCAAGAACCTGACGTGCAGTGGCTGTCCCACACGGGCTGAAATAACAATGAGAGATGATGGTGCCGTTTTCACTCAGCAGAAATCAAGCTCCCAGAGGGATCACACAAGCTGGGTGCTAACGCAACCGGCCCCACTGGAGGAATGGGGCAATTGGGAGAAAAATAGTTCGCCTCTTGTTAGCAATGCCTGACTGCAGAGCTCCTCCATTCTTACGGTCTCCACCGGTTGTGTCAGGATGGCAGATTTCACATATAACTAGTTGCTGGAGTAGGGGAAGATGAGCCCTACTGATGATGCGGGTGCAGGTGTAATGAGATGGATAGCATGGGATGGCTGGGGTGGGAAGCCAGGTATGATTATTGTCCTTTAGCCAAGCATGCCTCGTCCCTGATGAGATGGGCTATTGCATGGCTCCTATCAGAACCAAGGAAAACTCATTTGTCCTTTTGGTCCAGGTAGTTTGTAAAGTGCTTTGGGATCTTCTGAGGTAAGAAGAACGTTTGTCACTGCTGTTCAGGTGAGGAATGTTTTAGGAAGCAATTGCTGTCTGCCTACTGTCTGAAGAGGGAGAAAACCAATCTTTTGTTCTAATTGTGTAATGACCACAACTGCAGTCACAAGTTTTCAGCCAAACCTTGATTCAGCTGAGAAAACCATTAGGGACAATTTAACATGGCAGTAACTCTAATTGAAGCATATTCATTATCTGTGTGAAGCCAATGGCTGTCCTCCTACCTTCATTCTGTAGCAACGTCATCACCAAGATGAACTCTGCTCTCTCAGCTTTCCTGCAGTGACAACCCCTGTGTCCTCAGTGATTCATGGATGGATCTGTATTGTACGGGACAGACATTTTGCTCTTGTGATTTATCCATCCAAGACCAGTGCCAATCACTACAGCCTCAAGGCTTCTTCTGCAAGGACAAATGACTTAGCCTTTGGTCCATAAATACACTTGCTCACTGGAGAGGGACTGTTTATCAGGGAGTGTAGTGATAGGACAAAGGGTAATGGCCTTAAGCTAAAAGAGGGTAGCTTAAGATTAGATATTAGGAAGAAGTTCTTTACTGTGAGGGTGCTGAGGCCCTGGCACAGGGTGCCCAGAGCAGCTGTGGCTGCCCCTGGCTCCCTGGCAGTGTTCAAGGCCAGGTTGGATGGGGCTTTGGGCAACCTGGGCTAGTGGAGGGTGTCCCTGCCCATGGCAGGGGGGTGGGACTAGATGGGCTTTGAGGTGCCTTCCGACCCAAACCATTCTGCAATTATCCCATAAAACCTTCATCCCATTAATTAAGAGAGCATGAAGCATGCCAAATAGACAGTAATTGGTATAAAAAAGCTGAATACTGCAGTCTGGCCTGATAGGGAATGTTCCAGCCTACTTTATTTTCAGAACTATCATTGTAACAAATATTTATGGATAGGTGGGATTTTCCTACTGTTTCTAAGGCTGAGGAGTAGGTGGCTAGTACAATCCTACCCGTTTGTTTTCAAATAGTTTTTCAGCATGGGCAGAGTGGGATGGCTTTCTCAAAAGCGTGTAAGAAACATTCTTTGCTTGGGACTGTAGAGAAAGCCAAGAAAACAACAGCATGTTTGTTTTTGTCTGGCTCATTTATTGCTTACAGTTTGGCTGTGCTTTTATGAAGGCAAGGTGAATTTAAATGCAAAGCAGCAGAGAAATCCACTGAGAGTAACATAAAAGAGTCTGAAGCGATTACAGGCAAGTGGAATAATTGATAGCATGAATCTGAAGAGCAAGTGCATGTGAGGCTTAACGACACCTTATTTTTTGGATAGTAATTTTCAATTGCCAACTGTGGCTGGGAGAGGGTACAATAATGCAGCCTGCTGCCTCTGCTTATCAGGAGAGACAACTTCCAAAGGCTCAGCATCCTGGAGTCCTTCAGAAGGCTCAGCATGGCCCCAGCTACTGCAGTGCTTGCTGCTCTGCTTCTGGCCTCACAGCTTATTTTGCACTGAGACCTAGTCTGTGGAGAAAGGCTTGGGTCTGGTTCTCTTCTCAGAAAGGAGTGGTGTGCGCTCATTTGAACTTCTTCCTTGTATCCAAAACCAAAATGTTTCTTTACAAGGGAATGGGAAAAGCCAAATGATTCTCCAAGGTTCTAATTTAGAGCCCTATGCCAGTACCTCCTGCCAACGTCCTAGTGCCCATCTCTCGTACCCTCAGCTGCTTCACGCATGTCGGTGACAATTAGTGCGCGTTCCTGACTGCCACCCTCCAGACCACCCAGTGTCCATCCATAGCTATTTACATATTGCAGGAAAGTGTTCCTTCAAGTACGGCCATGGGATCAGATCAGTACGGTGGATGTATTAAAATTGGTGTAGATATAGGACTTTACCCCTGCAGAAGGTCTGATCCTCTGCCCTGAGCTCTTTACTCGCTTTAAGGGTAATACCAGTGATTTCACTGTAGTGGAAAAGTACAATGCAATGAGAGCAACAATTTTTGAACTAGTCCAAGTGACAAAGAGCTGGGGTTCATCACAAAATTTTCTGTTGCAGATCATAAAACACAAGTGAAGAAATGCTTTCTCAAGCGATCATTCACTTTTTGCTGCCTATTTTTAATATTAAGGATCTTTTTGGCCATGCTTAATAATGTTGAATGATGTGCTGTTCCATGCAATGGGATAAGCAGCAACAGCTTCAAGGATTTAGTGTGAGCTGAAAAATGAAGGCAAAGAGCTGAGCCAACTGGTACTTTGCAAATCCACCCTATGGTAATTAATACCTGGCTCTCTTACTTCTCAGAGGAATCCGTCCAACTTTTCTACCCTGAAGGACAAAGAAAACTCCGATTCGATTGACTGTTAGTGTGGCGTGGCCAAAACTGCAAAGAAAGGAAAATCGTAGAAGCGTCCATGAGAGAGCAAGAGCAGCTCTCATTCTGCTTCTTAACGGCAGCACAAAATGACCAGCACTTCTGCAGCAGAGTGCAGGGTCGCATCTCCCATTACGGTGGGGTGTGAAGAAGGCAGGATACACAACTGTGATAGCATGCTTGCTGTCTTCTCTGCTTCTCAAAATACTTCTGTGGTTAAATAAAACTCTGAGGTGCTTTGGTTGTGCTGTTCCCATCTGCTTTCATTGCCTTTTTTTTTTTATTTATTTTAATAGCAATGGAATATGCTGAGCTGCAAATGCTGTTACTTGCTGCATTATTCCTCATCCCCAGAGTTATGTATTCATTTCCAGCTTGTAAAAATAACCTGTTTATTCCATTTCTAAGTCCTGCATGAGGCGGTTCTTATTTTCCCTGTGCTGGCTCCCTGTAGTTTTATCACATCTGGCTGCCCACCTATGTACTTTGTCTCAGCTATGGAGTTTTCCTTCTCCAGAAAGCTGCAGAGCAGTTCTCTCCAGCAGCAGAGAAGTGATGGTCAGTGCAAAAGTCTCTTTGTGTTGAATTAATTGGAAGCCTCACTATTAATTTCAGCGAAAGCAGTATAATGCCCTGATTTATCCTGGATGATTTGGGGGTTAGTTTCTTTCTCCAGTTGTCTCCAGTCAGTCAAAACAGAAGCTCACATGCTACTCCCACCTCGCATGTCTTACGTGTCTCACTTCACCACTCTTGCTCCCCGTGCTCTCTGCAGGCTTTGCCAGGCTGGCCCATCTGCTGAGGGGGCTGCAGTCTGCGCCTGCCACGGAGGAGAGCTGAGTGTCATTTCGACACTAATCGGCGTGGTCACCGTTGCCATAAGGGATGGACAAGAAATGGTGGACTTCAGTTGTAACAAAGCCAGCTGAGGATGGGTGCTCGGAAACATACATCTTTCAGTGAAAAAGGTAGCGAAGCCCAGGGATATATCGGTGAGGGGTGGTGGAATTTTTTACAGGTTGCGAACATGTCTCAGGCCCCCTGTGGCCATAGGTGATGCTGCCTTGGAGCTGGAGGGTGGGCTGGCTGCTCCCCATGCCTTGGCCAGCTCCTTGCTTTTCCATGGCTGTACAATTGTTTGATTTCCAAAGGAACTGTCGTTATATCACTAGCCTTATTATCATTGCTTTGTTATTTTCCATTCAGAGACTGAAACTGAATTACTAAGCATCACCTGACTCCACCACTCTTCACACAGCTCTAGTCTCTTCTGAACCCATCCAGAACCATCTACTCTCAGTCAGATGTGTGCAGATGGATCCCTGGAGCATCTGTAGGACACATTTATGAGTAATTACCTATCATCTGTAAGGTTACAGAGCAGCAGGATAAATGTGAACTGCCTTCTGCATTTGTATCTAACACAAGACTAAGAAACATCTCTGTCAGACTGAAAAGCTCTCCAGCCCCCTAAAGCTTCTCCAAGATGGAATATTTACTATCTAGCACCTATCAGAGAAATGGGAGCTTATCCAACTCAGTCTCTTTTATGTCCACTTCTTATCCTTTCTCCTTTAATCCGTAAGGGTCTCCATCAGGATTGATAAAAATACTGAATGAGAAACCAGCCAGCATAGGGAATTTATTTTTGACCTATTTTATGACCTATTTTTTTCATTTGTAAACTGCTGGAAAATGGCACGCTTGGCTTTGACACCCGGCATGTGACACATGCAGAGATGTTTCCTGACTAGTATATGCCAAAACCTTTCAGCCACCGGGATGTCAAATACCACGTTCACTCTGGTTATTTGCAGTTCACAGCGCAGGACTCACCCACACAAGGCAGACAAGTGGGACGGTTTCTCCCTGGCCTGCGGGACAGTCTCGTGAAGATGACAGTCCTTCCACAGGACCTGTGGGGACCTTCTCTGCTAACCTGACCAGGAGCTGCACAAATGAACAACTGTCGTCCAACCCAGCGGTGGCAGCGCAGCAACCTTGGTTTGGGCAGTTAGAGGCACCAAGGGGTTACGAGCCTCAGCCTGCACAGAAATCTGGGAAAACCAGACATGTAACTCTTCAGATTCCTTTGAAAACCTCGCCTATTTTTAGTAAATCTTGTGGAAATATTTCTGTTATTTGACTGAAGTATTTTCATTTCTATTCTATTTGGAATAACAGGACATTTTTTCCTAACCCATCACTAACCACAGCCTCTTCAGCCCAGGGCGCAAGGTTCATCACCTTGTACTGGAGTTGGGATCCACTGACGGAGTTGCACAGTGTACAGCTGAGAAAGCTGCAGAGACATTATGACCCTTTAATTTTATATTTCAGCAACTCATAAATATGTCTAGCAAAAGAAGCACACCATTTCTATTGGTTTCTAGTTGCTACTAAAATACAGTCCTGGTAGCTCTATTACTGGCAATTTATTCTGGAAGCATTTTATGTTAGGTACAACAACTGTTAAGATAGCAGTTAAATCCACTTATTAGAAACTAAATATTTCTTCCTGAGCAATAAATAAAGAAAAAAAATCTTCTCATTCTTAGGCAAAGAGAATAAATTTATCTGTGAAAGCCAAACCATAAACAAAGCACTGTTGTCACTGTCAAGTCCTCAAACAGAACGAAGGCATTAAGTCCCAGCAATACATCTTCATGGTGGGGAGCTGGCTGTTAATGCAACTCAACACATTCATTTTTCTATTTATGATACCCCTTTATATGCCACTGTGGCAGAGACTGAAAATACAAGCTACAAGCTTTGTTTGGCTTCAGTTGGATACAGAGATTCAATCTAGATGTTTATCTGAAATGTCCTCTTTAGTCTGGAAACTGCTGATATGGTGAGTAGAGACAATACTGTAACAAGATAAATGAATGTATTCTGTTTCATAGGACTTCTCTAAATGGAAGAGGTGTCTGTGGTTCCTGGTGCAGGACATAGATGTTGCTCACTACGTGGTTCTTCACTCCATGCTAGCTTCAACCAAGAGCTACATTGCTTCTTCTTTGCTGTTTTACTTCTCCCAATCGCAGTGGAGTCATCCAGATGGAAATCGCTTGTTTGGCTCTCTGTGAACAAAAATAAATCCTCTTGGGAAGTTTCCATCCATCAGTCTGCAGGCCTGCCACAAATTTGGAAGTACAAGAGAATTTCTTGCATTCTCACTTGCTAATAACCTTTTCAAAAACTCAGAGGTTGAATTTGGCCAGAGCTTTAGAAAATATTCATGCCAGACCTCATTATGTACAAACTGTTTCGTTTCCCTTTAAACCAACATGAAAAAAAGAAGAAAAAGCTGAAGTTTCAGTTCTACAAACAGCTCAGCACTTCTGAACACCAGCTCAGGGGCTCTGCTCCAAGACCTCTGTTGCCTCCTCCCTTCCTACCTGGAACGCCTTGACACTGCACATCCAGAAAGTGTTTGGGGAAGTTTTATGAAAAACAAGTGTTATGGAAAGTTTAGCTCATAATTTTTTTTTTTTTTTTAATCATTTGAACCACAAACTATGCAAGGATTTGTGACAGCCAAATGAAACACATCTTAGAGGTGGTTGTATTCATGGGAAGCGAAACGTATAGGAAATATATGATCTTTCTTCAAAAGGAATCCTATTTTTTCCTACATCTCATGAAGTCACTGATTCTTCAGAACTTCCCAGATGAATCCAGAATAAAAGCAGTGCCTCGCAATGGGGTTTGACACTATTTTTGCCACAGTCAAAGCGAAAGCTCCCATTGTAAGCGGCAAAACCCTGGAGGGAATGTGCCAGCCAAGAGAGATTAAACATTCTTTCTATTGTATAACAAAAAGCAGTGTAAGGTTGATTACAATAAAAGCTTTCCAAAGCGACAGCATTGGGTTCCTTCTTCTTTTTCTTCCCCCTTAAGCTGTTACATAGTTATAAAAAGAAATAGCGTCTCAGTAAAGTGCATGGTCACTGAGTGTTCGGAAGCTGGCTGAAATGCACATTCATTTTTCATGGGCAGAGAGCTCAGTTCTGGTCCCTGGGGGTGAGCGCGGAGCTGAACCTCTCACCGAAGGCCGTGCTGCTGGACTGTAAATGGGAAATTTATCTTTAAAATACTCTGATATTGTTTTGAGATTGGCCAGGTTTATGTCAAACTTTCTAGTCTCTCCAGGAGGCAGTTTCATTAATGTCACAGCAATTTGATGGCAGTTATATGACTTGTGAAGAGCATCTGTTTGTTTGTGGCTTTTATTGGATTTTGTGCAACACGCCTATTTTAAAGTCAGACAACTGAGAAACTTCCCAGCTATAAGCCCAAATTTACTCAATGCAATTTGAAAATTTTTCAAACATTTCCTAGCAGACAGAGTTAGTCAAAGCTCTGCTGAGATCTAGTAAATCCTTCTGTCCAAGCAGATAGCCTGTCAGTGGGTAACACCTTGATTTCCCAGGACAGACCAGTGAGATGGGATCCCATCCTCATCCTAGAACATCTAGCATGGTGGAAAAGTGTGGGAATGAACGGCATAGATCACTCCTTCTTTTTCTCTTCATATTACTTCAAGAAATTCAATGAGATTTACTTTTGTTGATCTGAGGAATTCAAAACCTAAACTAAACTGGTATTCTGCCCTTTCGAAATGAAATACCCGACCTACAATTCCCACGCAACACCCACACACCTTGGGTTAATGCAGTTCTGCATTTGTCCAGTTAGGAACAGAATGGGGCAACAAACAAGATCTCATCAAGCTGATGGACAAGGGACCATTTGATCTGAATTTTCTTAACAGAAAACCATTCTAAGTGGTATGAAAGCTTTCCTGGTTTTGTGGTAACTGCATTTTCTGTGAGCAAACCATCCTGACAGAAATTTCCCAGCTATCTTTTTCAGGGATAATTGGGTCATGATAAGGCACTTCCTTGAAGAGAGCCTGTAAAGATTAAGCATGCTTACTTTGGAAAGATTAGCCAGGCTTGTTTTGGGAAGGAGGGGGTCATGATAAAAATAATGACCGCTTTATGTAAGGCATATCAGAAATCTTTAATTGTATTTTTATACAAGAGTGGGAAGATATTTGTTAAAAAAAATTTACAAGTTCAAACTCATAAATGGGAAATCAAATTGAGTAAAATTTGAGACTATTGTATGAATAGCAAGAATAGACAGAAGTGACAAAAGTGGCACTGAACATATCCAAGTCTCAGGCTAGAGTGTAAATTGAAAGAAACGCTGAAACAAACCTCTCTGTGTGCAAATTCCATAAAACCCATGGAATGCCCCAAAACTGTGGGCTTTTTGTACTGTTTTCTTTTTGGATGGGTTGAGTACTATCCAATAAATCCTTGTTTACTTGAGGAGGAAATGGTTTCAACTGAACTGAAGCAGAATTTTCAAAAAAACCCCCCAAACAATTTCAAGGAATCTAGCCTCATACCTGTCTGTTGAATAAAATCAAACAAAGTAAGCTTCCCTGAAGTGTTTCTTTATAAATGTTTTTTTTTTTTATTTCTGCTCTTCTTACTGGGAAGTTTGGAAAAGACATTTCTTTGGGATTTTGATGGACAACTGCAGGTACCTGCTGCAAATAATAGTATTTTCTGTGACTGTTACTTCTCAGCAGTAAGGCGCCATGTAAGGGACAATCCTACAGCAGGATTGTGCACACACCAACTCCTGGCTTCCTTGACGCCTTAACTTTCTCTGCAGGAGCAGAATCTACCTAGCTGCAAATGCACAGTATCTCAGTCCAGACTCTACATAAAACGGTCATATTCATGGACAGAGAAGTGAAGAGACCATCTGGTTCATCTCCCTGCTCTAAAGCAATCGCTAATGATCCTGAAGTTTCTTCAGCTTTTTTGTTAACAGGGCTAGCTAATTTGAAAACACGCATCTAAGCACTATACCTCTCCTATTTAAATCACTACCTTCTGTTTTCCTAATGTAATTTTGGCTGTTTATTAATTCTTGCATTAGTAAACAGACATGAAGGATGCTTGAGGAACAGGCTATTTACTCCCTTCTTATTCCTGTTAGGGACAAATCTATCCCCCAGGTTTTAGGTTCTTGCTGAGTCCATCATCATTTGTAGCTGTTTGTAGAATTTCTTCTCTTCCTGGCTATCCTACTTCATGATTGCTAAGCTCTTCACTAGAGCAGCAATTGGTCAAAGATTTCTTCCACTTTATGAAGTGCACTTCAGCTTTGACCATCAGCTCAGGATACCTCACCTTATGATAAAGGAGGTCAAAATTACCCTCTGGAGCCATGCATTTATCAAGGGTGCATCTATCTTGTCTCTTGCCAGGAAAGAGCATGAGGACATTGCCTGAATCCTGAAGCCTTGTTACATATGAAGGTGTCCCCTGACAGTACCAGTGGTGGCTGTGCTGATGAAGAACTCAAGACAGTGTCTGTTTCTGGACTAAGCACAGCAGCTATTTATTGCTGTGTTGGAGTGTGATCCTTGGAGGAAGCACATCTCTTGGAGTGCTGATTCCAACAGGTGGATATGCCTCTCTGGTCATCACAAGGAGTTTCTGTTCCCTCCCTGGAAACCCTTCCAGGGTTAGGAATCTTGCGGTCTTTGGGCTACACAACCTTTCCTTCAATGCCTGTAGCACAAAAAGTACACAGGAGCCTTTCAGAAATTCTTTCTTTGACCTCATTGAAGTGCTAAGGAACAGTTTCTGAGTCAGAGCTGAGTAAAGCTCCAAAGCAAATTCCAGAACAATAGATAAGACTTTAACCAGCTGTGAGCCCTTGCTTCTCCTCAGTGTACTGCCACAGGTGTCTCATCTCAACATCACCTGATGGATTTAGTGATATCTGTGACCTCCTGAAGAAGAGAGCCTTAAATCTTTCCACAATATTATCAACCTCAAAGTGAAAAGAAAGCAGTCATGTTCTTCAGCTGGAACAGCACATTTTTCCAGAAGGTATGAGCTAACATAGAAAGTATTCTTCTCAATATGGAAATTCTAATATATTTTTCCAGAACCTAGGTTTAAAACACAAAGGAGCTGTAAGCAGCAAATGATGACTGTGGCTTTCTTTGGACTGGTATTCAGCAGAGTGCAGCTGCGGGGGTTTCCCTCTAACCTCTCAAAACCTCAGCACCAGTGAGTGGGACCTGCTCTGCTGCTCCCTGCCTCTGCTCTGCATGGTGGTGGGAACAACTGGGTGGAGACCGCTCAGGTACAGCTTTATGTCTCTTGCTCATTCTACTTAAATTTAGTGTAAATTCAACTTTGATTGTAGCTGGGAGTAGTTATTTCCCCAAATCATACTGTTGTATCCCAATTATTCTTAAGGCTGAGTCTCTGACCCAATGCTTTATGCAGGGCAGCTGGTACAAAGACTTCTATTGATTTCAGTCGTGTGAGGTCAGGCTTGAGATGTGTTTCTGTTTGGTCTCTTCCTGGCTGTGGGTGAGGTGAGGGTGAGCACAGCTGAACCTGTTTGGGGGCAAGCCCTGCCTTACTGGAGGGAAAGGGAGGGAGCGTATGAGCTCACGTGAGGCTTATAAAGAAGGAAGTCAAGGCAGGCAGCTGCTATAGTGAACTCAGAAAGAGTTTCTACCAACAGGTAGGAGGTAAATTGGTATTATTTAAGGTTGTATAGGGGAACTTTAAGGAGGAAAAGTGGATGGAAACTTAGCTCATTGCCAGGTGCCCTGCTGTGAGTACTCCAACAGGCTGGCTGAGATGGTTGGGTGAAGCAAACCAGCCCCTACAATGTGCTCTGAAGCATTTTTTTTTTGTCCTGTTACCTTCATGTTGTCAACCTCTGCTGCTAGTGACTGTCTTCATGCTTCTGAGAGCTGCTATATGGGCTTGGCAGATGCAGCAGAATCAATATTTGTGCATTATGGTTTATGTTGTCCCATCTGTGCTATGGCAAACTGTGCAGAAGAAAACTTTTTGATGTTTTTTCCCCTGAATATCACTTTTCTGGCTTGTTACTAATTGAAAAAGGGATTTGTGCTTGAAGATTTCTGTCATCGGTTCTCTGCAGATGAACTCAAGCTGCACGCTTGCTGGACAACTGCCAAGGTATTTATCTGTTTCTCATTGGAGCTTTGGCCGGGTTTCCTTTTTGATATTCCAGTGGAGCAAATAACATTTGTAATTCTCTTTCAGTCTAGCGAAGTCTATCAGCAGCACAGTTTTGCAGGTTTTCCTCACTGATGCAAACAGTGCCTGGTTCCCTGTGAAGCTGATGTGGGTCCAGGGCAGGATCCCTGTGGTGCTTTTAAAATGCCCCACTGCAAATCTTTGTGTTGTGTGATTGTGACATCCTGCTGGGTCTCTGGAGTGTAGTTTTCCAAGCTTCTGCTTTGAAGGCTGTGGCAGGTCTTGGAGTACTCCTTCCCATGTGCTTGCTCTTAACCCTGTGGCATGCCTCTGGTCATGAGCTGTGCTTAGAGTTCATCTGGCTGAAAAATAAGCCGCCGCAAGTAGCGGTCGCTTCTAAATCTCTGTTTTTAATCTGTTGTCCGGTTCAGTTCAGCGCATATCTGAAGAAACAGCCGGAGAGCAGCGTGCGGGTGGCGGGGAGCGTGCGGCAGGAGAGGGCGTAGAGGGAGGAGCTGTTTCAAAGCAAGGCTGCCAGCAAAAGAAACTCTGGGAAAATTGTAGCTTAGCTGAAGTGGATTTAGTTCTAAATATATGGAAAGCAAAGCAGGATTCCTTTTTTTTTTCATTCTACTTCTGAACCTTTGGAGAGCGTAGGCACTTGACACATAATAGCGAGGGAGCAAGAGGAGAGTCTAGTTTTGCTGGAAGATGGGCAGCCATATCTCCCAGGATATGGGTGTTAGCAACACGCTCGCACTGGTGATGGCTGGCTAGCCTTCCTCCTGGGGGTCCCTCTGCTGCCTTTCCCCTGAACCAGAGCCTCGTGATGTGTGAGTGTTGTGAGCCCCTGGGGAAGGGCCTCACAATGTCTCCCAATCAAACCTTTCATGTAATTTAATATTTTTTAAAATATCTCTTCCTTGGTACCGTTTCTGTTGAACTCAAAGGAAATAGTATCAATCTGCAGATTTCTAGAAGGAATTAATCATTGCTTTTCTCAGTAGCTCTCTTCTGCCAACGTGCAACAATACCATTTCCAATCTTTTCTGGGGAGCTCTAGTTCTGTGTTGTGAGATTTTTCCCATGGTGCAGGCCTTAGTACTTGCCATTATTTGTTTTAGAGCCTGCAATGTCTTGTAGCACACTGAGGGGCTGGCATTCCTATGTTGCAATTTAGTATTTCTTCTAGATATATGAAGATTTTAGTTGTAAAAATGGATGTAGTGTATATTTGTGAGAACTTCACTACCGAGTGTCCAATTTCAGGCACAGGTATGCTACATTTTCTGAAGATCCTTAGAGATTCAACCTATGGCTACCCTCTTGAACCATTTCAAATTTTTGACTCAAATTGCCCCTCTCTTCTCCTGTGGCAGAGCCATGAACTCATACGGTTGTGGTTTTCATGTTGTTTTAGTGTTTGGATGGAGGCTGTGTCCAGAGGATGGAAATTCTTTGAGTAGGTGAGAGGGCTTTGTGTAAAACTGCTTTCAGTGAGGTCTGGGGTGTTTAACAGCGGTGCCCTGTGTAGCACCTCTTCACCTTCGTCAAGGGCCAAATGCAGAAGGGCTTTCTGTGGAGGAAGGGAGACCCTGTGCTGTTGTTCCCCATGAGGAGAACATCAGGGAGAACATTGTTCCCTGGAGAATTACTGTCCAATTTCAGGAGGTCTGGATGTGTCTCCAGATGCACCACCCTTTTCAGCTTCTCCAGTCACAAACTTGCTTTGACAGCCTCTATTGCCACCCAAATCATCCAGTGAATTGGCATTTGCTTTCTCTAGTGTTTTCCTGGAAAAACACATTTTCTTTAGTGAGTCAGCAAGCAGTGCTGGTTATGATGGATGGGGCATAAACGTAAGGGCCCATGTCCGCTGACGCTTACTCAATGACAGTCCAGTCAAGCAAAACCACCAAACAGGCAGTTGTTCACGTCTGCACAATCCAATCATGCTGTCAGATAATGTGTCCTCAAGATCACCCAGATAGCTGTTGCCTTGAAAGTAAGTTTTTGCTGAAGATCAGATCCCTCACAGTTTCTGAAGTTAGCTTGATGCGTTTTTAACACACTTGCCTGTGAGTGAGGATTTCCATAAATTTGTCTGAAGGTTGTCTTGGTCTTATTTGTCATGAGACATGTTATCATCATCTGCTAGGTGAAATCCTAGATGGCAACAGTGGGACCACAAATGAAATGCTTCTGATGGAAAATTGTTTGAGTGGTCCTGTATTGTTATTGAATCTTTAAACTGAATAAGGTTTTTCTTTTAATGACCGCATAAAAAGAAATGTAGATTAACATGTTTGTTTTGGGGGACAGCTTGGGTTGGTGAAGCTGGAATACTTGGGTTGCTCTATGTCATGAGTGCTGTGTGACGGCTCTCAACACCTGGAGTTGCTGTTATCCCAGACTGGGCTACGTATAGAGACTAAATTTAAGGCACTGCTCTGCTGTACCTGTACAGTCAGTGGTAGACTCATCTCCATTAGCTTTCCAAAGAGGTTTTCAGTGGGAAATTCATCTCCTTGTTCTGCTTAATTCAGGGCTGTCCGTACCCTGCGAGCTGGAGGTGTGTGTCTGCAGCCGCATCCTGGGAGCCGTATCTGGGAGCACACAGCGCTGCCCGCAGCTGCAGGACCTGCTGTCGGTTCCCAGCATCACATTGTGCGCTTTGCTCCCGGGGGATGTGAGTGAGAGAGAAGTGTGTCATCTTGTATGTAATTAAGATAGGGTTGAAAGTGTTTTAATGAGGAAAAAAAAAAACCAAACCCAAGTGTTTGTTTTTTTTTCGTTAAATATTTAAGGATTTTAGATGATGCCTTTTGATTTTTGTGAGATTGGAGGGGGTCTTCATAGAGCAGCTGTGGCTGAGAAATAACTTCTCCCTTATGGTGCAAGTGATAGCTAGCTTTTAAAGTGACAGTGGTTCCTCAAGAGCTCAGGGTCTTTAAGAATATTGATAAACTTTATTGATAGTGACAGTGTGTCTAGGAAGAGCTTAAGATAGAACAGTTTCATGTTCGTTACTCCATGTCTCTGATTTATGTTGAATCTGGCCTCAGCTGATGCATATTTTGTACTCTAAAGTTAAAATAAACTCAATGATTTTACATGCAATGAACGTACAAAGGCTTACTGCTATATGTAAAATAGGATGATATTAATATTGTGCTGATACACACACTTGGGAATGTAGATGCCATATCTACAACTGTGTACAAGAAAGCTATAGCATAAGATGTCTGACGTGAGATAAAGTGCAGGATGCTATAGCTTATCTTTGAATTCTCAGACTTACTAAATCTGCTTCAGACAAGTCAGTTCTCTTTTTTTTTCTTTTTTTTTTTTTTTTAATATGGAAAACTTCCCTCACTGATTTTCTTAAATTATTCAGTTGATGTGGATGTCCAAGATATTCTCAGCACGTACCATCCATGTTTCAGGTAGTTAATACACTTTGTCTAGGACTAGTCCATTGGGTACCTCTATGGTACCAAATCCTATCTTTACCTATTTTCTCTGTGGTTTTGACTCCTACAGGTTATTCTGTAAGGGCACCTATGTCTGCAGCCTCAGTCCACGCTGATCAAAAACCCTGGAGAATTCAGTGGAGTTGATTTTTTGTAAGGGTCTGAGGCGCAGTAGAATACGAGAAGGATTTATGGAACACATAGCCATCACATGTCCCACTGAATTCAAAGCTCGTTCTTCTGAATCTAGCTAGGGGACAGGCTGTAAATTAATTCCAGCCGTGAGATGTATCTATGCAGAATGCCAGAGCTTCACCTCCCCTGAGAGGCCTACCTCAGTTGCTTTTGAGAGAGATCCCGTGCAGGAGCAAACGTTGCCTCCTCCAACCCGATCCTGAGCCTTTCCGCTAGACTGCATTCTCTGGAGTCCTGTGGCTCTGAAAGAAAGGAGGAATAAGCTAATAAATATGCTTTAATCCCTTTTAACCACAAAATCCTATCTTAATAGTCAGGTAACAATTATTGAAAACATTGTTTTCATTACAACACTTTTAATAACCATAGATAAGGGAAGTAAGACAGACAGTAAGTACGGTATTTGTAAGCAGAACTCTCCCTGCTTCAGTCGTACCTAAAGATTGAGCTCTCATTTCAGATGGATTTTGTCTTATTCTGTAGGGAAGAGCTCGAGTCATTACAGTCCTTGTCATCACAGTTGAAGGATCTCTGAGCTAGGAATGGTAAAATTAAAATGAGGCAAAATATGTTACATATGATGAAAATGTGCCTGTTGTATGTTTTTAATCAAAAAAGCAGATTGCATTCATTATTTGAAAGCTTTCACCAGCTCTTTGTATTGCTCAGTGCTGAGATGGGAGGACTTTTTAACATCTATTTTGTAACCTGTTTTATTTCTAAAATATTTATAGTAGAAATAAGCCAGCTGCACAATAAAACTGTAAGCTCTCTGGCAAAGCATTACGGAATAACTGCAGGCATTGCAGTTCTGACCACAACTGCAGGTGAATTCAGAGGAACCCAGGTGTCACTGTCAAGGCAGGTTTTCTTGCAGTTAGCTGGAATGTTAAAGAATTATCTCAAAATTCATTGCAGCAATAAACCCGTACACCTGTGGGTGGCATTATTTGCCTTCTTTTCACTTTACTGTGCAGGGTGAGAAAGCAATTACCAAACCCGAGGAGCAAGTATTGGTACAAATGGAAATGAATGATGCATAGAAGTTCAGTTTCTGACAAATTTCTTTGCAACGTGAGGATTTTGCAGAGAAAAAAGACTGGTTATGACTACTCTTTACTTCAGCTTCTGCCTTGTTATTAAAAGCTGCATGAGCAAGGATGGCAGTCTGGTGTGTGCTCATGACAGCTATTTGCACTGGCAAAAAGCAATGAAATACCTATATTAATAAAAAACATACCTAGGTGTCTTAAAAACCTATCTACATGTAAAATAGATCCCAAAGGTTATGCTATCCAAGGTACATTCCTATGTTTGAATACACCTAAACCATAGAAATCAACAGACCTCCCTCTCTGGCCGCCTTAATCCCCTGCCATTTCGGGTGCCCTGTTAGCAGGACCGCTCTTGCCCTCCTTCCACCACCGTGAGGGGTTTTGCCAGGACTCTGTCCCACCTGCTCCTCGACTCAGACCTTGCATCCAGGTAACACTATTTGCAAGCATAAAATCTGCTCTGTCTCTTAGCTGATGTTTGCCCCTCTGACCCATGTCCAAGAGAACATCTCAGTTTCTCTGACACCTCTTCAGAGCTATCTAGCTCCATGTAGCTACAGACAGATTAATCTTTACTCACACTCTGCTGCTGCTTTACTAGACCAGTATGGACAAAGTCCTGCCTGTTAGGTTGAAGCATTGCTCCTGATCAAGACTTTTCTGTAGATGCTTTTATTTGGCCAGTGTCTAAATCTTGCCGATTCCTGCTGCAGAACACTTTTTTTTCCTCACATTCATATACATAAACAAGTGCTGAAACGCAGCTTCAGTTGTGTCCCACTTCAATTACTGGAGCAACTTTTTCTCATCTTAGTAACTGTGGTCTTCCTTCCTCGTAGCTGTTGGGAAGCCTCTAGAAAAGTCATTTCCTTAGCCTGTCCCCTCGATCATGTTGCCAAGTCCCTTTGCATTCCTTCACTGCCTCCCTCTCCCCAGCCACCTCAGGAATAAGCAGGCGGTTCTCATTTGCAGGACTGCTTGTGTCCTCTTCTCCTCCCCCCACTTTTTACTGTTCTTGACTTAGCAGCTCTCATCTGGCCCCTGCTAAAACCCTTAACAGCACAGCTATGAAGTACTGAGCTGTACCTTGAAGGTTTTCCTACGCTCAGCAGGAGCTCTCTGTAACCAAGGCCACCTCGCAGTCTTTTCTCTAGCTCCTCCATAAAAGTTTTCGTATGGTACTCAGCGATGGGTGGGCAGCTGAGGTGCTGAGGGCTCCCTGTCCCACGGATCTGTGCGGGGTCCTTCCCCGTCCCTCAGGGTTATGGCCTCTGTCTGTTCCACAACAGGGTTTGGTACCTGTCTCACTGCGCTATTTCTATGTTCTCTATCTATTCGTCACTTTAAAGAACAGGATTCTGGTTCAGATATAAGATTTTCAGGCGCTGCAGTAATGCAGATAATTGACTGTAGCTATCTGTGCCTGATGCTGTGTGTAGATGGTGGCTTTCATTTTACTGACGTATTCCTTAATACACTGCTGTGGCCAAAGTCTGCTCTTGGCTTTGTGTACGTGACCTACCGATTCCGGTGATAGCAGGGGGTTGTTAGCAGGAATGTTGCGGTCTCGTTGCTGTTATTCCACTATCAAGGCAATTTATAGTGTGGTGAGATAATATGAGTAGACGGGTTTTAGCTCTGTTTACAATGACTGTGTTTAAGAGTAACTCAAAAATGTTGGCACTGCTGACAAAAGGCATTAAAAACCCCCCAAAACAAATAATGTTTGATTGTTTGTGAAGGGGAATGTGTTTTTGTTGACATTAAACTTGGAAAAAAGTACAGGTTCTCCTGCCAGTGATTAAAACTACCAGTTAATATTTTTTTGGCAGACTATTTTTTTATAAAGTTGATCTTCAGATCTTGGATTGGTATTTAAGAGGGAGAAGGGAGAATTCTGAAAACAGTGTTATATGTCCTACCAAGGGATATCTCAAGCTTTCACTTTGATAAACTGAAAGAGATAGCAATCTCAGCAAAATTTTCTCAGCTGAGTAATAAATTCCATCTTTCTTTCTTAAATGCTTAAGGCTGCATTTGACTTTTTTATTACCAAAATAGGATAAAGTCAAATCCTGACCCAGAGCCCGTTGAAATCCATGATTATTTCCAGTGGCCACAAGGGTCTTTGAAAGACTTACTCGAGGATTTGTTCCATCAGGCTTTAGACACTTAACTGAGATGCTTGAACTTGGAGCGTACTTAACCTGTGCTCCCCTAAAGATAATGAGATGTTGGTTTCAGCAGGCAATTGATGTCCTGAAGGGCTGAATTGCACCCTGGAGATGCCAGTCTCTGTTCATTGATTAACTTTCTTCAGTGATTATGCTCTTTAGCTCCCTGAAGTTAGGTGGGATGAATGTGAAACAATGGTGTGAAGTACTCTGGTAACACTAGATACCAACAGGCTACCAGTTCAGAGCGGTTGCACATTTAACCCATCAAGGTTTTTAAAGCAATGAAGTTTTTGTTAATGTGGGCGGAGCAAGCTAGGTTTGGTGTGGGTATGGATGTTGCAGGCTTCCTCATTTCTTGCCTGCAGGTTTGATTCAACATTTGAAAGGAAGCTGTTGGGAAGTCTCTCCATCTACTCACAGCTTTCAGTTCAGACCCTTTCTTTTAATACCCACGCTCCAAAAAATATGCACGAGTTTTGTGATTATCTTGAGGGGAGAACAGAGTCAGGTTGTCTCAATACGTTAATTTCCCTTTTATTTGTTTTTTGTACCTGAACACACGGTTTTTCGATACCATACCATTACTTTCCTCCACCACCCAGCAAAAAAGCAATGTCTCACAACAACCAGAAGCATTGGATCTCAATGGCTGGGGGAAATCAGTCTCAAAGATCTCATATCTATTCTGCCTTCTGAGCCTGAAATACCTTCTGCTTTGGAGGTGGTAAGCAAAGGCTGCATTACAGCCTCCCTGCAGTTGTTTTGACAAACCTTTACATTTTCTTTCCTATGTTTCAAGGTTGGCAAAAATTAGCTCTGAAGTATAAATCAAAGTCTTAAGCTCACAGCCTCAAGGAAGAAAGATGCTATAATAAACAAAGCTGTATGAAATGAAGGATTGTAAGAGGCTCAGAGGTCTGTCTTTCCTGCTATAAAACCTTCTTTACTCCTATGTGGACGCTCTACTCCTCCGTATTTTCTCACTGCTTCAATGCTTCATATCTTTCCTTAAGTCTCTCCCCCTCAGGCTTGGGTTCAATTCGTCATTGTCCTTGCATTGTCTGCACAGCAATGATTTCTCCTTTTGATTTATTTAGTACTTTGTAAACCTTTGCATTAGAACAAAATAACAAAGTAACTGCAAGGTGATGATAAAGTGGGTTATTTTTCTTCAGGGGCTTGATTCTCATCTCGGTAAACTGACATTGCTTCGTGGCGATGAATGCTGTCATTGCCATCTTCCATTTTCCAAACTGGCAAGCAGCAGAGCTTGAGGGATGCTAGATGAAGTAATTTCACTGGAGAACAACAGCTCTGTGCTTTGCACGAGTTCAAGTCTGTTATAGCTCTGGTTCCAGAGCATGTAGGAATCCTTACTAAGCCGTTAGGAGAAATCTGAATTAATTTTATACTATGAAGATACCGCAAGTGCCTTTTCTGGACCCTACATCTGGGGCATGGATGTTCCTAAAATGAAACTGAAACAGCCAGCAGGGCTGGTAGCAAAATAATAATGAGTTTTCACATCCTAGATAAACCCTGTGGCAAATCCCTGTGATTTATGTAAATCTCGCCTGCACGTGTGCCCAGGCCACGAGATGGGATCCACCAGGCTGTCGGGCCTCTGCCTGTGTCCGGAGGGTGCTCGCTGTAAGCACTCTGCCATACGTTTTGTGGGTAAGATTTAATGGCTGAGCGTCTGTGGTGTTAATGACTGAATAATTTCTGCTCCAGTGCTTTATTTTATGTTACTTTATGACTTTCCAGTTGGATAGCTCCAGTACTGGTGTGGTGCAATATATCAAGCACATCAGGAATGTCCTACGTTACTGCTTCAGACCTACTGAAGCCATATATCTCCACCTTTATTGAACTTTCCAGCTGAGACCTTAACGTAAAAGTGTTAGACTGCTAAGGCACTGCATGATGTAAATAGCTTGATAAGCTACTGAAGACGCAAGCTTTAAATTGTCAGTGAAAGAGCAATGTCCCCTTCCAGTATTGAAGGGAGTCACTTCTTGAGCCCACAACGTGGTGGTTGATCCCTGGAACTGTCATCAGCGAAAAGCACAGAGCCGACTGCCTCTGGCAGCAGCACCTTACAATCTCAACCTCACCAAGGGATTATTCTGCAAATGCAGACTTTTAACTAATCTTATCTTATCTTGTTTTCTTATTAAACTGATTAATTTATTATCTTTGGGACTGCAGCAAAACCCCACAGGTTGTGTTTTCTCTGATTCTGCTGGGGCTTGTCATGACATATGGTGCTAGGAAGCATGGGTAAGCTTGAGAGACTAAAACCAGCTAGTCAAGCCTGAGGCAGTCCCCGAGTGATTAAAATAACATTCTCATCTTAAAAAGTTCATTTTCATTAAAACATTTGATTAAAAAAACTTAGAAGTTTTGGACTCTGCACAGAAAATCAAATAAGTAACAGGTATCTTAAATACATATTCCCATAATTTTGTCTTATTTGCATTTTAAGAGGAAATAGAACACAATCTCAGACCTATATATATACATTAAAAAATTTAAAAAAAGATCAGCAGCACTGCACTCCAGTGACGGGAGCATGGATTTCCCACAAGGTAGCCTGATTTCTGGTCATGGTTTTGACATCAGGTTTGTTGCATAATCCTGGCCAATTCTTTCCCTTCTGTATTTTTCTCTCTGCTTTGTCTGTGGAAGATCTTGAAGGCAAAGTTTAAGGGCTCAGAAAATAGAGATTATAGTCTGGTAGTGGAATTGCAATTCCTTGGCCCAACTTTCAGAGCCACTGACTTACGTAGTGAAATCTGTCCTCTTACAATGCTTTGAGCACCGATGTAGTATGACTGGTGCTCGCATTACAAATGCACCGCTCTTTGCATTTATGGGTTGTAACTGGTTTGGTTATCACTTCCTCCTTCACCTTCTTTAGTCTCTGCTCTTGGGGATCATCAGTCCCTTAGGCCTTCCTGTTCCGTATGTTGAGTCCATGGGAAAACGATCACCACCTTCACCTTTAGAGCAGACAGTACAGCACACTGCTGCTAAACGTGGTCGCTGTCACAATCTTATGTGCAACGCGTTTGCAGCACTAATACTTACTGACTTATTTTTGCCATGAGAGGCTATGTGACAAGATGTCACCTGTGACTTCCACTTGGGGGAACTTCCAACAGGGGCATATTATCTTTATTGAACCTTTCACTGAAAGCAAAACCTGCATCTGATGCACAAATTTAAGATTTAATGTACTACAACACTCCCAGATGAAGATACACTGACTTATTTGTAGCAAGACAGGACAAAAAGCAGAGAAATTCTTCCAAAGGACTAGTTTCCTAGCAGTTTCTTTGCCGGGGTGTTTTCTAGAAGGGAAAACTTCCTCCTTGATTGAGAGATGTTCTCAATTGCTAAAGCACAGGCGGTGAGTCCTTAGGTAGTTACTTTATGCCAGGTGAAGATCTGGTGTCTGACTGGCAATGAATGTCAAGAACCTATCTGGAATAGATATAGCTTTTTTCAGAATAAGTAGTTTTGAAAATCTATTTTGAAAACAGTGAGATTGCGGAGGTAGCGCATGTGGTTTAAACAGAGGAGAAACAGGTAATCCCATCTGGCAGGAGGCCGAGCACGTACTGTTCGTCAGAGCACTTTATCTACTCCTGGAAGCTGGACTTGCGCATTCTCAAGCATTTCACATCTTAAGGTCAGAAGAAGACAAATACAATTTTTATTTTTTGGAATGTTCTTTATGTTGATTAGCTAACCTTTTCTTTTCCTGGCCTGCTGCCCTGTTGCCAGGGAGCATTTCAGTGGATGTTTCCTTCACTGCACGTGAATCTTTCACCTCTTTCCTTCCCTACTGCTAACTGTCGAGCCTACAGCACCAGCTGCAGTTCACGCTCACATCATACGTGTCTTGGTACCCGTAGTTGCAGAGAGATTCAGCTCAGGTTGCAGAGATGGACAAATTGCTACTGTAGCTGTCTCTCAAATCCAAAACAAACCTGTAAACTAACAAGCAACAGTAAACCATAAGAAATATGACTATTTTCTGTCTGGCATGGTAATGTACTAGCAAACCTCTCTCCACATAAATCTAATTTTTGTGCTAGCAGAGCCTGAGAATGGCCAAAAAAGAGAAAGAAAAAAAAAAAAGACTGGAGGTAGGGCAGGGAACAGTCTCTGCAAATCCTATCCCAAGGAAAGCTTGAGAAAGTGAGGTATAAATAAAGACATAACTTGTAAGAAATAGTCTGTGCATGTTCAGTGCCCTGACCTCCACAGGTCTGGAAAGTCGGGCAGGGCTACATGCAGGGCAGGTACTGAGTTGCTCATTCTTGTCAAAAATTTCTGTTCTCCCAAAATCCTGATGGGTTTGTGAGTGCTCCTCTTACATCAGAACACTTAAATGAACTTCTCTCAGCTGCTGTTTCATACACAGTGTAATTAAACATCTCTTCTATTTGTGAAATGACTGTGCTAAAAAAGAAATGAGAGTGCCTTTCATAAGAACTTCATTTGATGTTGCCTATCAATCCATCCCATAAAAATATTATCCTTTACATCCAGTGCTGTGGATGTAGCAGGTGCTGCAAATGCAGAGCCCTCCTTGTGCAGGAGCACCCTGAGAGGATTCAGAGTCAGGCCATTACTCATGCTGGAGGGCAATCACTCCCAGGTAATCTTCACTGATGTCAGAGTCTACTACGGTATGAAACTTTAAAAATATATGACCAAGGGGTTGAAATCCAACTTCTTACTGTGTATTTGAAGAGTGAAGTGCCATTAAGGGGGGGATTGCTATGAAGAGAAAAGCTATAAACTGACTCATAAACACTGTTTTTTAAATCTTCTGTAAGCAAAAAAAAAAAAATGTACTACTTATAAGCACAGTAATATTAAAACTTGCTTGATGGGTTTATAGAACTGCTCAGCTTTATCTGCACCAAATGGACTGTACCAGGGTCACAGTGCTCTGCGGATGTGGTACCAAGTTAACTTACAAGCTACCCCCGGCATTTGGCAAACTGGTTTTCTAGGCTTCGCTCAGGTGGGTCCTTTCTCAGACAGGTGGTCTCACTAGAGTCTGTGCTGCTGGAATCCATAGATCTGATTTCCATGAGTAATCCCCAGCACCAGCCATCACTTGGGCAAGGGCTGATCTCCTGCCAGAATTGTGTTAATGATTGATAAAGCACTGAGCTGCTGTAGAAGTGCAGGGTCAAGGCTGAAGTACCAAACTTTGGGACTGCTCCTCTCTTTCTCTATTGGTCTTGCACCCTCTGGACTTCCAAGGTTAACAGAGTCTTGATCTGGCCTCCTGAGGAGATGTAATTGGAGCAACTTACTAACACCAGGTTTTCTTCACAGGTGTAAGAATGTAAATCTCCTTAATCTAAAAGCTATTTGTAGTATCCCAATACAGATTATTTGCATGCTTTGGCATATCCAAATACTGGTGTGAGGCTGATATTGAGAGGAACACAAAATTACCTGAATACTATTGTAGTTAAATATGTGTGATAACCTGGAAATATCTGTGGTCTGTATTTCATTCTGGTTTCTTCTTAAAACTGTTTTGATTTTTAAATCTGATCACCTCTAGCATTGACACATCACTTGTGGAGATGTGTATTCAAGTTTGGTGCAGAAGGTCCAGGGCAGGCTGTAGGGATGGTACTGATAAATAATTCTCATTCTGGTAATGGTACTGCTGAAGCAGCCACTGAGGGATGGAGATGCAAGGCTTGGCACTCTAGAAATGATGGGAGAAATGCCTTTAAACCCAGGAGAAAATAAAGTTAGCTTGGAAAGAGAAATATAAAGTTCTCAAAATAATCAGTGGAGCTAGAGCAGATCTATCCATGCATTAATAATCAAACATAAGAATTCTGTGCAACTCTTCAACTCAAAGGTATTTGAGAAAAGAAGTGTTGGGAATAATGTCAGGCAGCGACACTCAACACTTTGGGACCTTCACCCAATGAAATGTGAAGGGAGAATAGGAACTGGGAAGCTTTTAGAGCAGAGTCTCTCAGAAAACATACTGCTCCTCAGTGGGTGTTATGTTGCTCTTGGCCAGATAATTACACAAACTGTGACTACACCAGCTTCTCAGGCAATAGAGAGGCCGATATAAATATAAGGAAATGGTCAATGGTATCACTGCTGAGAAAACTCCCAATTGCAGGATTTATCACACTAAACAGTTTGTGAGAAATTTGAGTTCATGAAACTGATACATAGACAGAAAGCAGAAGACAGTTTCTTTTCTTTTTATTCTGTTTTTGCCACGTCTTCCTATCAGAAAGCCTAGAAACCCCAAAACTCCAGTTTGTCCAAGATCGAGAGGCAACCTTGTGCTACTGTGCGTGTTGCAAGGAGCTCAAAGGGTTCTTTTTGTGAACGGCTCTTGTTCACACAGTTTAAAAGTGGATGTTTTGGTTTTATCTGTCTCTTACGAATGTGCCGGCAGAAAGCTTTGAACCTTTCAAACAGAGGGCATCAGAGCTGCTGTGTGAGAGGTGCTGTTTTGAGTTATCTAACTGGGTTTTAATTACGCTTTGTTTTGATTTAAGTATTGTCATGGCTGAAAGAGAGAAATACTGTATTTGGCCAGGCTCAAGTTTTCTTACAGTATCACCTCATCAGCTACACCTTGCTTTTCCTGTGCAGTCACCAGCTAGGCAGGGATGATAGCTGGAGAGCTTTCCTGAGCAGCATGAGAGCATTGCAGTAATGAAGCACTTCCAAAGTCGTAGTGAAGCGGTCTGTAAATTCAGCATGCCCCAGATCCGCTTAATTTTCCACTGCATTAACATTGGCAGGATAATATCTCCTTTCAGTGACTGGAGGTTAACACTGCAAGTAATTTTTTTCTTTTGCTGATTTTTGTATTGCCATTTTTGCCATTGTATTCCACCATTTGGGGAATGGGTGGGTAAGTGTCTTCCTGGGCAATAGGGAAATTGGGAGGTTCTCTTCTGAAGTGCCAGGAGGATGGGCCAGAAGAACAAAGATGTTTTTCCTTTCTGTAATGTCTTTACTCTTTAAAGCAAAACACACACATGCTTCTGCTCAAAACAAAACTAACTTCAAGTTAGATCAGGTTGCTCAGGGCCTTGTGGCCTTTCAGTGGACTCTCTCCACTTTGTCAATGGTTCTCTTATTCTAGAGGACCCAAAACCAGATAGTTTTATAGATGTGGCCTCACAAGTGCCATGTAGAGTGAAATAATCACTTCCCTTGACCTGCTGACTATGTTCTTGCTGATGTTGCCCAGACTGTAGTGGATCATCATTAGTATGTTCCTCAAGGACGTGCTGCTGACTCACATTCAAACTATTTAACCAATCGGTGTTTCTGAAATACTCTGGTGATTTGAAAACAAGTCTTATTTGTTTCTCTCTTGTTTCAGTGTACCTGTGACATTTCTGCAAGTGCCCTCAGGAATATTCTACTGTGAAGTAGCTCAGGTGGGAACCTGAGATAGGGACTCAGGGGCATAATCACACTCTTTTGTAGTGAGGGGCTTGCTTGTTCTGCTTCTTTCCTTTTTTTCTAGAATAGCTGAAAAAAGTCTACAGTCCCCTCTGTCTATGACTTTCAGTGATTTTTAAATGCTGGAGCCCAAAATGGATGAAAGTTAAGAGATGCTGTACTCCTGGAGATGTGCTTTAGTTCACTGTGGGATGTTTTTTGATACTTTATGAATTTCACTCCCAAGAAACGCATACAGATAGGTTTGCTTTTATGTGAAACTCTTTTCACTTCCTCTGAAGTTGTTGTGTTGGGAAATGATAATGATAAAACAACCCTTCATCTAAACTGCTTGGTGCCTCTGCTGTAATATGGAGAACTGGGGGCTGCATCAGCAGATACTTTTACCATAAGAATGGAGAACATTTGCTGTACTATGTGTTGTTTGGCTTGTTTGTTTAGCTTTTAACACGGGAATACCCCCAACTGTCCACTCTCCTATCACGCTGCAACACAGGCAGTAGCGTGACATTCCTGGGCTTAATGTACTACATCTCTCAATGTTACGTAAATGTAAACTTGCAAGACTAAATCTCTTAATTTACTTTACCATTAGCTTACCGCCTCCAGTTTTGGAGTCTTATATTCTTTGGAAGGTGAACTTTATCAAGGGGATACAATCCACAAAATACTGCGTGGTCCTAATGCTGCTTTTATTTGTGCAATGTCTGTTAAATATTACAGATATAGGCTGTACTTCTTCAAAGGAAGGGTGGCTCCAGTTTTGTGAAGACAAGGCGATTTGAATACAAAAAGATAAAAAGTGAACATTGGGTCACTCCAAAGACAACCAAGCAATATACTGTTTCATCCAAATAGAATATATGCATTTTTGAGCAGACAGAATTCAGTCTCTCCAAGGACATGAAAAAATTATTCCCCCCAACAATTTTTTTTTTTGTACTGCAGCTACCAGCTAGCTTCTATCCAGCTAAATTTCAAATCAAACAAAATCATAGGGCAACATACTGATGGATGACGTGGATGTGGAAGATAACTAGGCTATCAGATATGAATTTTGTCTTTCTTCTGTAGGTATTCCTTGTGCAAATAAGTCTCCCCTGTGTCTGTATTAGCAAAGGTGTGAAGACATGTTCTGATACTTTTGAGAAGCCTTGATCTTGGCTTTATTCACAAACAAGTGTCCATTTTGTATGCTGTTTGGCATATGACGCATCCCTTCCTCAGAAAAACTATTGCATGCTTAACATCTCTTTACGGGGAAACAAAAGTAACCATGTCACTTATCTGAGTCACCCAAGATGCACATAATGCCTGTCTGCGTGATGTGAGGTCGTAGCTGTAGTGATAATACTTTGATCTTTCTGAAGAAGAATGGCTTACATAGAGCCAGTGTATTCTTTAGTGTCATCTTTAAATAATAAACCTAGATGGCTTCAGCAAAAGAACAAAATGAAACATCTGTCTTTTATTTCCAGGTTAGAGTGGAATCGATTCTCAAGTGAAGGATTCAACCTGCACATTAAAACCAGTTTACAGCAGCGATCAGTAAATTTAGCACATCATGTCAGTGATAACCATCAAAGCTGCTAGGCTCAGAAGTTAAATGACCACCCCATTTCAGTTCTTGTGTCCAGACTAGCAACACGCCAACAGCCATGGACCGACTGCGCACATTTTCCCCTAATTTTTCTAGCATGGAACTGAGTATATCATGTCAGTGCTTTATAAATGATCCTGTTTACACCATGTTGAGGTCTGCAAAGGTGTTCTCAGTGCTGTTTAGTAAGTAATTTTAGCTTCTCCTGGAGGCAATAAAACACTGAGGGAAAGAACTTTCCCTCTTCAGAACGAGAACACAAAACACTTTTCAACTTGTTTAATGCTTTCAAGAAAGGCTTAAAAGTTGCTGTGACCTTTTGCTGGTCCTAGATTTTCACCTTGAGGAAATATATTTCCTCAATCTTTTATTTTCAAGGATTGTTCCCTCTAAATTTACAGTAACAGTAAATCTCAATTTGTCCTCATTTTAGAGGGATAGTACAAAAACCTTGCTTGGCTATGAAGAGCTTTGGATATGTGAACAGGTAGTACATTTGTTGGCCGAGAGGTCTATCTGTTTAATGAATAAGGACTATCACTCCAATGACTCTGTACTTTCCCCTGAGACCTCAGTGATTACCATCTTCATACTCTTCATGCTGTACGAGTAGGCAGGTGAGGATATCCTGGCTGTTACCTTGGCCATGGCCATCAACTGAGCTGGAGGTTGGAAGAGGTAAGGGTAAAAACCAGCCGATTGCATTAGTGGAGGAATGAAGGGGGGGATGTGTAACAAGACCTGAACACTAATATGAGGAATTTGGAATCCCATTCCTGGGTTAGTCATCCTCCCTTTGCTTGGGTGTTGGATTTAGCTAATGCATATAGCTTAAAATTGTGTCAGAAAGGTACTATGGGCTCCTCCCTGAGGAAGGGGAATAATTTAGGGTTTAGAATAATTGATGATTTCTTTTGCTTTTCTGTATAGTCTGAAAAAACCCCTGACATCTTACCTGTACTTAATCTGAGGAATATAAGCACCTTGAACTCAGTCTGCACAGTCTGAATTATTACAGTATTACACCTGTTGCTGCTATGGGAGTGGGGATGGGCTGGCTGCACGAACATTTGTCATGCCTTTCACTCGATCTTCTGGATGTGTAATACTTTGAGGCTTTCTAACACAAGTCAAATCATTCAGTCTGAAGGGAGCTCTGTTTCCTACAGAAACTAAAAAATTCTGATTTTGACAGAATTGCTTATGGCACCTGTTTTCAGAAGCAGAGGAGAAAGTCATAAAGCTGATTGCATCATCCTTTTCAAGAATTCTTATGATAAATAAAAACCCCACACCATTTTATAAAGCCAAGGTCTTCCAAATCCCACTAGGAGCAGTTACATAGCCAAAACCCCAACTAAACAAAATCCAACTCCTATAAAAGTCAATGGGATTTAATCCATATCTTATTGTTATTTTTTACATCTAGCACTTCTAAAGCATTAGACTTTTGTATCACTTTCTGCAATAAGATCTGACAGGACTGTAGCATCCTCATTTTTAACCTGAATGAAAAGGATATATCTAGATAAAAATCTAAAAATGTGATTTGTATTTCACATTTCATTCACTCAAAGCAGTAGGTTACTGTCATCTATCCATCTGTAAAAGCAGATGGAATTGCTCTTAGGCACTTGGTGTGTCTATTAATTGATTTAATTTGATAGTATACCTCTGGGTAGAAATTCAAATTATGAAATCTTAAATTCAGATGATCATGCAAAGCCACAGCATTGTCAGCCATCATCTGATGGGCAATAATTGCAGATCTTTGAATTTTTCAAAGAAGTCAAAAGCTGTTATATTTGTCTGGAAGTCAGAAAAGTAATGTGAGCTCAGCCCTTAAAGGCCTCTAGACTTTCTTTTTTTTTTTAATATCAGCTCAAGCCTCTACATTTTTAACATAGTCATGCCAAAGAAAGCCTGTGCTCAACTTTTTTTAATTGGGAATTCCAAAATCAACATTATTCACATTTGTCTTCAGAAGAAAAATATATGGCAAAGACTGCCCCGACCTGCCTGCTGAAAAGGATGCCAACAGACTGTGGAAGAAGGTTGATGTCTGGGTGTCAGCCTGCTGCAGGAGATGCAGATCTCCAGGTGCTTTGAGCAAGGTTAGGGGACAAGTGCCCGTCCAACCCTTGCAGAGGGCTCAGACTTACTGCACTCTGCATGCCATACATTTAATTAGGATGTGTACTTCAGTAGGTGACAATCGCTATAGCAATGCACTTTCTGGGTTGCTGGTGGGTCCTGCAGGCAGAGCCCCACTGCAATGAGCACGGACAATGCTGGAAGCACAACAGCAGCCAGAGGAACAATCAGGCTGGCACTTAAAAATCAATATTTTCCTTTTAATATTTGATGCTGTATAAGGCTGGCGAGAGCTTTTCACTAAACTTGCAGGGCAATACAGCTGAAACTGGAGGTTAGATGGATCTATTTGGTATTTTATGATTTCGTTTTCCACGTGATGCCGGCGCGTGAAGACAGCAGGTAACGGGCTGCCTCTTCCTCGCTCGGTCCTGGCTGCAGGGCAGTCGGAGGCAATGGGACAGCTTCCACGAAGGGGGAAAGGAAGAAGCCTCTCGTCTGCAGTTTCAGCTTTCAAAAAGTGCTTGTTCAGAAACAGGACTATAGATGTTTGCCAAAAAAGTTAATTTTTTGAAAGCTTCCTGTGATGTGGAAAGCAGAGCCAGGAAAGCTGGCTAAGTGTCAGCAAATCATGCACAGCATTCGATTGGATGCAGCACAGAGCTGCTGAGGTGAGGATTTCTTTGCAGATTGACTGCACTAATATGCTTTGGAAGAGGTATGTGCAACACCAAGTGAATTTGAACCTCAAATAAGCCAAAGTTTACTGAAGCATCTGCAACTCTGCAGAAGAGCAGTGCTAAAACTCAAGAAACAGGGAATATGTTTATAGAAATGTGTAAACTGTGGAAAAACACAGGACAGCAATTTTTATTTACTGGCACTTTATAAAATTGACCTCTCTATACTTGGGGTTTCTGTTCCTTATGCGTCCTCTGCTCCCAGTTAAGTATTGCCATCCAGGTGAACCAGTGGCTCAGTTGTGGAGTAATTATTGTGAGTACCCTGGGACTTCAACTGCTCCAAATACTGTTGTTATAAAACTTTAAATAGTAAATCACTGCAACGATGAAGACTCTGTAAAAAGCCATATAATAAGCATAGCTTTCAATTATTTACCATACTACTAAAAATCTTTTAAAATGTCACTGGAACTAGCTATAAAAGTTTGTGGTACTAATTTAATGATGTGATAAAATCTGTAATATATATTTTGGGTTGTAGAGGAACAATTGAATATGGACAGATTTTGTGCAGGGTATTTTTTAACATCTGCCAGTCTTGCATCTGTAAATCTTGTACTGAATTATGAAAGCCAGGACTTTAGTGTTAACATTTATACTTTTTTATGTGGCAAAGGCAATATAGTAGATACTGCGTCACTCTGAATATGGAATTATGCTTTTGCTGCAAGAGAAACCTGATGCATTTTAAGTAGAAAAATATAATCTTGGAAGTTAGAACTCGTTCCTGGGCTTGATTATCTCTACTTACATGAGCGAGAGGTGGTTGCCATGGGGTGAGGCAAACATCCTTTTGTCCAGTGACTTTGTAATGACATTGGACTTTCATCCAATGGCTCAGAACTGAGTAAACATATTGTAGTGACTAGAGATTGTCTCCTCCTGTCTTCCAGACTCCATTGTGACTTTCTGAGAAAGGTTAGCACTAGGTTGTATCTCCTAAAAAGACAGATACTGGTTCCAGGATCCCTTTCTATCAGTGACCCCTTAGCTAGAACCTGGGCATCGTGGTCTCCTGGGTTTCCTTGGGCGCCTGTGGGTTTGTGGGAGCTACAAGGTACACAGAGCTCAGACATCTTGTTGTGCTGCTTCTGTCGCATACAAAGGTGAGGAGGACTAAGCAGTTCACACACCAGCGCTGGCCGCAAACTGGGACTGAGGTGGCTTTCCCAGCAGCTGGAGTTTTAGAGCTGATCTGCAGCGTGACTGTTGTGCAACGGAGCTGCAGAGAGTCTTCCTTGAATGTAGAATCTTGTAACTTACATAAAAATCTCTTCTGAAATGTGTTTAGTAGTGTCCAAGAATTTATGTCCTGAGCATTTCACAGGACAATGGAGTGAAGATCTATCTTTCAGGTTACACGTCAGTATATGGCAAGATGAAACAGGATTTCTTCATTCGCATCCAGTCGGTCTGTAACTTGGATGAAATCTTGCAATATATATTCACAATACAACTCTGAAAATAACTCATGCTAGCTGTGGTTGTGACTCAAGATGCTGTGTAACTTAAAAGATAATTAGAGCTAAAATTTCAATGGAAGATAAATGTTGCAATAATGTCACCTTGTACTTGTACAGCAGCTTTCTTCTTGGAGGCCTCCAGCTTGCTTAGAGAGCTATGCTCACAAATAAACATGACCATTGCTCTGCTGGGAACAGGCAGTCAGGTTTGCAGTTGCAAAACTGTCTCTTCTTTCCGTAAATGGAATATTTCATGGTACTGCTAAGGGGACTAATCTCCATTTTTCTCATGTAAATATTTTGTTTAATGAATTATGATACGTATGTAAAGCAGACATAATTACTAATTTTCTTCATAAAATATCTACATGCTTGCTGTCACAATGATACCTATTTCCTGTTACCTATTTAAAAAAAAAAAAAGAGAAAAATCAAGTAATTAGCGCGCAACAACATAGTCCTTTGACTTCTGGTGAATCTTTTGCTCCAAGTCAGCTGGAAAGGGATTTGTCTCAGCTGATTCTCTCTAAGCTAGATTCCCTGTGTAACTGAGGAAGAAGGCGGCAGTTCCAGGGTGCAAGTGATTTCCTTAGGTAAGCATTTGACACAGAACAGATAATGTTGGACGTGTGCCCGTTTCAGCTGGCCACAGAGAGTCAGTAGACAATTGGGTGAGACAGTCTAAAATGAGTCCCACTAGTACAATCCTACTAGGGACTTCAATGTGTCAATATATATGTTTTGAAGATGAATGGGCTACTACTGGGTGTACAAATTCTATGAACGCTCTAAATACAGTGAACTTCACACATGTGAACATTCTGCTAGAGTGAGCATACTTCCTACCTTATTTATTTGTCTTTTGTAGAGTTGTGCTTCTTGGCGTGGTTTGATTGGTTCCAAACCCATGTTTCATGTGGCTCAGAATAGAAGGCAGAAGCATTTCATAGCACAGACCAGCACTCATTTGTTGAGAACAGGAACAGATACTCAAGGGCTATAGCTCACTTCTTGGTAATGAAGGCCTCTCATGTTTATATGCTGACAGTGACTGTGTCTTGGTCTGACCATATAGTTTCCAGATAGATATTTGTTTATACTTAGCTGTATTTCTTATACCACATTTGTTTTTATATGTCAGGGTCAGCCTTTTGGGACACACGAAAATATCCTTTTTTTTTCCTTCCCCTTCATCCAGTTCCCATATAGAAAATGAGGGAAGCTACTAGTTTTACTTTAGCATGCCCCTGTCTCTCCTGAATGGTAGAAAACCTACAGGTAAATCATTCAGATCTGAAGTTTTAGTTGGGGTCAGACCACTGCACACAGGATGAGTGCTATGGGCAGGATTTTATTCCTGACTGTATTTGACACACAGAGCTGGCTGTCCTCCACAGCTCCTGCTCCTCACATCGTGCCTGTTTCTTGGAAATGTTCCTGTTCAGGCTTGTTCTGAGGGACGGAGATGGACTGCAAAGTAGACTTTTATTTCAAACGTTTGAAGTGTTTATCCCTGGTCACATTTCAGAGCAGACAACAAGTGTAATGGAATTTCAGAGCGTGATGCCAATAAAACAGGCAGCGGGACAGCAGATGAAAGCAAAGCTTTAGGTTGTATGTGGGTCTTTGGGTTGTTGTTTCCCACCAACTGGCAGTGAGGGAGCCCTCTCTGCCCCTTGGCAGTCAGACACTTCATTAGTGGTATTTAAAAGTGCCTTACCCTTATCTGTGCAAGATACTGCTTTGAAGGGGCTGCTTCCTACATGATGAATTCTACAATTAATTTCTAATGTGTTTATCAGGTAGTTCGCTTGTCTGTCCTGAAAAGGGGAAAATGCTGCTGGGAGCTCTTGTGTTTCTCACTGGTGCAAGAGCAGCTGCTTCGTGTAGTTTCTTTGTGACACTTTGACCTTTCAAGGTGGTGGAACACTTAGTGTACAAGATATTAAAAAAAAAAACTTCCTCTTTTTTTATTTATAGATCTACAAATCAAGGAATTTTCTAGGGCAGCTTACAAATACTAAAGGCTTCTGGATTCTGGAGATTAGACAACATTAATCAAGGTTAACACTAATTTTTCCTGCTTCTATGACAAATGCTATCTGAGATGCATTTGTCAGTATAGCTTCCCTGAAATCAGTGAAAGCTTGTTCATTTGCACTAAGTCCAAGTTACTCTGACTTCAGAGTAAACAAAATGTGGTTACCTGCAATACTAGTCTTGAACATGGATGTCAAAAGCAGCCAGCTCTTTTTAGAAGAGTTATTACAGTATTGATAGTCCTACTTCACTTGAAGTAATTGCATTTAAATAACCCTTTGTTCTGTTTAGAAAAAACCTTGATTTTGCCAGATTTTTTCACCAGATTTTTTTGCCAGATTTTGCTCAGAAAAATCAAACCAAAACAATAAACATCATCCACTCAAAAACCTCTTGGATGAGCTAAGTATTGAGAAGTGTAACCAAACTGTATCAGAAACAAAATGTTCCACTTATACTAGTGAGCACTTTTGGAGAAAGATCTAAAAGGGCTTAAAGGAGGCATCTTCATATTAAAGGTTGCAAACACATCTAATCACACACATTATTGGTATATCTTCCCCCTCGCCCCTTTTCCTACTCCTAGGTTGTAGCTTTTCATTTACATTACATATCACGTGCCTGCACAAAACTGGGGAACAGGCTGTCATGGGGCACCAGCCCCAGAGCAAAGCACGCTCCGTTCCGTGCTAACAGCAGGATGACTGGTGGGGTGCTCGACTGGGTCCCAAGCAAAGTGATACTCTTACGGGGGACCCCCTTGCTGCACTGCAGAGGATGCCAAGACAGGGTCTTCTTTTGGGCATTGCTTTTCTTTTTCTGGCTGGCCAATGGCAAGTTTTCCCTTTTGTTTGTTTTTATTTTCCCCAAAGTAACTTTTAAGGATAGAGTTGATGTATGCTATGAGTTATAGACACTGCAAATAAATCTTTGTGCATGTCAACCTGTCTCAATATCATTCATGCAAAATATATTACTGCATAGATTAAAGTTCACGTCATCAGGAACTGGTGTGTGAGGCTTTACACACAGAAATAAATGTCAACTGTAGCTTTCAATTCTCCTGTAGCTCTTTGACAATATTACTTGCAAGAGTTAGAGAATCAGTTTTATTTAATACACCCCAATTTAAACTAGGCCTTTGTTCTATTACTGTGCATTTCTATGAGCTACAGAAAACCTCCACCAGAGCTGGAACAAGATTCTAGGGAAGCAACTGCCAAACAGGACACAAAAGCTGTGCCTGAGTGGCATCTCAAAAATTTGAAGAGGTTTTCATGTCGGAAACTCTGTGGTGCTATTGTCATTTGCAATAAATTATAACCTCCTTCTTTGTCACAAACAAGAATGGATTTTTCCCTTTTCTATAAGTCAGTCCTGGTTCAGGAAGTGATGTCCTTAATTTATTCATCAGGAAGTATGCAGGATACGTACCATATGAGATGAAGCGGTCAAAATAAATCCTCTGCCTGGCCCTGCCAACCCCAATAGAAATGTGTGTCATACCATATTGGAGAAAGAATATGTCAACACATTCCAGAAACAATAGATACATAGCCTTAGAGTCCAGATGGCTTATATATTATTTCAAAAAGTGCTCAATTAGCTGAGTTTTCCATCTAAATAAATGCTAGAGAGGGCAACTCTGGTATTATATATTCCGGTTCTGCTCTCTCTTTCATTTCTGCTCTCTATATATGGTTCTGCTCTCTCTTTCATTTCTCTATTGCCTAAACAGTGATTTAAATAGCGTAGCAGATAACAAAGCCTGAGTTTTGTAATAAGAATGCAGGAAGTACTTTCTTATACGGCAGGGAACTACAGCAAATCAGTCATGTGAAAAAGGCCTCTGAAGGTGAAAATACAATGGAGGAGTTTTCACTTTTCATCTTTAACCTTGGCAGGAGCTGTTGGCCTTGGAAACTTTTGAAATGCCGTGGGACAGACCTTGTTAATTCTAGCCCTATTTTTTCAGAATACTGGGGAAGTAGAATAAAAAAGGAAAATGAACACAAAAGAACCCTAAAAGGGATTATAAACAGATCACAGGCCAATTCCATCTTCAGAAGAGTGCCTCTAATAATGTGTCTAAACTGGAAGCTGAATAGGTTGATTAATGAATGTAGAACCATTTCTTACTTAATCGTGTCTCTACGTGAGCATTTATTTTAAACACTCTGGGATTATTTCTTACTTATATAAAGCCAATTTAGGACACTTTGGTCCTATTGCAGGTCATTCACATCCAATTTCAGTCATTAGACCAGAGCAAACCTAAGAGAAAAGTCTTTCGAATACAGAATAAAAAGAACTGTGTTTTAAATGATAAAATGGCTGTATTTCTGATGTGCACTCTATGTCAAAATGAAATTGCGTGTGTGCCAAAACTGAGCTGTCATTTGAAGGATGCTAGTAAAAAAAGCAAAAAGTTAGGAAAACTTGTTCCTCCTTTCAGAAGTAAGTGGTTGGGAATGATACCCATTCATGTGCTTTGCCTGTCTCTGTTCATACTGTGATTTAAGCTCTTTTTAAATGATACTGTGCTTCAGAACTTAGGCTGAAATGTAAGCAGAGCTAGTAAAGAATGGCCTGGTATGTATAGCGTAGAGGAAATCTGCTATCGGAAATGGTATAGAGCAGATGAGGTCCGTCTCTTCTCACAAGAGAATTCCCATTTGGGTATGGAATCTTTCCAGCTCTTAACTCTTCTGTGCTGTTTTGAGTGAAGAGAACAGGAGGAAACAAGTGAGGAGGAGGAGAGCAAATGCATGGGTATCTGATAGGACAAAGGAGTACTTGTAACGCTATTGATTGTATTCATTAGGGAGAAAAGTTAATATTCCCTTAGCTCTTTCTCTACTCACAGTACCTGCAGTTATCCTTTTTCAGGCAGATCAAGGATGGATACTGAAGTTCAAACTTCATTCTTACTGTAAATCTAGAAACACTTTAAATATATAGTTCTAATGTTGGCCTGGCTGCTTGTGGGATATGGTTATTCCCGTCTCTGTGCTATAGTATTCCTAAGCAGTCAAATACAAACAATCCAAATAAGCATAACTCTCTCCTCCACTATAAATCATGCAAAACTGCCAACTGGTGCGATGTGGCCAGAAGCTACAGGCTTTCATTTACTCCTTTCAGAATTATGTACTACTGACTTTCACTCTTCAAATTCTCTTGAAGGTCACAGACGTGAAATCTGAGCACATGTGAAATCAGAGATGCTGTTGGTAGTAATGTTAAACATATTCTGAAGTAGGACATGTACTATCTATTTTTAGCTGTAATCTTGGCTGAGTGGCAGAGTTAATGCTCTGGTTGGAATTTGAATAATACATGAGACTTGTACTATGAGAACAATAATTTATCTATAATCTGATGCATGAAGTAATGAGTGGTAATTTTCTCTTGAGATGCTGTGAGTTGCTATGTACCTTAGTAAACAAGTGTAAATGGTTTGGCAATGGTTTGGTATTCATAATGGACTCATTTAGCCTCTTACTGAAATCACAAGAGTGATGGCAGGGCTACGCTTGTCCCAGCGTCTTGCAGAAGATTTGTAGCTGGAAAGAAGAATGAAGCATTACCAGTAAAAAAAATGTGTTTATGTCAGAAAAGTAATCGAGGATATTTATTCGTGTGGTTTATGGAAAAATAGTTCTCTAGAGACTGAAACTATTGTGTTTGCAACAGATTCAAGTTTTACTAAAAATTGCTTGCTTGCCTAAATTGTGTTTGTTTTCCCTAGCTATCGATCTTTCCTTCAGTAAAAGTAATGTCTTGCCCATATTCATTTCTGATGGGTTGTCTTGACAAAAGAAAACTTAAAGCAAAATGTAATTTTACAATGGTATACCTGCAAGATAGGCATTGAAAGGAGAACATTGACAAACAACCTCCGTTTGACTGGCTAAACGCAGGCCTTGGGGCAAAGGGGTGGGTTCACCCCAAATCCACAGTCTACTCATTTTCTGTGGTGATAGCATCTGTGGACTGTGAATGAAGTCTGTGTACCTCAAGTGTCCTCTGGTCTTCCAAGAGCCAAACGCTTATGTTTAGTGAAGGAATTAACAGACGGAACGTTGGGGAGGTTTACAATATATCCATACAGAATGATAAACACAAGTCTTAGAGTTCACGATATGTACGTGATAGTTGCTTTGTATATCTCTGGCATAAGCTTCTCTCTAAACCAGAATTTCAAAGAAATTCAGTGTGTGTGATGGGTTTACTTTAAAGTGAAATCTGAACCTTTTTGAAACTCCAGTTTCAAGTTCTCCATGGCTGCCAATTTCCTGACACATTTGAAGGTCTTGCTTTCTGTTTTCTGTGCTTCATGCGTCACTGTGTAAGGTAGTGGTGGAAGTCTCGGCTAGCTCCGAATCGTCCCAGAGACAGAGAAAGGAGAGCCTGAAGATTTATAGAGAAATTAATCTGTACAGTTAGGTCAATACATGCAGTTGTTACTAAAATCCTCCTGAGGTGTAAGCATTGAGCTCGGCTTTTTTCATGGCTCATTTAATGTTGCAATGATTGGGTAAAGGTGAAGTGAAAACATACTTTGCTGGGAGTGGAGAAAACAAGATACCACTCCACTCGTCTTAACTTTTGGGCAAGAGAGAAAAAAGTCTCCCTAACCATAAAAATAATATAAGTGTATCTGAAGCGTTCAATTCAGTCGGGTCTATTGTTTCTGTCCCTATATTGCTGGCTGACTTTATACTTGCCACCTCTTCTTTAGGGCAGTTTGTCAAATATTTTTTTTATTATATGCACACTGTTGCTCTCAAACTTGATATAAGGGTGATATAAATGTGACAGTTAAATCTGAGTTTGAAATATAACTTCAAAGTCTTTTGATCAAATAAAATAAATAAATAAATGTTGTTTAAGTAACATGACATTTTTATTTGATCCCAGGGAAAAATATCTGGTTTGCTTTTGCTCCTTACTGGAACAGTATAAAAGAGGGACAGTTCTAAATTTGTGGTAGAACACAGTCACAGCAGAAGTTAGATGTTAATTGCTTTCAGCATCCTTTTAGTGGACAGTCTTTTGTCAATGGCAAAGGGATAGTGATGTACATTATAAAGAATAGTCAATACTGAATTTGATTAACTGGCTTGGTTAATGTTCCAGGACCTGTGGTCTGTGGTGTACAGGAAGCTTTCCTTGCTTGAATTACCCTATTTTCCTTATTGTTGGAATTTCTACAATGATTCTGCATGGCAGTGCCATCAGGGCACTGGGAAGAATTGCAGATCACAGAAAGCAAGTATGAAATTCAAGCAATGAAGGAAACACTGTCAACTCAGTTTTATTCATCATCTTAATAAGCTTAGACTGAAATTTGGTAAAGGCAGGTTTATTTGAAATCTAGTTCTCTTCCCTTGTAGCATTATAAGTGCAAACCAAAGTCTAAGCTGATGGTAAGCAAGAGGGTTCCATTGCAGTCAAAAGAATGGTCCTAGCTGAGAAGTTATCTCTGCTGATGTGTGTGCCTATAGACATATATATACATATATATACACATATGTATGAGTGATTTTAATGAGTGCAATCAGTGATTGTAATGAGTGCAGTATTTGGAGCCCAGGATAGTGACCTCGGGGGTTTCAGTGAAGATGCTGGTTTCATCTCATGAAGTCCTTGCCCATCTCCAAGGTGGTGATGTACTCCCCCCCGTGCCACCAAGGACTCTGAGAACCCACATGGGGTCCCCATGGGCTTAGCATGTCCTTCGGGCTGATGTGGATATTTCAGGTCACTCTGCTAGATGTTTTAGCCATTCTACATTCCACTTACGTGCAGGCTTGGGTCCATACATCTATCAAGACTAGAGCCAAATTACTTCATTATGAGTTAAATGAAGTAAGAAGCTTACAGGTTTGAGTAGTCTCATTAATAGAGTAGAGGCAAGTCTGACCTTCCTAGGCTAGAGAGCTGGGCACAGCAATATGAGGGGATGCATTACTCTGTATTTATTTTAATAGTAGGCTTTTAGTATTCTAATAGAATAGCACTTCCACAGGTAAGGAAATTATTTTAGACCCCTCTTTCTGAGTTATTCTTAAAATATTGCAAAAAATATATCTTCCTCTTTCTTATTTTCTTTTTTTCCCCCGTCTTTTTTCTTCAGAGTGGAAGAAAAAAAAAAAGGCATTTTAAAATATAAACCTCCCTCATATTTTCACCAAAATCAAAATTAAGGGGAAAAAGTGAAATATTTTTGCTCAGTTCAAAGTGGGACAGAAAGGGCCAAGGGCTGCCTGGAGCAGGAGTAGAGTAGATTTTATGCGGGTGAAAAGGTGAAGCCACAGTTTTTGGTACTTTCTGCTCTCCAGAGCTTTGATAAGAGAAACCTCATATTGACACTTCATTTGAAGGGGCTGATTACTTCCAAAGCCTTGGCTCCTCTATGAATTCATTAAGTGATACTTCCACAATTTGAGAAGTTTGCAAAAATTGCTACTAATCCACAATTTAATTTGTTACGAATTATTCAGTTAGCCCTAGTGATGAGGACTGGGTTCCTCATGTGCTGGAAGGAGCCCCTGGGGAGTGGGGGGAAGCTCACAGAAGAAAGAAAACAGGAAGGGCCATTTCCTGCCTGGCTTAAACCCTGAAATGAGACGTGTCCTTGGCAAAGCAAGCATCTGTCCAACCTCAAACTGGGAATGAGACATGAAAACAGAATGAAGTTCACTGCTGCTCTGGTCTGCATCCAGTGAAAGTTGCAAAGCCCTCGTTATCTTGGTGTTTATTCCTTTGAAGTTGCCTTTACCTTCTTTTTTTTTTTTTTTAAGTGCTAAAGCTCAAGAACTGTTCCTCTGACCTCCCAGACATCTCATTTCCTGGAACACAGTTTCTTATCTCTGACAGCTATGCCATGTTCAGCTCATAGAAATCCAGCAAAACAAGTCTATCAGCTTTAAAATATATGTATGGAAACAATACAATCTCCTTATCTGTAAGATTTCTTCATTTTTTACTTGTAGTTTTAGATCTTTAATAAAGAGGGTTTTTTTCACATAGTGCCACAACCAAGCTGCAGTCAAGGAACTAGCACAGGAAAATAATTACGGGTAAGGAAATATCAGAGCTGTGTCACAAGAGGAGGAGTTGCTTCTTCTGGGATGTTTTACCTAGCTTAAAAATTCAAGGTATTGCTAAGTCAGAGTGTGCATCTTGGCAAATTTCAGCTGCACTTGCCCTGAAACAGCCAAATGGAGCTGCCTCTTGGCCAGGTTTGGCAGTACCTGTGAGAAAAAAATCTGCTGCCGAAGCAGCTTGGAGAGGACAAGAGCAAAGCCCCGCTCCTGGCCGAGTGGCAGTTCAGCCCCGTCGGGTGCAGGATGTCAGAGGGACAGAGAGCGGGGCAAGCCCTGCGTCTGCACAGCGTGACGGGAAGCTCGAGGGCGCAAGAGGAAAAGCTGCGAAAGAATGCACAGGCAAAAAATCTGGGAAGAGGGAGACACAGAAAAGGGATGGCGAGGTAGAAAGAAGAAAGCATTTGGAAACCAAGGACAGCGTGTCAAGTATAAGGAAACCCCAGAAATGGAGATCAGAGAAAGGAGAATAATGAAGCTGGAAAGCTTCAAGACTTACTCAATGTACAGAGCAGCACAGATCCCGTGTTGAGCTACCTAGTGGAAGCACAATGTGAAAGAACAAAAAATAACCAAAGGAAACTGTTTATGGCCTAACTTTGTGATAAATAACATAGAGAACATCTGTAAGTGTAGCTCTGTGTGGGTTAAGCATGATGCTTCTTTAAAATTTGTTATGGAGCTGTATAAACAGCTCCACTATGTGTTAGATAAACAGCTTTTAAAATAAGCTTTACTGTGTGTCAGATTCCCACTCCTGGACATATCTGGTCCAGGAGCAGACCAGTGCTGTGGAGTCCATACCTGTTTTACCAGGTTAGAATGATATCTGGACAAGAGTCTTGCAGTGTTGAGGCAACCACATCTACACCCATACTATATTGACTCTGTTCGTTTTTGCTACAAGACAGCAGTGATGGAGACTAGAATATGTTTAATCACTCCACAGCAATAAAGTTTTGTTTGACCATGCAAAGGTAGTTAAGCATAATTTATCCCCAGTGCAACTACATGTATTCACCAGAGTTGCACAGCGGAGAAGCTGGTGTGCAGTATTTATAATGGAAGCAATTAGCACTGAAGCACAAATGTTTATAGCAGACTTCACTGTGGCTCATTTTTAATTACTTTACAACTTATGTACCAGTTTAATTATATAGCGTAGATTAAGCTGTATAAAAGTGACATTGTTATGATACAGTCACTTGAGATTCTGGCTTTTATAGCTTACAGGACCAAACATCATCTTCAGAGAGTTCCTGTTGTCATTTGAGAATGTTTAGCATCTTCTAGGAGTGTCTCAGCTTTTCGTAGGACATGCCCAGTACTGGTTGTCATTGAAAACAACACAATGATAACATAATGATAAAACCTGACATAAGATGTTCTTCAAATCTATCTGTCTAGTTCTATATAACTTTCAAGCAGACAAGCTGATGTGTTTTGGTTTTTATTTTTCCCCCTAATTGCACTATCTGCTTACCGCAACCTAAACACAACCTTTTAGAATTCCTTGTTAACTCCCCGCTACCTACTGCATCCAGCTGCTCTGTGCACCAGTTCAGAACGTGTAAATCTGAATGGAGGTCAAGAGTTGAGAGAGATTAAAGAACAAATCCATTAAGCTAGGAAAAAAAGGCTATTTTTCTAGCAGAACAGTTTCACTGGAAAAGACACCTTAGCTTTATAGTGTCTGCATAATCTGTTCCTAGAAAGAGTAAGGAAGAACTGCAGAAATGTATATCTCTGTATTTTCCTGATGTATGGTTCCCTGCAGAGTCATCTCAGTGGTCAGAATGTCTGTCTTCTGAGAGGGACTTTGGATGTCCAAGATACAGGTAATGTGCTAGATTTAATTAGTGTCCTACTTAAGTGAGGAGTATTTCTGAGTAGATTTGGAAAAGCTGAGTTTTTATCATCGGTTTCCTAGACTGACATGGAGCAAGATTTCCTCCGGGACTGAGCAAATTAGCAATGTGCTATCAAAGCTTATGGAGCTGAGCCAATCCTCTGCAGCTGAGCTTTCTGTAGACCTGTTTCTATCTGCCTTGATGCAGAGACTCCAGCCCTGTTGGAATGGATATCAGCACAATGCTCTTGACCCCACTTCCCCACTGAAGGGGCCCGTTGGGACCCATTGCAGCTTACACTGGGGTGGGAGCAGTGACCTGCACTGAGCAGCATGACGCTTGCAGTCGGCTGCAGCTGGGTAGTGCTGCTTGTTCCTGGAGTGCATTCCAAGGCAGATGATCCTCTTAGTGGGAGTTAGATGAAGCTGGCTGGGCAGTCATTGATGCACAGAGAGTCATGGCCAGCAGAGATTCCTTTCTTTCCTGGGAGAAGAGCCATGAGTGCTAAGGGAAGTACCTGCGTACAGCTGACGGCTTCTCTGGTGCTGTATGTCAGGGACACAGGCTTGTAAGAGGTGAAGGGAATGAGACTGTCCAACACTACTGGTTTTGTCTCTTCCATTGGAACAATGCATTAAGTCTGTAGAGTACAATTAAGAGTTTGTGCCCTGCATCCAAACAGCAGCGCCCACTCCTCTCGTGGCTGAAAACATGGAGACTCTCAAGAGGGTTCCAACCAAGATGCTTATCGTATTTCTCTACATGGGAGAGAACAACTTATCTTTTTGCCTTTGCCCTTTCCATAGTCTATTGCCAGTGAGGTTTATTTAACAAAACTATTGAAAAATATGCATATCTATTAACTGCCGCATCACGTTAAGTCTGTTTTCCTCTGTCAAACTTAATTACAGTCCAAGAGACAATGTAGCATGATACAAGTGACAAAAATTGACAGGACATGTCACAACAAAATGTGTCAGCCTGGAATATCCAGCAGTTTCCCAAGCAAAGAAGCGATCCCCACCTGTCCCCCAGCTCCTCTCAGCTTCCTCTCCTATACAGATGAGTTCACAGTTCTCAGCTTGACTCGCAACGTGTCTAAAAAATTAAATTGTTTTCTTTCCTGATTGCCTGTCAAATCAGAAGTCATGTCCTGTATATCATTTACTAAATATCCTTTTTTAAATATCATTGTTCTGTAGGGCAATTCCTGCAGTCTTGTTTACATCTAGCCTTGTTTCTAACTCCTTCTAGTTCCTATCTAGCTTATAGCTCCCTATAGCAAACCTTCTTCTTCAGTCAGACATCACACCTGCTCTCCTTGTTCTTTGCCAGCTTTAATGAAACATCTACCACTATTACATTCCTTTAGGCTTTATTCTTGTTGTCCTTGTAGTAAATAATTAAGATTCTGAAGAGATAAGAAAATTATTTGCTTGATTTTTTGTTGATACTCTGCAAAATTAGTCTTAAGCTGAAGGTTACAGCCATGTCCTTACTAAGTAGTACAATCAGAGTAGATGTTGGGACTAGTATGAGAAATTCTCTGCTAAATGTATTTGAGAGGGGGAAAGATTTTCTTTAATCATGTTAATGATGTTCTCATGATCAAGAAATATGTGAAATAAGCAGTTTCTCCAATAGTGATTCTCTCCCTGAGATAAATCACTTCTAGACGTATTTTGAAAACTCACATTGTTGAATGAACATCAATTTATTATAGTGGCCAGCCTTCACTAAAATTTGTTTTGATTATGAGGTGCCATATTTCAGAATGACTTCAGGAACTTGCATTTGTTTGACTAAGTGTCTTGGATAGGTAACAGCTGAAGAATTGTAATGTGGAAGGGACATGACATGTATGAGTGATCATACTTAGGAATTAACTCCTTTTCCCTGTTAACAGAAAATTAATGAATCAAAATTAATTGATTCCTCTCTCATTGTTGGCTTTTTGTTCTTCTTGTGTGTGTGTGTGGTTTTGGTTTTTTGGGTTTTTTTTCCCCCAACTATATAGAAGAGGAGAATTTGGCTTTGTGAACTGATTGCTTTATTGATTTACTACTGAAGCTGCTGAATCAGCTATCTTGTTAGTGTTGCTTTTTAGGCAGCAAAAATAAAGAGGTATAATTAAATCCAGATAATGCATTGCCAACCTCATGCAGCCATTGAGCCTAGCTATATCTATAAACTGCCCCTCTATAATATAGTGTTTTGGCTTCGGAAAGACAGAAGGCTGGGTTGTTGCTCTTTGCTCTTCTGAATAATTGATTCAAGCGAGTGATACAGTGGAAAGTACAGCTAATCTATTTGCCTGAAAAATATTGAACTGAGCTATCTGATCTTGATTTTCTTTAAAACTGGACTTCAGAAATTCTCAGATAAGTATTTTTAAGGTTATAATATGGAGATCTGGAAAAATGCAGATAAGAAAAGGTAATTGTGAATAACAGTAGATAACAGACTATTATTTTGACCTGGACATTTCAAAAGAAATGGAACTGCCTGGAGTGGGCTCAGTGAACCCCAGGCGCATTTCAGTCTGCAAGGCTGGAGCGTGTGTCCGTGCACAACTCACAAGCACATCTCAACGGAGCATTTTGAGAACAGAACTCCAGTTAATAAGTGTGAGTGCTGAAGCCTGGAAGTCAAGGTAAGAGAAATAAGAAACAAATAAGAAAAAAATGAGTGAACACATTAATAAAGCTAAACCAATAAACTTTAAAAAAAAAAATAAATTATTAAGTTCCATCATGACTTTTTCAAGCTTCTAGGATGAAAGGAATAATGCTTGTGTTTTGGCTCTCAAGTTCTTGTAGAAAATGAAGTTGTGCTTCAGATCTGCTTGATTTACTCCAATTTTTCATTTTGAGTGTCCACAGCAGGGCCATAATTGCCACAAAGATTGTTCTCTTCTGCTTCAGGTAGTTTCTCCTCTCCTGGAGGCATATATATATATATTTTTCAAGAGGGAATTTTTCTCATCCCACAGAGCTTCTATTACATCCCACAGAGCTGCTTTTTCCTTTCATATCTTCTGATCATTCTCCCTGAAACCTATAGATTCTTCCTAGAGAATCAGTTTGCTGCTTGATATGGCCAGCTCTTCCTCCCCAAAGCTCCTGTCGTTCCAGAAAGCCATGCAGTCCTTCCAGAAAGCCTTGTTCTTTCTCTGCAGAGCTTTACTCTTTCCCTGCAGGATTTTGTTCCTATTATACACAGCTTTATTCTTTTCTTGATATCTTGATTCTGTTTTAGGAAAGCTCTGACTGCTTCCTGACCAGCCTTATTCCCTTCTTCAAGAATCTTGATCTGCTCCTTAGCAGCCTTCATTTTCTTCCAGAATTCTTTAGACTTTTCCTGAATGCTACCAACTTATTCCTGGAAAACTTTTTTTTTTTGTCTGGAAGTCGCTAATCTTCTGTAGGAAGCTGTTGGTCTCTTCTAAAGCATTCTTGATCTCTTCCATGTGCAAGCCTTGTTCTTTTATGGAAGGAAATAAAGGTCTTCCAGGAAGGCTTTGGTTTTGCTCTCCTCCTGAAAGACTTTGATCTCTTCATGGAAATTCTTAATGGCTTTGGAGAAGGCTTTAATTTTCTTCTTGAAGTCCCTTTTCTCATTTTTCAAAATCCTGCAAAACTGCTGCTTCTGGAAGTTTGGGCAAGTTTGCCTGGAAGTTCTTATTCTGTGTCTTTGAATAGTAGAAAGCAGGTAGCAGTTTATTTGCTCCCTCCTGTGCTGAGGTTTTTGCTTTCTTTCGTTTGGATTGTAACTGACACTATAGAAACTGGATCCTTGGATCTGACAGGGTGAAGCAATGAAGTCTTCAAGTACACGTGCGCTGTTCTGCAGGATGCTGGCTGCTTCTCCCACTGAAACAGGGAAGATGTTTGTGCAAAGGCACTGTTAGGATCCCTAAAACGAACTTACAGAATATGAAAGCATGTATCATTAGCTATAAATTCCATGAAATGTAATTAAGCTATATTACATAACAATTCTCAGCTACAACTAATCAGGTCATTCCATAAATGCAGTATGAGTCGGGTTATTAAAAATTAACAGTGAAAGATTTTCTGAAGTGACAAGTGATTTGGGTACCTCTATTTTCAGAATCAAATGTGACATACTTAAGAGGAGCTTGTCTTACAGCGTGACATTCATAGTCACTAGTCACAATCATTTTGGGATTATTGTGTTATCACTGGTTCTTTACTGAATGGCTTACAGCTGTGCCGCTGTTTGCATCCTCAGATTTGTTCACTGGTTACTAGCCAGTGTGTGCCTTAATTTTAAAGGAAATTGTAACTAACACAAATACTTGTCCTTTACTTCTGTACTTCTGGCTTAGTAGTACCATGACTGTAATACAATGGGAAGAACAGTCTTTGTCCTATGAATTATGCTCTGCGAGAAGATCTGAATTCTTTGCACAGGTGTTTAAATGTACTTTGTCATTTTTGACCATTCTTTCAGGAATAATTTTGTATCTTTTCTGCTTTAGACTTTATTTTGCAAGGTTTATGAATTAATGATTCCATGAAATACACTGAACTCTTGCAGCTAATGACCTTTTTTCACCCTATAGACTATTTCTGTTAGCATATGTGAGTGCATGTGTTTGTGGCTACACAAGGCAAGTTTTGTTTGTTATAGTAATATGGTAATGTAATGGTAATATAGAGGTGTAATCCTATGTAACCTACACTTTGACGACAACTTTTTATACTGTGCTGTTTGGAAAGTGGAGTTAACAGATCCAGTAATATTATATTGTTTGCAAGGGAGAACACCACACCCCCACCCTCCCCCCATTACTTATAGTAAAGTATGATGTAACGACTGCAAGTAAAATGTGCCTTTGCCAGTGAATGTCTCTGATACAGTCACGAACTCTGCCCTGGGAAGAGAGAGTCAACACCAGGCAGATTCACTATCAACGTTTGTTTGGCCCACAAAGATCTAGATATTGCAACTGCATTTCAGAGTACACTTTCCTAAGAGCATGTGTCATGAGACCTTTCTCCAGAAGACCTTTCCCAGAATGGATGAAGTGGTTAGCAGGTTCCTTTTTGCACTCAGTATCTCTCAGTACCTTGTGATGTTACATTTCAATAATTAGTTTTTAAAACATTTTAGATACTTTGGATCCCACTCTTGGTAGACTAATTACTTTTTTTAACTATAAATCAAATCTTCAGTATTAAATTATGAGTAAATATATTCTGTATTGTAACCAACCTGCTTCTTTTCTGTCACCCTGAAGCCACTTGTGCTGCCTTTGTTAGCAGAGCTTGCATTACAGGTGAGCAGCTCAGAAACCATCACAGCCAGTTCTAGAACTCAGAGTAGCTTGCTAATCTTTTCTAGTTGTAAGGTCACACCATATGGGTTTTACTTCTGGTTTTTTGGCCCTAACCACCTCTTGGGACTGAATCCAATGTGTCTGACGGCAAACACATCACAAAATGGGAGTATTCAAACCTAAAGACAGAGTTTGGAAGTTGTGGGTTTTATTTATCACAGTTTCCCCTTCAGAAAATCAAAGGTATACTCTTAAACTAATTCAATATTAACCAAAACATGTGGTCCTTCATGACTTAAAGCAGTTGAAGACTCAATTCCTTTCTAAAAGGAGACTTTGTTTCAACACCAGTTATGGATTTGCTGAAGTTTACCAAATGATATTCCTTGGGCTGTGCTATCCAGGAGGAAAAGTTCTTACTACATGATTATGTCATGTCTGACTATAAAATTTCTTAAGTTGATGGTTCTCATTTATTGTGATGGTTGTCTTTTTGTTTTCCTTTGTCATTTTGATTGTCTGCAGTGTTAAATGAGGATTTTTTTATAATGCTTTTTTTTTTGCCTAGAAGTGAACAAAACAGTACTTTTCTTTCATGGCAATAAATTCTTTCCCTGTATTTTACATTATAGCTGTCTTAAGCAGTTTTTACGTCTTAATATTTTCTGTGGTTATGTACTATTGACTCATTCTTGGGTTTTTCTGCATAATTTTTGTTGTCTTCATGTCTAGAAAAAATGACTCTACTGTTCAGAAACTTTGAACCAGAAATGCATAGTGGGTCAAAGCTAATTGGACAAATCCATAAGTGGACTAAACCTGGAATTAAAACCAGAAAAACATGGATATCCAGTCAGAGGTTTGAATTCAAGCCCCCTCCTCCATAGACACTGTTTTGTGTGAAGTACTTTGTATTACATGATTAAAGAATAACCCCACAGCACAGCTACCAGTGAACACAAGTCGTTATACCATTGTACAGTCTTCTGTGTATCTAAGTGCAATATTTTTCTTCCTTTAAATCTATTTTCCTTCTCCCTTACAACTTGCTAACATTTGATCAAACAGTTTTTCTATGTGAACCTTCAGGAACTCATTTCTCTGTCCCTCTCCCAGAAGCTTAAAGAAATCCATTAAAGTCTTGAAGTCAATGTAAGTCACTTTTATTTTCCTGAATAACAGGGAGAAAGACTGTGAGGGAAACAAACTAGTGCATTCATATTTTTTGCAGTGCACACATGTGGGGTGAGTTTCAGCATAATAAAAACCTGATGAATCGTGTACAATGATCTTGGAGAATCTTCTTCACTTATTTACTTCTTTGAAATCTTCCTTGAGATGCCGTGTTTCTAATTTTAGTGTAAATCTAATTTTGAAGTTGGCCCTGCTTTAAGCATGGGATTGGGCCAGATGACCTCCAAAGGTCCCAACCTAAATTATTTAGTAATTCTAATATCGGTTTTAAAATATTCTGTAGCATGTTACTGTAGCATATAAAAAATATTTTGGTGCCCATCAAAGACCTGCTGAACCTAAAAATGTTGCTGCTTTGGCAACTGATCAGCACAGAGGTTGCAGAGCATCTTTTGGATTAAGTCATTATGCTTGACATCTGCATCACCTCAGGCTAATGTGGATGAACAAACACTAAAAAAGCAATGGTTTACTTTCTCACTGAAAGCAACAGTTCATGGAATTCTCCCAAAGAGACACTGTATCTACATGAGAGAGAATGGGCTGCTCCATATCTGTGATGATTACTCTGGAAACTTCAGTATTAGTGCATCGTCGTCGGAACTCATTTTGATTATAAGCAAGGGAGAATTAGGGCTTTGTATTGCTTTCTTGAAAGAATAGATATGATTTCAAGGGGATATGTGATGCTGTTGCATGAAGCTCTGAGCATCCAGACACTGCGAATGCGAAGGTCAGTGCACCCTCTGCAGCTGACTTAGCTTTACCATAGAAATGTTTTCTGCCTGCCATTTATGTTTGTCAGACTGGCTTGCATTCTTTCTCCGCTGCCCTCTCTCCTCTTATCTCCCCTTTTCACTTATTCCAAAATACTTTGTCGTAACTAGGAATTGTCAGTAGAAGACAGTGAGAATATGGATTCATATACCTGATTTCTGTAACTTCCTTGAAAAGGAATGAATTATAATGTATAAATGAGTATTTTGATCACTTCTAGAGAATGAATGCTGTTATGGGACTTGGAGTAGTGAAACCATGATTATTTCTAATCAGTATCCTCTTCCTTTTCAGTCCCCCAGTATCTGCTAGATCTCATCCCTTATGTACATCTTTGAGCAAGACGGTATGTACGTGTCTCACGTGTTTTTCAAATGGACAGTGCCCCAAGACTCCTCATGTGCAAAAACCAATCATAAATACAAAAAATTTTTTAAGGTAATTTTATTTTTCAACCTAAAACAGCTAAGTATATTCACTATATATATTTTCTTTTCACTAGTTTTTAATGAAAGAGAATTACTAACTCTAACAAAATTTCAGTATCATTTTATTAGGAGAAGTAGAAATGTGATGGTTAAGACTTACCATTGATGGAGGTAAAATTTAGCAACATTATCCACCTGCTGGTGAGTTTAGGACCAGGCAGTCAAATGGTGCTGTCACATCAGAGAAAACAGAAACAATTAACCAAGGCTTGAAAAGGTCAACAGAGGAAATCTGGAAATAAAGGACTGAGAGTTGCAAAGACCAGTCAAAGCTTTATTAACTAAAGAAGATGGAATTCACCCTAAGCACGCATCTTTGGTTTCTGACTGTGTTTTTTTCAGTGAATGTTTTTACCCTCCAAGGAATTCTTCTTTCCAAAGGTCCAGTTCCTTCTTCCAAAGGCTCAACCCAATTTTCCATTGGTCTAGATACTTTCCCCAGGCCTCCACTTCATCCATTAGTAGGGTCTTGACATTGGTCCAAAGGCTCATGTTTTTTTCCCCCAGAGTCATATTCTTTTCCTAGGCAACCTTGTTCTTGTCTTAGAAGGCTGTGATCATATCCTTGGTTGTTTGGGGTGGGTTTTTTCCCCCATAATGACTTGGTATTTTCTTTACTGATCTCTTTCCATTTTCTAAGGATCTGATTTTCTTCCAATAAAGTTATCACCTGCTCTTGTAAATCTGTGATTAGTTGTCTTGCCATATTATTGAAATAAACCATTAGCTTGTAACCAAAGAGAGATGATCTAGCAAATTGGGAAACCCTAAAGTACCACCTTCAAAGGCGGTACATCAGTTTGTGAAGTGAAGCAAGATCCTATAATGACAATTATGTAATTGCGTTAAAAGACAAAAACATAATTCCGTTAATGAGTTTGCAGCATAGAAAATAATTATTATAAAATTTATTTTATTGCAACCTCTATATGAATTCATAAGAAATATAGTGCTATATGTTCATTGTTGATATTAATAAGGACTGAAAAATTATAAAGTAGCCAAAGTAATCATTGGAATTGTGTATTCATTCCATGTCCTTTCTATAAACACCTACTATGAATTTAAAGCTTAATTTTTCTTACGGTAGGAAAAACAAGAACTTTGAAGGACAGCTTTGATGAAAGTTTTCTGTGGTGCCTTGCTATTAGTCCTCCATCAAATCTGAAAGTCAGAGTAAGATGTAACGACAGTTCTCTTCAGTGACAGAAAATAGTCAGCTTTTTCAGTTGGTTTGTTGTCATGGTTGCCTCCATGATGTGAAACATATAATTTATAAAGGGAATCAAAAGTACTTTCAGCATAGTTCCATACTGTCAGTATTGATGTATCAACCTATATCTAAAGAATATGCTTTTGATTAAATAGGATTTAGGGCTTGATGTAGGAATTACTGGATGAAATTTTTATGGCTCATCATAAATGGGTTGGATTAGAGGATAACGGTGTTTCTGCCCTTCAAATGTGTGGGTACCTGCAGCTGGTATGGTGTCTTAGTAAAATGAAACCCGCTTGCAACAAAAAAAATAAACCTCCCAGGATGCCTCAGACATTTCTGTTCTGCAAGCTGTCAGTAAAAAAGGCTGAGAAAGTGTCCTTTGATTTGCACAAACTTTGTATGCACTGTGAGCTGGAGCTGGGCATATAAACAATTTTGGAATTGGTGCTTGAAAAGAAAGGAAAGGAAACCATGCCAGACCTTTGAGAGAAGCAGGCTACAAAAATTAAAAAATAGATATTCTCTTTCAAAGAGAATTATGTATTTTATATCAGAAGCACCCTTTGTTTTACCTCTGTGTTTTCAGGTATTGCTCTCCTGATTTATATTCCCTTTTTCTGAGAGTCACTTTTTGCCTGTCATACCAGTATTTTCTCTCCAAGAATGCTTGCGGTCCCTGTGACAAAAAAGGTCAATAACAGTGTGTCCTGGTTTTGGCTGAGACAGAGTTAATTTTCTTCCTAGCAGCAGGTATAGTGCTGTTTTGGATTTAGGACAAGAATAACATTGATAACACACTGATGGTTTAGTTGTTGCCAAGCAGTCAAGGACTTTTCAGCTTCTCATACTGCCCTGGCAACGAGAAGGCGGGGGCACCCAAGAAGCTGACCCAAACTGTTCAAAGGGATATTCCGTACTATATGATGTCATGCTCCATGTATAACTGGGGGGTTGGCTGGAAGGTGGGGCAGCTTGGGAATTAGCTGAGCATTGTCTTTGGGTGGTGAGAAATTGTGCTGTACATCATGTGTTTTGTATATTCTGTTATCATTAGTAGTATTAATATTAACTTCCTTTTCTGTCCTTATCTCAACCCATGAGTTTTAATTTTTTCTTTTCCAGTCTCTCCCCCATCCCACTGGGTGGGGGGAGTGACCGAGCAGCTGTGTGGTTGTTTTAGCTGCCTGCCAGGTTAAACCGTGACACAGAGAAAATGTATCCTTTTTGTTTTGCTTTTAGCATACCTTGGATCCCCTAAAAGTCAGAGGAACACTTCAATGTCTCTTCTCTAGTCCCCTTACATCTCCATTTCTACCCTCATGTACATCCCACTACCATCCCCGTCTTAGCACCTCTGTATCTGTTTCATGAGGTCTTTTGTAGGTTGTTTTTTCTATATGAGGAAAGTTCTTCAAACTCATAATCCAGACTCACTTGTGTGCTCCCTTGCAGCCAGCTCTGTGCATCCTGTACTGACAATATTAATGAACCATTGGGTCAGATTACCTGTAGTGATGTCATATCTCAGACTGGTGGTGCTAGTGTCACGTTACTGAATATGCCTCTGCTGACCCTTAAGATGGAGCATAGGTGTAAGAGGAGGAGGTGGCTCTGGGGAAAGTCCACAGTCCCTTCTTGCACTTTTTCTGCTGATGTAGGCAGTGCTGGAGGGCAGCCCGTGTGGCCTGACTGTTTTAGGTTGGTTACAGGACAATTTTCATCCTCACTGACACTGGCCCTGAAGTCCAGATGCAAATTTTTCAGGGAGGTGGAATAAATGGAAATCTGTTTCCTCTGAAAAAACCTGCAGCTTGCTCAGATCTCACAAGTGACCTTAGTCAGCTGTCTTCTGTCTTACCTTATTCTGGGATGCTGAGAAGAGGGGATTTCCCTGGGTAATGCAGTAATACTAAAAAAGAGATACACAACCCGCAGCCTGTGAAATGATTGCACTTTTTAGGACCTGCAGGCAACTGCACAGAATGTCAAGGATGCATTTAGAGCAAGAAAGATGAGAAGATAATATAATAATAAAATAGACAATCTATTTCATTTGAAAGTGCTCCCAAGAATCACGGCATTGGGATTTGTGTGGGATATACTAAGGAAGCAAAACTGTCAGACAGAAACAGCCTGAGAGGCAGAGTGAGCTCAGGAGCTAGAAACTGTGGAGCTAACGCTGTCCTCCATGTCCTCCTCTAAGGCTGTGCCATGCAGACATTGTCTCTTGGCACTGCCTCTCAAGAAGATCAGAGGCTTCATTCAGGTCTGGGCTTTCCCTGTCTGACTCGGCTTCTGACCTCAGGGCAAGCGGGGACCCGTTCATTCAACTCCACTTGTTTTCCTCATTGCAACTTTGGTAGTGACACAGATGCTTCCTGACGCCTTGTGAGCGCTCGGGAGGTGGGGAGGCTTGCTGTGCTCCCCACCTTGTGCCACAGAAGCAAGCATCAGCAGCCCCCAAAATACAAATACTTATTTTACTTAGGAATCTTTGTGTTTTGACAGGGAAATGGGGATAATTAAAAGCTTGTTATGTTGTTTTTACAGATGAAAAATTAGTCAGGGATGTCTTTGATACATGAGCTTGGCTTGGCCACCAGGATATGGATTTTCCCCTGAATTAAGTGCTTTCTAGTGCAGCGAGCTAATGCAGTGCTACGCCACTCTGAGGGACAGCAGCCTGAACCACTGAAAGAACCAAATCACTCTCTATAGACATCTCAAATTGCACTGTAAAAATGGCATTACTTGCTCTCCAGCTATTTCTCTAAGTCACCATCTATTTTGCTATTTTTCCCCACAGGGTCATTATCGGCTGTCTTACAATACATAAAAGCCATCAAGAAAACACAGTATTTGTATGATTACATTAAGGCCTTTAGATTAATGGGCAATTTTATTCAGTATCCTTCAGAAAAGAATGAATTAAAATGCCTCCTTGCATAAGATCATCTGCAACTCTCCCCATGGTGATGGGTGGTTCCCATGCAGGTTCTCCCTGCTCAGATCTCAGGACATCTCCCCACAAGCCCTGTGTGGTTATTTATAGCTGTGCAAATGAATTCAGAAGCATAATGCAGGTTCAAAAGCTTTGTATAAGGCATTAAGGTCAATTACCAAGGTAGGCTTTCTGTCATGTAAGTATTGGAGAAATTTTTTGTCACAGACTAACTGTATCTCAAACTTGACAACAAAGAGCTCTCAGAACATTTCTCTTCTTCCCTCCCTCTTTTCCTCCACATTGCATCTGATCGTGCAAGAATGTACAGAATGGGCTTTTCACTGCTGGTCGGCAAAGTTTGTGATGGTCAGATGCTATTCCAGTCCTCTGATTCATGTCATTAGCAGATTTAAGCAACGAGATTGATTTCTCAGGGCGGTGTTTAAACCTTGGCGCTACTCAGCAGTCTTCCCTTCTCTGTTGTTGAAGATCTTCTGTTTTCTCTTTTCCTCTCACTTTGTCTCCTCTGTTCAGATTGTTCTTTTCTGCCATAGCCTTCCTTTATTAAATCCCAGCCCTGTAACTGGTTATCAGCCCAAAGTACCTCAGTCGCAGTGGTCTCTGGTCCTCATGTTACCTGTGCCCGTGGAAAGGATCTCTCCCAAAAGAGATGGGAGAGGTTCAGCTGGGAAATGGAAATGCTGTTCTGGAATGAGTGTGGGAGACTGTATCTCTGTGGGTGTGCTCCATGTATTGTTTTTACAGTATCTGTCCCAAATACCTAGCTGTCAGACAGTACTTCAACAGCTAGTAAAACATCTGCAGTAAAATCTATGAAAAGTTATCAAAATTCCTAACATGAGCTTGACAAGTAAATTAAAATGTGTGGGCTGACATGTACCCCTAAACTAATCCTTAAACTCTGACAAACCTGTACAGCTCACGTACTCTTCTATTGCTTCTTTTTTTTTTTTTTTTTTCTCTCAGTGAGGATACAATGAAGATATAAAAGGTGAACATGCTAAGGCCTGACCAATTCACTAATATTTGGAGTGGCTGGAAACAAAAATAGACAACATAGAAATGATACAAATACTTACAACTCTATTCTACACACCTCCTAGGTGACATAATGTCACCTGCAATAAGACAGTGCATCAGCTGCCTCTGCAGGCAGGCAATGCCTTTGGAAATGGCCTGGCTGCCTGTTTAGGCAGAAAGGACCAGCCCAATAAATGCCTTCCCCACCCCCCCCAGTCCCTGCTCCTGGCTGGAGAGCTGGAGAGCTTGGCTTTCTTCTCCAGGTGCTTCCTCCCTGGCACTGCGCTTCTGCCCAAGCCTCTGGCTGCCCAGCTATGTTCAGGCACTGGGGTGCATCATTTGGCTGCTGCAGGTCCCTGTGCTGCTCCAAAACCCCTTCTTATCCTTATAGGTTCTGCCCTGAGCTCCTGGCCCCACTCTGTCCTTCCCTCTCCTCCTTATAGGACCATTTCTAATTCTCTTTTGCCATCTCTGTCCTATCGAGAGTAAGAATTTTTCGGGTGGTTGTTTCTTCCATCTTCCAGCCAGATCCCTGATCACGAAGTGAAATACGTTACCCAGATGATTGTTGAGCTCTAATAATCCCTGGTGCTGTGAGCTGTTAGCACGCTGCAACTCAGGCAGGCCAGCCCCTCCCGCGTACGGGTGGGCAGCATCGGCAGAGGGACCTGGTGTTATAGTGATTCCTACAGAGACAGACGTATAGCATCATTCAGAATTTATCAGCTTTATGCATAGGTCCTTCAGTGACTCACACACGTATGCTGCTTTGAAAGCTCCAAAGATGTGCTTTGAAAGCTTTTTTTTGCTAGCAGTGACTTCGGTTTATCAAGGCACTAACGCAGCATTTAACTTGGACGCGGTTGCCCTGGCTGCTGTGCTGGTTTCCGTACCGTGTGTTCTCTATCTCAGAGCAGGAACAACACTGCCTCAGAGCCCTGCGGTCCACCACAAACATTTCATGACAAAATGCTTTGTCTGGGGCTTCTCAGCATGGCAACGCCATGTTCCAAAAGGCTTGGTCATAGTCATATTTTATCAGCCACAGTTACACAATGCTATGTTAAATATTTCAGAAGAAATTAGAAGTTAATTCAGTAGCACCGATCATCTCCTTGTTCTGGTATGTGATTAAAGAGTTGCTGTCAAAGTGGGTAGGCCAGAAATTAACTTAGTTTGACAAGTGTCTCATTTAGTAGCTCTTTTCTTGAATATTCTGCTCGTGCTTCCTTGACTTTTAATTCAATGCTAAGCCAAAATACAAAAGCAACTGACAACAGATTTCTTCTTGTCTTGTTTCAAACAGACCTTCAGAAAGATGCAAGCTGCCTGATGGCGATGCATCAGGAAACAAGGTTCGCAGGCAGTTGTTTGCCTCTTCATTTTCCTTGACTGTTATATAGACTGCTGCCACTTCTCCTCAGCCAGAGGTGGAAGGCAGCAGGGCTGCCTTGGGAGTCTGCTTTCGCATTCAGCTCACAGAGCCAGACCCTTTGCAATGACATCCTCTCAGGTCCTGTCTCCCATCTCGCCTGGCAGCAAGCGACTCTTGTTGCAGAGGCTGGCCCAGCACGCAGAAGTCGAGTGGGTGAAAATCCAAGGAGTAGCACTAGGTGCAGATGTTATTTCTGCATCTTATAGTTCCTCAGTGTCCCCGCTTCTGGAAGAAAGTGAATAATTATGTCACTGCTGGAAACAGTATGACTCAGCCAAAGATTCATAGGAGAAACACACTGCCCAGGAGAAGAAACTGCTCTGCTTATAATAAAAGCTACTAAAATGAGCTAGCCTCTTCATACACTCTCCTAAAATACAGCCATCACAGTCCATGATGGGAAGCGATGAGAAAGGAAAGGTGACTGAAATAGAAAATGTTGAAAGGTCAAAATAAGGTGTTCACATGGAAGGTACACGACGCATTGAGACAACTAAAGCTCATTGGAGGCAGGACTTAAAAGCTGAGTGGTATTCGTTATTCCCTCTCATGCTGGCGGTAATTGTGATGGGAATCATCAGTGACACTGAACTAAAACTCTCTTCCTGCAGACTCATAGTAGATTGTAATCTTTTCTCTGCTTTGAATGCTGCAAGGAGTGGATGCACACATGGGAGCATGAGGAAATCCTTGCTCTGAGAGGGAAACTCAGCACCAAAGACAGCACTGTCAGCACAGACTTCATTTTCTTTGCAAATGCAGCAAAGCTTAGCTTGGGGCTTCTCGCGATAACCTGTCTGAACCGCAGTTGTGTTATAAAATGTGGTAATCATATAAACTCACTGCCAGATATCCCAGGTTCCATCTTCTTCCAGAAACAGGCACTAATAGCAGTTCAAGTGTGGTCATGGCTGTACTTTTGTCCTCTCCGCACACTGTTGATAATATAGCTTTCTGCTTCCTACTTTCTTTCACGCTGGCAGTGATTACTACACAGCCAGCCAGCACCATTTTCCCCCTAAGTATAAAAGCTCCTTTTTTCCCTAAGATGATAAGCTTAAGAGGTGTCCTATAAAGAAAACTAACACTTTGTTAACTATGCAATTGATGTGCACAGCTAGGTTGGCATTTTCAGTGTCAAGCTAATATTGAATGGTATTAAATGGAGGTAGAGAGGATGAGAACTTCTCTTCTGGACTCACAATAAATGTTCTGCCTCTCTTGTACTGTGCTTAAAATGAAAAACATGAAATCCACCAGGCGTTAGGTTAAGACAATTATTCTTGCAGATATGTACTGTGGCTTATTTGCCTGTATTAGTGGTTTTGCTTCTTGCATCTTACTATGCTGCTGGCTCAGATCTGAGAAGCAAGGTAAGGTGCTTGTTTCTCCTGTCCCTTATGGATAGTGCTGCACGGATGAATTTCTTAGCAGGATTGCTGGGGAATTGTTTTGAGGGTGGGTGTATTGTTTGATTGATTTTCCTAAAGGGGACAAGGCACTTCCCAGTGGATCAGAGTGTGCTCTCCCATGTTCCTGTAGCTGTTTCTCTGTTGTTCTCTGACTCCCACTTTTTTCTCATCCATGTACATTGCTTTTCAATCCTTTGGTGCTCAACATGAAGGCAAGAATATAACCGAGCAAGCCTGGGACTGGACAATTGAACATTTCCATATCTCTTGGGTATAAAACAGGCATAGTAACACTTAGTTTTCCAATTACTTTGAAGTTTTTCTATTCAACTGTCCTTTACAAATAAGTTGGGGTATGATAATACTATTTTTAAGGTTACATGGTACTTCCAATGTTTAAATACAATTAATTTACACTAAGATTTCCTATCCTAGATGTCTAGCTCTGTCTTTCTTGTGTGCTGTATTTTTGAGAATTTCCGTTTAATTGTTCAAACCAATTTAGAAGAAATGCTAGGAAAAAAATATGTTGCATGCAGCTGCAGGGATCTGTTATTTCGTTTGCTTTGACTATTTTGCTTGCAAAAACCTGCATCCCACCTGCATTGCCCACATCACTGTCCCTGTGTCTGCTCAAAACTCAGACACTGTTCTTTTCTTAAAATCTTGCTTGGCAGAGTGAACATATATTCTACCAACTTTAGTCTAAAGCAAAGTCATATTTTATGACAAACTACTTAGGAGTTACTGCCCATCACAATGTTTTTTATAGCTGGTTAAACACCCCACAGCTGTTCAAGCAAAATCAAGGTTTTTATGTTCATAATATATTTTAAGTGGTTTATGACTGTATACATACAATGCAATATATGTATGACCTTTTCTGCTTTCTTTTTTGCTTCTTGGCTGATGTGATTTCTTTGGAATGTAATTATTAGCATAGATGTTTTCTCCTCCATTGCCCTGTTGCTAAAGCTATGCTCACAAGTCTCTCTAGACCATGGATGGGGATAAGAACATTTCTAATCTTTTGGGTAGAGCTCCTAAAATGTTGTCTAGTTCTAAGTATTAAAAAATTCTGCCCTAAAATAATGATTAATGTTAAGTATAGAGAGAGAAGTCCTGAGCAACCTGATCTAATTGGATCTACTTTGAGTGGGATGCTGGAGTAGAAACTTCCCCTGCCAAAATTGTTCTATGATATTATGTTTGTGACCTTCTAACCATCACTGTGTGCCACTGTTCCAAAAACTGTCTTTGCTGATCCAAAGTGTCTGTTTGGAAAAACTGGATGAATAAAACCGTCAACAAAACCTGCAGTGAGAGATCTCAACCTGCACTGAGTCCATATAGTTGTTCTATATGCAAACAGCCCTGATTTCTCCCCAGCTGGTATGGATTCTGCACTGCAGAACGTAAGGCAGTAACAGAGAGAGGAAAAACTATGTGGAAGAACGGACTTAGTGTAATCTGCCACTGTATCTCTCTCTAGCCATCCCTCTGTAGTGTCATGTTCTGGTTTGACACCTGTCCCTCAAGATCCATGACTTTATCAGGCTGCATGTAAATGGTGTGGAAATTGCATAAATCACGGTCCTGGAAATACAATGTTCACAGAATTGCAGAGAAGCAGTGGGTGGGAAGGACCCAGGACAAGAGGAAACAGCCTCAAGTTGCACCAGGGGAGGTTTAGAATGGATGGTAGGAAAAATTTCTTCACCAAAAGGGTTGTCAAGCACTGGAACAGGCTGCCCAGGGAAGTGGTGGAGTCACCATCCCTGGAGGGATTTAAAAGACGTGTGGATGTGGTGCTTAGGGACATGGTTTGGTGGTGGGCTTGGCAGTGCTAGGTTAATGGTTGGACTTGATGATCCTAAAGGCCTTTTCAAACTGAAACGATTCTATGATTCTATGATCTCAGGAGGTCACCTCCTTTAACTCAACAGCCATACTGGGGCTTGAGGAATGTCGTGCCGCTTGTGGAGCGCCTCAGTGAGATTTCTTGCTGTGGGCTTGCTGCATCATTTTTGTGTCCAGGCTTCACCTGTAAAAAGAGAATCAAAGCCCTGTCTTGTCTTACTGTGAAAGACCATGAGGTGTGCTTTTGTGTTTGGTATGGTAGCAAGGTGTTGGCAGCGGGGCTGAGGAGGCTCTCTGTGAGGAGAGGGCCTAGCTGCCCCTGCCAGTTCCAGCTGGATCTGGCCACCCCACCTCAGGGCGCAGCTCAGCCCCTCAGACAAGATGGCGGCACCTCTGGGAAAACATGGTTGAGGAAGGGCAAAAGCCTGCCCAGGCAGCAAGGAGTGAGGAAAAACGTGCGAGAACCAGTCCTGTGAGCACCCAGGTGAGAGCAGGAGGAGGGGCGGGAGGTGCTGCAGGCGCTGGAGCCGAGGTTTCCTGTCAGCCCTTGGGGAGACCATGGCGGAGCAGGGGAAGAGTCTGAGGAGGAAGGAGCGGCAGTGAGGAGCTGTTATGGGCTGGCCATAACCAACATTGCCCTTCACTGCTTGGGGTGGGAGGAGATAGAGAAGTTGGGAATAAAGGACTGAGGTTGAGAGCCTGGGAAAGGGAAGGAAAGGTATTGTTTAAAAGTTTGTCATTTTGTTTCTCACTACTTGAATCTATTTTAATTGGCAGTAAATTAATTTTCCCTAAGTAGAGTCTTTTTCACCTGTGACAGTAGTTGGTAAATGTCTTTGTCTCCAAAAGTGAACTTTCTTATCCTATTTTGTCCTGCTGGGTGGGGAGAGTCAGGTAGATCACATCACTATCACGCTGCAATTTCAAAGCCATGTCAAACATTCATCCAAAGTAGCCTGAAAATGTCAAGAGCTACAGATCAATCAGAGCAAGTTTTAAATAATTGCACCCTAGACTGGAAAGCAGTATTAGTTTGGGCTGTGTGAAGAGGGGAATGTGTGAACAGGGAAAAGAATGAAACCAGCAAGAACCTGTTGGGTTGTGGGGTTTTTTTTGTGCCTTCCACTTTTCATGGTTATTCCTGTGAAGAAATGGGAACAAGGTGTCTACTAAAATATCATGTGAGTTGCATTCAACCATGTTCAAAACCAGCAACTCTTTTTGCCAGTGTCTTAATGAGAGCTATATAACATTGCTAATGTCAAGATTAATGATGACCAAAGTATCTTCAGTCATTTGTTGGACTGGACATTACGCTACTCTTGTGATTACATTGGTGAGTTCCCACCAGAAGCTGCTACGGGGGGAGCAGAGGGCTGTGCACTTGTCTTGCTTGTATCCTCCAAAGCCCTGATGAAAGCATAGTTATTGTACTTTATGGGAAAACTTTGATGTGAAAAACTCTAGTTTTCTATTTTTCACTTCCTTATTGCTACCACTGCAGTTTTACCTCACTTATAAATTATGCACTGTTTGCCCTCTTGAAATTGTCTGGTTTCTGAGTTTTATGCTTTGCAAATAATTTTTTCTTTCTGCACTGCTTTAGGTCACTTTGTATGGTACGTGACTCTGAGTGCTATTTATGGTGATTTGATTTATTGCCTTATTCTCTCAAATCTAGCCAGTCTATTTATGTATTTTGTTTTGTTCAGAACCACATTTTCCCCATAAGATTGTCTAACTTGGTTTTGAAAGTAAGTCCTTTCTGAAAAAGATCTACCTCATATATATAGTCTTCAGTACTTTTTCTTGTACTTTCAGTACAACAGAAAACCAGTTCATCCAAACTGATCTTTCTTACGTATTTTTTCTCCTTTCTCTATTTCAAATAACATTAGAAGACTGCACCATTCTCATTTTCAAGATTTATTTCCCTGAGTTCTAAAACATACAGCAATAGATCTGCTCAATTTTTTGTACAACAGATGGCTGACTACTTGGATTGGAAAGATTGTCCCAACTGGTCAAGAAATGTGGGACCTAGCTGCCTACAGGAAGATGTCTAATGAGGCTGGCTGATACAACATAGGACTTGTTAGAAGCCAACACCCAGGTTACCGCAAGTTATCTGAAATGGTATAGATGTTTATGTTTAAGCAACTGAATATCCCAGTTGTATTGCATCAGTCTCACTCACTAAACCAAATTTCATAGGTAGAGACTCAAACGTGGCTGTCCAAGGAGAAAGCGACCCCAATGTATTTCGTTTCTGTATCTGCAAACAAGGCATTTCCTGCCAGCAGCGCTGCGTCTGTCTGCTGCTGCTGTTCTGCTGCATGGAGCAGCAGTCCACAGCTGGCTGAGAGTGTGGCAGCAAGTTAGTGAGCCGTGGTGAAGCTCAGGAAATGGAAAACCGAGAGGTAAAACAGAATGCTTTTTCTTGCCATCCTCTGTTTCTGATGGAAATGCACTTCAAAGCTGAAGTTTCAGGACAATGTCACCACCCATGTCTTAAGTGGATGCAATTCCACTGATTCCAAGGGAGTTGTCTTCATGCAAAATAGACTTGAATTTAACCCAGAGATAGTGCAACCCTTTGGAAGTAAAACCAGTGGCTGTTTTAAAAACATTTTAAAAATACCTACTACATGCTTTTTATGTCTGCTTTAGAATTAACACTGAGAAGCTGCTTTTGTAGTTTAAGATTAAAGTGGAATGAATTATGAGCACTGGTGTAAGATAATGAACCTCTGTATAAACTGCCTGCCTGAAAGAATACGTGTCTACGTGTTAATAAGGCCAATATGCAAGGACAAACCATCTTGAGTACTTTGTTTCATTTTTTTCTGTGCCTTTTTTGGGGCTCTGTTAATGCTCTGATGAAATCTTACCTACATCCTGGCTGTGTGGGAGTCAATTCTTCCTCCAAATTGTCTATTGTTATCCTAGCAGGAGGTTTGCCCAGTCGGCTGATGTAAATTAATGATTAGACAAGGGCTTCATATAAATTCTGCTTTGGATCGTAGTTAGGTGGTTTCACAGTTATCTGAGATTTGCTTTGTATCAGTGTAACTACATCAAATTTATTAAGTTTTTCTTGATTTATGGTGAAAAGAAGATGAGAAACAAGACAGAAGTCCTTTTTCATTTAAACGAGCTGGAGCAACACAGTATTTCCATTGTAATGTAACCTCCTCCAGACATACAGTAAGTGCTGTGCCTGCTCTGCCTGCCTCGGTGTTAACGATGGGGAGCAGCAGGATGCTACAGAAAGGGCAGGGGCCAAGGCACAGCCAACCTGCACTCTGAGTGCTGCTACTGAGGGCAGCTTGCTTCATCTCTCTGCCTCTGTATCTCCTCTTGCCTTGTGTTCAGATGGTAAACTTCAAGACAGGACTGCCTGTGGCTATGTAAAGGCAAAGTGCGTAGCTCAGAGAGGGCCTTGATGAGGTTTGAGGCTGTGGTTGTACTGCAGTACAAAATACAGTCACGGTACAAACACCGCTGGTTTTAGTGTTCTGGCACTGCTCAGTTTGAAGGCTGCCATCTCCTAAGAGGAGGGAGAAGGGATCTGCACAAACCTGGGATGCTGTCTCAGAGCGTGGATCACGCTGGGTATCACTGACTTTTTTGTGCCTGGCAAAATTACTTAAATCTTAGGAGTGCCATGTTGTTTTTCTGTGAGCAGTTGTTCATGTAGCAGTTTCATTATCCAGCAGCAGAAACAGCCTATTGAGCAGAGAATTTGTTTCCAAGGGAATTGTTTCCTGGCCTCTAATGAAGTGGATATTTTTTAATGCTATAATATCAGATTATTCAGTGTTGTCATATGGGTACTCTGCAATGTTTTTCTATTGTTACAACATCAACATTTCATTAAGCTGAATGTTATTATGCAGTTTCAATTATCTGAGTCTTGCTTCTACTGACATTTCTAACGCTTCCATGTTAAAGCTAAATGTTTAATTTCTATATTTTCCTGTTTTATATGAAAGAGAGGAAAGCTCCTAGTTCTAGCCAGGCAGTGGAAAACTGCCCCCAAAATATGTCAGGAAGGTTACCCTAAACTTTGCATATAAATCTTTTAGTAGAACTGCTCATTTACCATCGCTTTGCATTTGAGGATATGATTTGAAATTTAGCTAAAACTAACAGTAAACACAGCAACTTGAAAGAGTAGGATAGCCTGATGACTCACAGAAAACCTCTGGGCAAAGCAACCTGCTCAAGACCTAGAAAAAATACTGAATAGGGTTTTTTTAATGATCTAAAAATTACTGGCTGGAGTTTACATCAGATGAATTCTTATTGGTATTCGACACAAGTACCACAGACAGACACTGCAGCAATTAGGAGAAGGAAGCAGGCAGCACAGACTATCCACATTCACCTAGATTTTTGTGTACACGCTTCAGTCTGGTGTCACTGAGACAGTGCCGGTGCTCTCAGATGAACTGTACCTAAACGCTAGATCAGGACAGGGATCGACAGAGGAACACCTGGATTTGTTAGATCACTTATCACCCTCTGCTAGTGAGACAGGTGCCTAGCAAGTGGAGAGAGCAGATAAAGATGATGACTAGTGCTGGCAGTGACCTCTTGCAGGAAAGGTGTTTGGGAAGCGGTTTGTTGTGCAGTTCCATGCACGTCAGTGGCGAGACTGCTGGAGACTTGGCTGTGTGGGCTGAGCACCAGGCAGCTGATTATCTCAGCTGACCACTGCCTCTCATGGCAGAATTTATGCTGCGCAAATGGGCATCTTTGTCTTACTTGTTCCAAGATAAAGCCAAGGTAGAACCTGGAACTTTGGAGCCTTGCGGAGGAGGGAGAAACACTCTGATAGCTATGGCAAGTCAGAGAGGGGCTTTATTCCTGTCCTACCACCACTGATGTTTCCAACACCTAGAAGAGTATTCATATGAAAAATCCAAGCTAATTCTATAACTTAAAGCAAATGTAGGAGATAGGCTAACTCTAAATTTCCCTGCATCAGTTAATAACTGATTCAGACTTTCTCCTATATTCTGGGTAGTGCTCAAATACGTATTTCCTGGTCCCCTGTGAATCCCTTCCCAAATCTCACTCAGATATAGCCTTTTCCTCCTGGCCAGTGATGTCTCTGTAAGTCTTGCTTGAACTGGTGTCCTGTGCAGCCTAATTGTCTGCACTCAATGAGTGTTTCTGGGAGATGGCTTTGGTTGTAATTGTAATTGATATTTGGATAGTGTGGGCCATTGTGCTGGGTATCAGGGAGGTGAGCTTCTTTAGATGCTTAGAATATTTTCCAAATTATCAGATAAATTTATACTGCTTTGAAATAATGCATGTAGCTTAAACATTAAATAAGAGTTGTGAACTCTCTGATAAAATTTCAGATTGTTTGCTTAATTTGCAAGAGGATCAACATATGTGAAGGCAGAGACTTCAGTGATGCTCTGGGGATTTAGGCCCACTGGTTCCACATTTTTTAACTGGATTGGTGATTCAAACTGCTTAGCTAGCATTAAAAAAATCAAATACTGATTGTGTATACGTTATATTGAATACTATGATTTTCATAGTACTCCAATACAATGAACACTCTTTATGGCTATACTTTGCCTCAGCACCTATACATCCATATGACTTCAATCCTGCTTTCAACTGCCATAACATTGTGATCTATATAGGTTTTTATTCTGAAACTAGTAAGTTAAACTTTCACAGTGAAGAAGTTAAATCTCAAACAGGTCCTGACAGCTCTATTAATCATATAAAAGCCATGATTTTTGTTGTGCATCTTCACAGAGAATTTTATGCGTAAAGAATTACCTGGTTTAATCTGAATAGTCTTCACAGAGGAAAAACAGGTCTGTGGGAATAACAGCCTCGAGAATGCAGTGGAGCTGTGCTGATGGGCTAGAGCAGCCAGGCCACTGACAATCAAGGAAAGCAGCAGCAGGGTGATCAGAATATTCCCAGGTAATTTACTGCATCACAGGCATTGTAATGGGTCCTTCAGTGGAAACAGGATGAACTGCAAAACAGGCACACCACTAAAAATGCAAAACTGGTTCTGAAGTCAAGTAGACATTGTCATGTAAGTAGAAAACTGCTTCTTATCCCTGTACAGATTTCAAAATGAAAAGATGACAGAAAAGAAAAGGGAAAGGAAAGAATGTGGTGCAAAGTTTCTTTGATCTATGCCTTAAAGGGAGAATTGATTGATGCAAGACCTGCACCCTGTTCCCAAGATGCTGAAAAGATGTTTGCATAAGTGAAGTGCAGCTGTCATGTTATCTGCTGTCACCTCATGATCCTCCTTCATTTCTCACTAGACAAATATATCTTATATAGCAGACAGTGCACAACCTGCAGAAACAGGTATCGTATTATGGACAAAGTGACCCAGTCAGGCTGAATTTAGCATTATGGGAAGACCACAGAGCTTGGCTCAAGCTATGGTGAAATTGTGTTGATGTTGTTGAGACTATGCGTATGTTGAAAACCTGTGTATTTAAATGAATCGTTTTGCTAGTGTCCCAGGAGCTGTGAAGTTAGTAGCAGCCAAGAATAAATAATGTTAAGACCAATTTCCAGGTTTTCCCTAACTATACATAAATGCAAAAGCTTTTATAGTATAGTTACTATACTATAAAATAGTCACAGTTCTGACTCTTTTGGTGAACTTATTATCTTTCCTTATTGTAATTTCTGGAAGCTTAGAATGCCTTCCACAGAAATGGCTCTAGAAAACTGAGGGTATGCATGTAATCCTCTGATTTACACAGCAGGGCAGGACTTCAGTGAACTCAGTATCGGAGGATTTTTTTTTTCTTTCCATAAAGAAATTTGGTATCTTCCACAGAAAAATCCTCCAGTATCCTCTTTGTAGAATGCTCATGTACTAAATGCATGTAACTATGTCATGGCTTATTTTATGTCATGTTACTAAAAAAATTCTGTCAGATAGTGTCTTCCAGGCATGTTATAGCAGCACTGCAGTAGCATTCTGTGAGGCAGAGTGTAACACAAAGCAAGAGAGAACCACTGAGGGTTTCCAGCGAGCAAAGCGAGATGAGAAATGATACAGAGGTGAAATGGAGGTGGGAGTATGCTCACTCTGTAGGCTGGGGTCGGGGTCAAGAAGAGAATTCAGAGATTTTGTTTTCCAGAGTTGTTGTCTATGGTCTAGACTGTGTTATCTCCCTAATCAAAGACTACCTTCCCCTTAACTTTACTTATTGCTCTTATCTGCTTTGCCTGGGTTTTCCTCCTTGGCTGTATACTAGAGAGATACATCCAAAACTAAAAGGATATTTTCAGGTAGCTGCTATGAGTATTAAACATTTATCTGGGGAATAATGGCCATTTCAGGTAGCTAGTTTATAGAACAGCTCTGTGGGTTATAAAAAGATGCTTATCCAAGTCTTAAATACCTTGGTATAAATCTATATTTATCAATTATCCTCCAATTTAATTAACAACATGTTATGGAGTAGTGTTTGGACTAGTAGAGGCAAAGCAGAGGCTGTCAAAAGCAGTATCTGCATAAATAAGAAAAGCATAGTTTACTGGAAAGGATGTAAAAATTGCAGATTTTTGAAATGTGAGAAAATTTTTTCAGCTAAACTTAATTAACTGATTAGTGTAACTGCTTGAGTGAAATCTAATCTTTAATAACATTTACCTACAGAAATGCAAAGTATGAAATGCCAACAGCATGGCACAGTAGAAAGGGAAGATGGAATAAAATGGGTCAAAGCCACATGTGGTGGTGGTTATGTGAACCTAGTCCCATGGTGGCATGAATGCTTCTCATTTTCTTCCTAAATCATGAGAACACTGTGATCTAGTTTTCGGGTTACAGAGGAGACTAACAAAACCCCATCATATTGAAATCCTCTGTATTGGTCTTGTACGTGTTCCTGAGGACTGAAGAAAATCAAATACTATGCCAGTGTTAAATAAACAAAAAAATAAAACAACGTGGGCAAGATGAATACAGACATGTTAGATTGGCACTGGCTCAGGAGAAGTCATGAAAATGCTGGCTTAGAATGTAGTCAATAAAGAATTAAAGGGCAGTAGCATAAGTTACATGGTACCATAGAAGATAAGTCACACCGTGTTTTTTGATGGTGAGTTTGTTTACTGCAGCTGACCAATGTGAATTTTATGCCAAGAATGAAGTTTAGAGAGGTTATAAAAAAGAGTTATAAGAGTGATTTGAAGTACTGAAGACACATCTCATAGTAACAGTGGGAAGAATTGTTTTTGATCACAATCAGTCTGGGGTTGGTTTGGTTTTTTTTTTTTTTTTTGGGGGGGGTGGTTTCCCCTGGAAGAAAGCAAGAAGTTACCAGTCATCTATGAGAACCGTAGTGGGGATGCAGTTTCTGATAGCAGAAGGATCAGTGCAATGGGAAAGAGCAGGCTGACTTCTGACATAGGGCTCTGAAATACAGAGCAGGGCAGAAAATGGCGAGTTCAACATTTTGATGAATTTTTAGATTTTAAGTTCTATTGTAATTGAAATTCTGCTCTGTGTTTGTGCCAGCTTTTGGGTGGCTTGTCTTCCAGGCTATGCTACAGATACTATGATACTGGATTCTTATTCAGGAGGAAAAGAAACATTCGAGGGCTTCCTGGCATCAACCTGAAAATGTTTAAAAGAAACTTCACCATTATCATTTACAGCCTTGTGTAGGTAAAACATTTTGTTTGGTTCATTGATTGGAAAGATTCTCTGTTCTTGCTAACTCAGCTACTTTTATTGTATAAGTCACAATCTGGCGGGAAATGAAACACTGTTGTTGGTACATTATAGTTCCTTGTCTTTGAGTATAATTGCAATTATGTTCTGTGGTTATAACAAATACTCTGAATGTATTATAAGAAGGCAGGAGGGAAGGAAAAACCTGCTACATTGCAGTCCAGAGCCTATTCCCAATTCCTAATATAATTTACTGACAATGAATTCTGCAAATTATTCATAAAACAGCAGTGGGCCTCATTTAACAACATGACAGGGCTGCATGTAATTAGAACTATTTAAAAGTGTTTTTCCCCCTATAGATCAATTGTTCCTGCTATAAATGTTGCTAAAACAACACATACAGTTTTTCACTGTAAAGTGCAGTGCGGCCATCTGAAGAACCTAGCTCTTAGTCTGGGAGTACCTGGTGAATGCTCTAGGTCATTCAGTCTCCAGTGACCTGCTCTGAATATGGCTTAGCTGCTCTTCTCAAGAGTTAGCAAATGTATACAGCTTTGCAGAGGCACACCTGGAGACATACTCTATCCAAGTTTAATGTAAAGACTGGTCAGAATCATTGTAGGTCACCCATCCAAGGAGGGTAAATGATGACAAACTTTTATTTATTCATCCTAGTATGACGGGAATTGTAATTTCACCAAATCAGCCCATTTCTCTGACATGCCAAAGTAGAAAGTATACCTTTCTGGTATGTGCCTAGAAAGGTGTCTCTGCTATCACTTCAATTACAACACTTTGGACTTTACATGAAATCTTAATTTTGTGATAGTTTTCCATAGTATTGCAACCTAATGCCACTGAGATGGTAGTCATGTGCGGTCAAATTTGTCTGAAGTAACTGGTTTGAGTGTTTAAAAAAAAAANAAAAAAAAAAAAACCCTAACCCCCCCCCCCCCCCCCAACCAAAACCCTTTAATATTCTTATTCCTAATGTTTAACAGTTTAATTCAAAACTCACTGAAGTCAAGGGGGATCTTTCTGTTAACTTCAATGGGGTTTAGATCAAGCTGTGAATATTTAACAAATGGCTGTTATGTGCCATTTAGATAATTATCTCTTTCTTTCTCCCTTTTCAGATTGTTCAAGTTTGCTTTGCCCACAGCAGTATTTTACATGTCATTTGCCTCTCTACTGTTTCTACGCCAGTGGCCTAACTATAAATGGAACTTAGATTAGCTATATAATTATATTTTCTGAGTATATGTTGAACATTAAATCATATTTACAAATCACAAAGCCAGCACATGTGCATTCAAGTCAGATAATGCCATACAAACTTAGGGGGTCAGTCCTGTATAAGACAAATTACAGGTTAAAAGAGTGGGACATTGCTGCTTTTATGCTCAGTTCTGCATTTCATTTCTCAATGCCCACCTTGTCAATCCTTTGCAAATATTAACTCCTCAATCACATTATTTTTCAAGATATGGGGAGTAAGACTAGTGTATCAGATGGAAGGAGTATATTTAGTTATAAGCACAGTAGATGCCCAGAGCCAAATTCTCAGGTGAGTTTAAACTGAGTGTACCATTAACTTCTGCAGGCTGGGGTGATTTATCTCCCCTGGTGACCAGGTCCAGGCAGTCTCCAAAATAGAAAGGACAATTTATAAAAAGGGATGAGACTGCCAAAGGACAGTTCCCTCGTGAATTTTGTTTCACAATTTGTGCACAAATATGCTGTTCCATTGTACATTTAAAATAACATCTGGACTCTGCAAGACTCGATTTCCATCCTTGAGATACTGTAAAGAGTAAAAATTTAAAAATGCAGTTTCTGACACAGTTTTCTCATGAATGAATCTTATTTGATGAAAGGGGAAGTAAACCCAGCAACTTTCATCAGCAGTGCAAGTGGTTTCAGTTCGTTAAGTTGTTAGAGTGATGTCTGGGGGTTGCAGAAGGCCCTAGTGTTTCCTTGGGATCTCAACAGGTGCTTCTGAAGCCCATTTGGAACCTTATGAGGTTCCTGGGGACTAACAAATTAGGACAAAGAGACATTTATGGGGGTCAGATTCTGTCCTGCACCTCAGCTCAACACTCCATCCTCCTAGTCATGGCACTTAAACACGCTTTAATAGGCTTGTGCATATGTTTAAGTGCCTTGATGAAATGGTGCAGATGGGAGGAGAGGGAGTGGAAGATGGGAAATTACAGCACAGGTAGAAAGAGGGAAGCAGATAAACAGAAATATGATTGTTGAAAGAGGCAGTGCTGCATAAGGGAGATTTGTTAATTGGAAAACATCCTGTAAAAATTCCAAGGAGGGAGAGACTTTATCCAGGCAGTTTTTTCCAGAATGGTAGAATCTTTGAGAGGGGGCAGGGACTCCACTGAAGTAATTTCTCTCAAATTACTATGTCCACTGAAATAAGAAATTCTTACTTTCTCTCAAGCTGAGATGTCTAATTTTAGGACTGGCTAGAGTTTTATGAGACTTTTGCATGAAGGTAAAGTGTGTCCTTAAAAAAAAAAAAAAAAAAGGTTTGAAAATAAGGTTTTTAATTTATGAAAATGAAACTTGTCCAGAGCTTCCAGAACTGTTAATAGAGTGAAAGCAAACCCTCACAAAACAGCCACCAGTTGGCAGCTCTTACTTGGCCTGCTAAGACCTTGGCTCGCACAAAAATCCTTGACTTGGGTTTTAAAACAGTTCTGACAGCAGAGTACCCTGCATACCAGGCATAGGATGACCACTGTTTCTGGCCTAATGAATGTGTAAAACAGGACAGCTTAACAAGAGAAACTGAAGCTGTAGGTCAGGGAAGGGCAGTTGCATGAGATTCCTGCTTTTTTTTTTTTTTNTTTTTGGGGTGGTTTTTGTGTTTTTTTTTTTTTTTTTTTTTAGTAGATACATCTTGCCTCTTTTCCTCTTATTGTTATATATATATATAAAAAATCTACTCTGGACCATAACAGATGCTTGCACAAAAATACAATAACATTTATCTCTTCTTTTGCAGAGAACCCCCTTCTGTAGGAGAAAAAAAAAGGTATCAAAACAAATTCACAGGTTAATTTTCTCCCTGCTGATTTATATGCATAGCTAGTTCCTCACTGAGGAGTCCATCAACAAGCATGCAGTAGCACAAAGGCTTGGTAAGGAAACTCATTAAAAAAGAATCCACATTTGTTTTTCTTCACAGCCCTGTCATTCGGTTATGTGCAGCATTCAGCTGTTGTCTTTTTCAATAGAAGCTCTTTCAAGCTGTTGAAAGGGAAACTGTGAGAGAGTAAATGCTAACAAAGAACTATCTGACAATTTCCCATATTGATAAGGAAATCCAGCTGATTTCTGTAAACAAGTCTTTTTCTTTCTAGAAGTCTGCCAGCACCAGGACTTTGGAACCATTGCTGCAGGAATCTGACTGGCCTTTAAAGAGGGATTTTAACGCGAAATTTCATCTCACCTGTGGTGATGCATGAGTGTGGGAAGGCAAAGAGGCAATGCGAGCGTTCCCCCTCCTGTGCTAATGAGGCTGCTCCAGCTGGAGTATTAGGTGAGCAGAACCAGGGCTCCAGTCCCATGTCTTTGTGCAACCACTTCCAGCCCAGACAGATCCTGTTCTTCTGCAGGCTGTGCAATGTGACCCTTAGAAGGAGATTCTCAAGGTGAGAACTACTCAAGGGCTAAGCCATAAGGCTATCGGTAGAAGTAGTAATGTAAATGGGAATCCTGGCACCGTTGGTATTAAATAACACTAATACTTCTATCTGGCATTTTCTGATAAACAAAACTTCTATTTAGAGATACATACACACAAATTCTTTCAGCATAACCTTGCTAATAGAGCACTGAGGTATCTCCCTGGCCCTGCCTGTCGTCCTTAAGGTACCTTAAATGACTCATCTCACATCTCTGTTACTCAGCTTCCTTACATCTAAAATAAGATTAAATATACCCATCTCCTTTGTGAAAGAGTAGCTAAGAGCTACCAGTAACAAGCACAGTAACAAGTCACAGATTTCTGGTACCATTAGTGGAGGAAATGGCAGTTGCGGGAGAAGGTTGGAGTGCAGCCAGATAGCCTGGGATACAGAGCTGTCCTGATGAAGCAGGCCACTAACTCACTGCAGCATGGGATGAGGATGAGATAGCCAGATGAACCTCTCCAAGCCTTCCTTCCAGTGGAAGGAAGTGTCTCTATTTCCTCAATCCTTGGACAAACAGAGACATGGTTTCAAGCCCGTGAGCCTCTGACATACGGTTTCACCCTAAACATACGTGAAAGGACTGACAATTGGTTGTTAAGAATGACTGGTGTGAAGTATTAGCATGATCAAAGCCCTCACCTTACCAACAGAGATGCTGAGGTTTCAGTAAGACTGACAATGTTCTCTTGTACTTGTGTGACCGAGGAGGAGGAGGGAACAAGACCCTGCAAAGTACTGGAGGGAGGATGATGACGTACGGTGTCTGGCTTTGAGAACGTGCAGTTCCCATAGACAATACAGATTAGCATCTCAGAAAGCTTTCAACTGTCTGTGTCCATAAGGCACAAAAGGTTGCCTTATTTACAGTGGAATGCATGTAAATGCATGTTGGTCATGCTGATTTACAGTTGTGTTTATAATTTTTGTGGAAGGAGGCTGATGAGTTTAAAGCAAGCAGACACAGAGGTCTGTCTTGTGGTAGCTGGAAGGCAGTAGAAGATCTCAGTGACAGATAAGTCTCTGCCATTTCACTTGCAATAATAGCTGAGACTACTTTCATACCACATATTTCCCAGAGACATAATGTATTACACAGAATGTCTAGGACAAAACCATGGTCCGTAAAGAGAAAGAAAGTTTAATTTTGCTTTTAGGTAGGCTTCTGTTTTGGCAAGTTTCTTTTTAATTTCTTTTCTTTAACTGCTTTCTTTGGAACTCAAGATTTTCCTCTTTGGGACTATAGTCAGACACTTAACACCATATCAACAACATATTTCTACAGTGTAATATGGCCAGGCTCAAAAATCCCTGGCAGGCCAGAATCTTCTGGGCTCAATTAGTGTGAAGTGTAGAACTCAAAAGTTGAGATGGATGCTCAAATGGAAAGCCCCAGGTGACTTTAAGAGACTCTGTCTAGCAGTTCTGGTTCCTCAGCATCAATCACAGATGGTCTCTTTTCTTTTAGTTTTCCCTGATTTTCTTGAGTAAAGCAGCAGTCCTCTGAGACAGGCATAGTACTTCTCATTCTAAAAACTAAGCTCAGTCTCCTTCTGTGCATCGTACAACACCAGAGTAGTGAGTGACCTGCTGTAATGTCAATGAAATATTCAACGCAGTAGTTTGTCCTTGCCGGTCTGAAGGAGAGTGGAAGAGAGGTAAGATGGTAAAAAGAGCTTTACTTGTCTGGTGTGCCCAATTCAAACCCTCTTCTGATGGGCCACAGTTGCCTATGCTGGGCAACTCCAGAGCTCCTTAAGATCCCAAGAGGAGCTACAGTGCTGCAACAAATCAGCGTGGGCACCCAGTACTGCGATAGGTATTTTTCCTTTGCTTAGTTGCTGCTGTGCCTGCTCTGTTCTGCACTCACAGGTAACAAATCACTTAGAGTAAGGAAAAGACAGAGTTGCGGCTCCCTTTCTTCTCTGCATTCACCTGCAGAATTTAGTGGACATTGAAAGTCATTTTGGCTCCAGTGCTTGAGAGGTGACATTAGAAATGACATTTCCCTGGGCATGCCGAGGGATTATGTGTCTGCTCAGGCAATGGCTAAGGGATAACCAGGAGGTAAGTCAGCCAGAAATTGTGTTCCAAACTGCTGCATTGGGATATTCATAGCAGCTTCTTTCTCAGCTGTGTCTCACTACAGCATAGACTGGGAACCACATACTGTGGAACACGGGAAAAATACATAAGGCTGGTGGTCACAATGCACACAGATACATAGGACAGTGTAAACAATCTTTAAAAGCAGTTTTTCTTTCTCTAAATTCTGGGAATTTTCTATATGAATTTCTTCTGCTAAGTTTTCTGGGAATTTTTATTTTACGTTTGTTTCTCAAAAGGAGCTATGTAACTGCTGTAGCTTTCCCTGCTACCAATGTATTCCTGCATTAAAAATAAACAAAAAAATTCTAGGAATTTTATCTTAAAACTTTGACTTTTCTATTCTGAACTGACCTATGGCAATAGGGATTCATGACCAGTGTACTCTTGTATATGGCCTCAGTCCAGCAAAGCACTTAAGCACATGCTTAATTTTAATTTTGAACTAAATGGGGCAGTGAATCACATGCTCCAGCCTTAAATGAGGTTAAAATTAAAATTAAGCATGTGCCTCTGCTTTCCTGGATGAGGGCTGTGTACACTATTTCCGCTTCTTGCCAGCATTTCCATTACTGAGAAATAGTAATTCTTCTCATTTTTTACCGTCTATTTCTTCATTATTCTTGAATAGTTTTCTTTGTGTCTTCATCAGATGGGTCTTATTTCTGTGAAAACCTATGATATCAATTCAGTGTACCTAAACTGATATCAAGATAGAACCCCAAGGCAATCACTCAGTGGAATTTTTTCTCTTTTGTCTTTCTTGAGATTCCTTTAGCTTATTCCCCATCGCAGATATATAAGAATTAAAAGGCAATTTGAAACAGCTATTGCTGCCTCTTCTGATCAAAGAATTTTAAAATCATATTTGCCATATTGAAAATACCCTAGAGACTGGAAGGATTTGTGGTAATTTGCAGTCGTCTGATTAGAAGCAAAAAATTAGAAAATTAGAAATTAATTTCAGTCAGTTCTACACTGAACATCTTTCGAAAGATGGAGATAAGGTGATCTCATTCTTACATCTTATGTTGTAAATCAGCTGGAGAATATCAAAATGATCTCTCATCTCTTTTATTAATATGGCACAAACTCCTTGATATCTATCAGAATAATGGGGTGATGTGCAGAAAGAAATGGAGGAAACAAATGTAAGTGGCTGACCAGAGTCTACTTGTTTGGTTTTATTTTATTTTGAAATGTTATTCTGTGCAGGAAGGGCCTTGTTTTCAGCTTCTTGTAATTGGCCTAGAGTTTTGAGCCTGTAGATATCTGAGGGATTGAATGCACATGAATTGCGGCAGTACTTAGACGGAGCAAGGCACTGTTAGAAAAATATAGGCACCTTTATGGCTGATATTCTTCAGCTGCTGGTTTTTGTTTCTTCCTCCCTTTGACTGGGTGTTATGAACTCAATGAAGAACTTTTTTCTCTCTTAATCTCTGCACTTCCTTGCACGATTTTGCTCTCAGTGGACCCTCATTCCCGTTCATTTTCAACACATAAGAGGAGGGAAAAAAAAAAAAGACCCCTCCTGTTGATATCAGGATCACATTTTTTAGTACAGTTGCTAAATTTGTTTTCCATACTAATTTTCTGTGGCTGATTCTTACCTGTTAATGGTCCTAACGAGAGGACTAGTCCCAGTCCTTTTGCACAAATAAGACAGACTTGTGCTCCAGGAGCTGCATTCAGAACTTGCACCAGCTATTGTACATATTGCTAAATAATGAAATAATGTTTTTTAGAGCTTTTCATACTCCCTTTTTATATCTTTCATGAAGGAATTTTCTATTGAACTTGGGAAATATATATTGATTCCTTGGGTCAATTCACAGAAATATTAAATTTCCATTTTTGTTGCCTTGAGTAATTTCCTATGTTTACTCAGTGGCAATGTTTTAAAAATGATAACGTGAATTTATTTTAGTAGTCCTGACTCTAATGATTCATTTTGTATCCATTCATTTGCCGTATATTTCTCTTGGTATTTAAATCTTCCACTTCAGCTAAATTGACATTACTCAAGCATTAGGCAAAGTCTGCGTAAACAAGAAAGTTTAATTTATGGATGACTCTGAAGAGCAACCAGTAGTACGTGAATTGAACTCGAGGTGGGAATTCCTCTGTCTTTATGTTATCCAGTGTACACGGTTGTTTAGTGTGTCTCCTTTACACACACAGCATTTTTGGCAAATAATCATTACCTTGATGAATTTTAGGCATAGCAAATGTGCAAAGAGTGGGGAAATATCTCAACGCCCACACTGGATTTGCAAAGACTCTTTGCAAAGAGCTTAATGGAACTTCTGTTAATTTAGAAGTCCAAGGGAATTGAGGACTATGGCAGGTGCATCCAGTCCCACGTCAGCTATCCTTGGATGGTTTTTAATGCAGAGAAACACCCTTGCTGCTCATCTAATCAAGCAGAAAAATTACCTCAATTTATGATTTGGGATAATTTCTGTACTCCTCTGCCCAATATGGACAGAAAGAGGACAGACATGAGGCCAGAGGTCATTTTAAAGATTGCTTCTATCTGTAGTATTGTGGGATTGACTTGGCAATGGAAGTAAAACAGTTGAGGTGATTTAGAAAAAAATTAATAGAATTTATTAATATGCAACATTTAATTGGTTTACTTGTGTAAAGGACATCTAAATTAGTAAAGCTCGTATCAGGAAACATCACTGTGTGTGAAGGCCCCAGCAGTAAGGTAGTGTTTCCTCTCACAGGTGACCAGCACAGCATGATCCCATGTATGTTCATAGCAAGCACAAATGTGAGCTGACAGACCAAGAAAAGAAAATTTGAACCTGCTTGAGAGGACCTCCTAGAGCAGAGCTTAATTACATGGGCAAAGTTGCTATTTGTATTTTTTTCTTTTGTATTTAATAAGAAGGAAGCAAATGAAGGCTGGAAATTTTTTAAGTGCTGAAGACCTCTTAGTCAAGACAAGTGAAAGGTGGTCTTTAATGCTCCAGCCAGCAGCTGTGTTCAGAGCTGAACAACAGGAGTTGTTTTAAATATTCTCAGACTCCTACATAAATGTTTGAGGGCTTAATCTTGTAATATATCTGTATATGCACTATTGCACATAGGTAAGCCTTTTCCCTGCTGTGCTCTCCCACTCTGTTTTTTCTCAGATATTCCTCTGTTATTTAAACATATTTTACCCTCTTTTTCTTTTGATTCTTTTGATTTTTCCTTCATTGCCCGCTTCTTGCCAGTTCCCTGCATTTTTTTTTCTAGTGCTGCCATGATCCTGTGGTGCTCCAGCGTACTCTGTCTCTCTTGGTGTTTGGGAGGAGAAGGGCTGTCTCCACGGACCCCCAGATCCATGCCTTCACCACCTGCTGCTTGCTCAGACTCTGCCGTGTCACATCCAAGATCCTGTTCTTGAGCAGTGTCTTAACCCTTTCTAAGCCGAGCATGACCCAACCTGAACTAGTTTATACACTGAAAGAGAAGAGAAGATTCGTTTGTGACATTACCCAGAACCATGGGCAACAGGTAAGAGAAATCAACAAAGCCAACCCAATGGAATATCCTGAAAGCTCAAAGTGAACTTGCATCTGCACAAGACTGGTTCTTCTCACCTTACCTAGTGAATGGTGTGTCTTTAACCAGCTTTAAGAAAAGAAAAAAAATCAAATAATGAGCAAGATAAGAAATCTTAATGAAAAAGTCTATGGTGATAATTATGTCATAGAAATTAAAAAAGGCATTTTATCATTAGAAGCTAATCCCAACTTCAATTTAGAGCAGGGATTCAGGGATTTTTATTTGTGATATAAGTGAAAGTGAACTGGAACCCTAGGAGCTCCCATATTATTGTTGCCTACAAATGTGATGTCAGAGCCTTGGTGCTTTCATAGGACTGGGAGCATATACTTTGTGATAGCACAGCTTCAGTTCCCAGTTTTCTAGCGACTACAAACACACACAAGACCTCCAGGATATGCAGTTTAAAAATCACTGGTACCAGAAGAATGCCATGGCTCTGCCATGGACCTGCTGTTTCCCAGACACTCTGGACACTGAGGAGCAGTCAGAGCACACGCTGTCACAGCAATGCTCAGGAAAGCAAAGTGTTGCGCTGAGATGCCAAATGCTACTTCTGCGACTCCTCTCTGCACATTGCATCCAGACATCAAATTAAGCTACATTATTTCCACTACTAAGCAGATTTCACCAAAGTATGTGGAAGAATGGCTACAAAGATTACTCACCAGAGAAAGGGGTGTGAATTCTGAGGTAGGGAGAAATCACAGCACTATGCCTGACGTGAACTTAAGGTATAAATTTAGAAAATAACACATTTAGTGTCTTAGCAGGGCTGCTAATACTCCAGCTACTCTATACTCCGATGATCACCTGTAATGCTAGATGGTGATTTTGTCGATGGTTTGCAGAAATTGGATGTACATGGGGTTTTTTGTTAGTGGTTCTCTAGAAAGAAAGGACGAATATTTACATAGAAGCTCTGATATGATTGGCTGTGCTGACAAGAATTTGCTGAAAATAGGTTAATGCAACAAGTGTAAGGAGGAAGAGCTACAAAGGTCACTCATAAGAGATCCGTTTTGATTTTAGTGTTACTAGAAAGAATGTAGGCAGGGCTATTAGAATAACAGCCTGGCTTTGGAAATCTATTTGGTAATGGTCATGCTGCAGTATAAATAAAAGTGCAAGTAATTTTTTTACTTAAGAAATAGGGAATCATATAATAATATACATTTGAAGGAATCTGTGGAAGTCTCTAGTCCCATTACTTGAAACAGGCATAATTTCAATGTTACTTTGGGTATCTCAGGCCCTTGTCTGGGAAACTTTTTAATATCTCCAGTAATGGAGATTTCACAGCTTCTCTTGGCAGTCAGTCCTATTGCTTAAACATGCTCACCATGAAAAATGTTTTCCTTATATCCAGGTGGTATTTCCCTTGTGGTAGCTTGTGACTGTTGCCTCTGCTTTCTCTGCATATATCTGAGAAGACTCTGGCTTTATCTTCTACATCATCTCTGCTTTAAGAAGTTGACCAGAGTAATAAGATCCCCTCTGAAGGCTTCTCTTCCCAAGGATGAACAAATGCACTTCCTCTCAGCCTCTCCTTGCAGGACAAGTGCTGTACTCTAGCCCCCAACCATCCTGGTCACCTTCTGCTGACTTCCCCAGTTGATAGATATCTCTCTTGAAAAGTGACATGTAACTTTGAACCTTCACTTGACATAGGAAGTGAAGATAAGTTCTTGATTTAAAGTCACTTCAGAAAGATAAAAGTTGGTATGGTCGAATTCATCCCAGCTAACTCTAGCTGGTACCTGCTGGAGCCTATTTCTACATGAACAGAGACGCACACATCCAAATTCCTGGTTGGATGCATACTATCTACTCCTTTATTTTTATTACAAAAATAAATGAAAAGAAACTCATGAATACATACCAGAAGCATCACACCATAGATTAAACTGTTGGCTCTATTCACTCCATCCCACAGTCTGGGAGCTTAAGCTTGTGGGTGCAGTACAACTAAAACTGGACACCAAGTGTCTCTATATCATGTCAAACATGATGCGTCCAAAATTTGCCTCAGAGTGGAGACCCCGCAAAAGAGGTTTAGCATCCAAAAATTTCTGATTTGTTGGTTTCAATCCACTTCTTTTTGTTCCGATTATGTATGAAAAGAATAAGGAGATGGTTTCTCTTACCTATTTCTCCTTTTTGTTGTGTATTGATTGCTTTACACTTCCTTAGAAAGATCAATATTCCATTAGGTAGCAGAGGATTAGACTACAGCAGAAAAGAGCCTGGCTGCTGCCAAAATTGAAAGCTCAGTGTTGAAAGACAAAAGTTTTTTTTCAAAAGTGGAATGAAAATCTTTTGGGTAACTGAGCAAATGATGGCGTGTTTCTACAGACCTGCTGGCAAGGGTGTAGCTGTTACTGTCAAGAGAAATGGTTTTGCCCATCTTCACCAAATCTTCATTAAGTCAAGAAAGTACCTGATAAATGTGCTAAAGGAAACAATTTAGCAAGATGGTACCAAGCCAGAGTGCAACAGAAGAACCATACAATGATGTTCTGTTTAACTTCACTGGTAAATAGTGCACAGAGAGCCACAGGAACTGGAGATACTGTCACACCTAATGCCTGTTTTTTCCTGAAGGTTGTCTTTTCTCTACTGTGAGACTTCTCGCGCAGTAAAGCCAGCAGTTAAGCCTTTTCCGTAGCTATTTTCCAGAGTTTTGGATGGTGTATGTGATGTTCTTCTTCCTTCATTTTCTTAATTGCACTTTTATAATGAATAGGAACCTGTATAATCATATAATGAGGCATTATAATTATGATGGGTACAGATATAATTAAAAATCTTTAGAATATATCAAGAATAAATGCAGGTTTTCTACAATGAAGACATTTTTAAAGATTAGCAAGGGAGTTATTTGTGTTTGCACATTTGGAGTCAAATGATTTACTAGCTAATGGGACATATGAACCTATTGATTTCCAGCGCTGTGCACATTTAGCAAAAAATTTAGCCTGGCATTCCTGGAAATTTTCATTAATATTTCCAAGCCTCAATAGAGCCCAGATTCCTCCCTGTACAGAGGCTATACAACAGATGTGGGAAGCCCTTAAGAAATTTTATTTTCGAGACTCTGTTTCTCTGAGGTCCAAAAAAAGGGGCACTAACAAATTTCAGGACTGGCCCCACTGTGTTCCCTAAGGAGTAACACTGGTGATAAGTTTGACTCTTGATGCACAAAAGGTTACCGCACTTGTTTAAATGCTTGAATGGGCCCTGGAAGGGACCGAATTCCTGTAAGTCCCTTATATCAGGTGCATGTTTTAACCTTAGGGCACAGTGGCATTCTTGGGTATAAACACCCCAGAATTCTTCCAGATTATTATTTTTAAGAACTTGTTTTTGTAAATATATACAGAATTAATAATGAGCTCATTTGACAATTAATTTTTTACTAGAGGAGAATAAATTCCTTTAGAAATATTCCTGAGATTTGAGTTAATGTAATTTTTTTAAAAATACACTTATATTAGAGACAAAGTGCATTATGTGCACATAGAGCTTCCCTTTACCATATGTGGGGAATGTTCTGGATAAAAAGACCCCTTGTTCACTGTACTGTACTCTTCATTGTATATGGCAATAAAAAGAAAGATATAATGTGGGTTGGATTTTGACTGTAATTTTGACTTTTCTCCTCAAATATCAATGGCGATTATGCAGCTAAATCTCTGCGCACTTAATGCCATGAAACCCTTTATTGTGCTTCAGGGAAGAAATGAGGAAGAAGAAAATTGTTACTTAAGGACATAACATTTGAAATGGCCATAAGCCAGTAGAGTAGAACATGTAGTAAAGCCTAGAGAGTGGTGATTAAAAGTGAATGCAGGGATACTAGGCAGAGTTGTCATCTTCAGTGACATTAAACAGTTTCGGCTGAAGGTGAATAGAAATTTTTTGCCAAAATAACTTTTTGCTAGTTTTCTAGAAAAAGGCCACAGCTAATATGGGTTGTTTAATTCTCTGATTTTTTGGGGGGTTTAGTTTTGATATTTTTTTTTTTAGTGGGGGAAAGGTATTATGATCTGCCTTTCTAATAAACCATGCTAAATTTAGAGATAAAGTGAAAACGAATTACAAATTTAGAGGAGGAATTTCTCACACTTTCATAAATTCTCCTTTTCAGTCCCATCACTGTTAAAACTTTACTTTGTGCCAAAGAAGGGTAATTTCAGGCACTTCTAGGTTACCATTTGGGAGGACACTGGCCAGCCTTGAGTGGTGATGAGACGACACTGAGGACGTGAGGAGAATGGGATCTGTACTTCATGCAGGATTCATGGAAGTAATGAATTCATTGGCTGGTGCTATCTGGGAAGGGAATAGTTCCAACCTTGATTGTTTTCCAGTGAACAAATAGATAATAACCAGTAACTGGGGGCAGTGATAGAACATAATCCTAGATAATGAACTGGACTTGATTTGGGGGGATGGACAGAAGGGGAGAACAGCATTTCAGCAGTTTGCTGGAGGAAAGGCAGATGTCTCACAAACTGCTGTCCTTTCTGGAGAAGACGGGCAGGAGCAGAGAGGCAGAGGTAACATTTAAATCAGCCCTGTCTCAGTGAAGCTGTTCCGATATGATAGCAGGATTTCACAAAGCTGTGAGGTGGGATTTCCCTCAGCACCTAGCGTTTCTTGACAAGCCCATCCATTTGGTCTTGCTGTAGTAGGTATTTTGCAGAGATGATGTTCTGAGGCGTGAGATGAGCATGTATCCTGATGCCATGGGCATAGCAGCAGATGTCTTCCAAACAGGCCAGGCAGCATCTGGGCCACAATGGCAATTGTTGGTGACAGAATTTTCTCACTCCTTTGTGGTCCTTTGGCAAGAAAGGATTTTTTTTTTTTTTTAATTTTTTTTTTTTGCCAAGTCCATCATTGTGAAGCCTCCAACTTTTTTTCCAAAGCAACTGGGCTTCAACTTCAATGCTCATTAACTGTTGAGTTTTGTTACTCTTGCCTTGTGAAAAAGAAGAAAAGAAACCAAGTTCAAAAAGCTAAAACAAATGGCATATATGATGAATTAAAAAAAAAAAAAAAGAATTAAGAATCTTACTTGGTTTTAAGTTAAAGCATAAAACATACGCTTCATCTACTGATTTTGTTCAAGGTGAAAAAAGAGACATCGTGTCTCTTTTTAAGCACCTCATGCTTAAGCATCTGCTGCTAGTTTACAATCTTCCCTTCCTTCCCTCCCTTTTCTCCCTTTTTTCCTTCCTCCCACCCCGAATGGAGGATTCCTGACCTGACGTGAAGAGTAGGACAATACTAATTGCTCAGTTCAGTGACTCCAGGCTCATGCGTGCACCACGGAGAGCAAAGCCTGGCTTCTACTTTCTTCTGCTTTCTCTCCTGGCTGTTCTGTGTGCAGACGGGAAACTGTACCCCTTGGCTTGGGATCTCAGCTCATCTACCCAGTATAGTATTTCTTGGCTTGTGGGCAAACTTCTCCCAGTCATGAGAGTAAGCAAAGAATAGTTTTTACTAACAGTGAAGCCAGCAGCGCCTTCTAACACTATCCACATTTACATTTCCAATAGGTATGTTTGCTTACAGAGTCGTCATCCAGGGCACTGCCTCTGGGAATCTTCTCGGCCTTTTATCTCTAATTAGTCACAGAATATATATGTTGAATTATTGATAGAAATAAGTTATGACCTTCACAGGCACAAATTATTTAAAAGGCTTTTAATACCTTAATTGCTTTTCTGTCTCCTAAATAACTCCTGCAGAGACCTCTTATCTCTTTAAATGTTGGAGCCTTCTAACTTGCATTGGTTTTTTTTGTCCCCTGAAGGTGCGATTCCATAGCAGAAAGTGGATCCTTGTGTTTGCTACACTGTGTGATCTGACTGGAAAAACAGAAAATAAGTAAGTGGAGATAGTAGATTTTTTTTTTGAAGGCCTATTTGTAGACCTTTGTAGGCCTGTAAGGTGTTTTGTAGATGTTCAAAGGGGCAGCTGGGCATTTGAAATTAGATGATGTCAGTACAAATAGACGTACGGAGGCATTAAATCCTCTGCCCACGTTTATGACCTGGCTGAATGTGAGGCAGCGCGGGTCCAGAAGCCACGCATCCGGCTCGTCGTGGCTCTGTGCTGGCCTGCCGCGCTCCCCGCTCGTGGTCATTGCCCAGGCACGTGGTCTTCCTTCAGTAAGTTCAGGGAAAAAAAAGAGGCGTGTAACTGCTTGCTTTGGTGTAAATGACTGACTTTAAGCTCACATTGCAGCTAACCTTCCAGGAACTGCAGATCAGATGGGATGTAGCGAGGCCAGAGGACTGCATTGTGTGAGCGAGGCACGTGGTGAAACCCAGAGAGTGAATGTAGGGGGGGATGTCATGTCTGGGGAATGTGACACTGCCACAGGAAAATGATCTCATCAGGGAACACGGATGTGTGCGATTCCAGCACTCACACGGGAAGATTTAATCCACAGGTTTAAAAATGAAAAGTTACCTGAAAGAGTCATTGCAGGAACTTTTTTTTTTTTCCTCCCTCTAAAGGTAATATTTATGGGTAAAAATCACACAGCTAAAATCCAGATTTAAGGTATTCATGGGCATTATTTTCTAAGCATCTGGCAAAGTATTTATAGAAGGGGCTATAATTAACAATGTTTTAATTCCACTAAGGGGCCTTTTTCTGCCTACATTATCATTAAAGTAATTTTTCTCAGTGCTCTACTGCTTAGGAAAAAACAAACAGGTAAGAAAGGACGAGCCATAAGTGCAGAAAATGAGCAAAGTGCAATTAAAATTATTCCAATGGGCTATAAATCAGTAGAAACCGATTGTCTTGCATTATTTGAAAGCCAGTGGTTTCCCCCATTAATAGAATGACCAGAACACTGATCCTTTAGTGCTGCTAAGCAACAGTTTGGATTCCACTGGAGCAAAATTCATGCTGAAAGCAACCTCCTGAAACCAGAGGCTTTGCACCTGTACTAAACTTGGCCAACTTGGCCTGTAAGCATTGTACAACATTTATTATATTCATACCCTGCCAAGGCACTAGCTTGGCTTCTACTCTGCGTTAATCACTAAAAATCCACCCACACAAGTAGAAATTGTGCGCTTACCTAGGACAAAAGCTGTCCTTAGTTTTATAAACCTTTAGTCCTAAAAATAGGTTTCCTGTGGCTGATGAGTGCCAGGGTTTCCTTAGCATTTGGAGAGGCTGACATTTTACATCATTTATTCTTTCTTTGTTGAAGAAATAAAATGGTATTTTGATTTAAATATAAAATTAAAATATTAGGAGATGGAACCTGCATGACCACAAGATGAAAGGTAACTCCCACAAGAGTTGAAAGGTTGATAATGTTTATGAATAAAAATAATTGTGAATGTACATGCTGTAAAAAAATGTTTTAATATTATGACTCAGACTTCATAAAGGGACAAGAATATGATCTGTTTACTGTTTCTTAGCTTTGCAGAAGAGATGATAGAAGCTTTTTCCTCATTTTCTGGAGCAACTTTCACCAGAGAGGACAAAATTATGGGAATTCTTTATTCTGTCTGGATGAAATTTACCCTGTGCAGGTGGGCAGCATTTGGACCAAAAAAAAAAAGAGAGAGAGAGAGAAAAGAGGATTACCTGAGGAATTCCATTGCCCATATGCTTCTGTATAGGACTGAAATTCCTGTAGGGCGTAGCACTTGTGTTCCACAACTGTTCTTTGGGTGACGGACGAAACACAGACTACTGCCCTGGGAAACACATTCTTTTTCAACAGTGTTACTATCTTGTGATGGCTTTTGAGAAACTGTTCTGGTATATTTAACATAAATGAAGCTGCTCTTTAAATTTAAAACCTTAGAAGCCTATTTCAAACCTTATTTTCCAAATACTGACACACTGGGAGAGAGGAGGGAGATTGGATAGAGGAAAGAAGCATAGGAAAATATGTTTTGAACTAGCAAATGGAGCATCTTTTCCTGTGTGCATTTTTCAGTAGTGATGTTTCTTTCCAGTGCAGCTGCTGTATGCATGGGGAGATGGGTCAGATTTTATGTAACATTCAAAAGTACTAAAGAAAACTAGTGAAAACACATGCCTCAGCTCAGGTGTACATCTGTGATGCACTGGTATCTACCTGTGCCGTTGGGCTTTGCCTAGAGAACTGTTCTTTTCCCAGCAAGAAGAGGAGAGTGTTAGGAAATTCTGGCAGAAACTTCTCTTGCTGAGTCTTTATTCATGCATGTTACTGCTTATAAATGTGTTTAATTTAATGTAATTTTGCTGGTAAGCTCTCTGGGACTGGGGCTGCCTTTGGTACAGTGCTTGCACGGCACTAGTCACTTTTATAAAGTGTCTGTCTAGATGGGAATACAGATGTGATGAGAGGAATATATTCTGGTCCAGAAAACTGCGAAGCTCCATTGAAAGTAGTGATTGTGGTCTCTTTGGCCTAGCAATGGCTAGGAATGAATAACAGATCCAATTTTCTTTTTTTTTCAATTGATTTTATTTTAGATTATTTTAGATTACCAGAATGGAGAGTAAAACTAATGGGTTTTAGTCATTTTAGTGAATTACATTTTCTTTAAAAAAAGTTTTCCACTCATTCATCTTTTATTGTGTACTGAAATAGAACAAGTGTCTATAATCTGGTCACTTTTTTTTTTTTTTTTACCTTGGGCTAGTCTCTAATATTAAAATATTAATATTATTATTAATATTAAACTTTGGGAGTACTCCAGTTGAAGGAAGTAGATTTTTATTCTTACCCTTCACTAACTTGAAAAAAAAAAGGTTTTACTTTTCAAAATTGTACTGAGTCAGAAGGAAAAAAATAAAAAAAACCCTGTAATTAACAATTTTCCTGTTTGTGCCAGAAAAGGACAGAAGAAGAAAATAGGAACAAAAAGGCAAAAACTAAATGGTCTTTACTGAAACAGCATGTAAGTGACCAACGTTCCTAAAAAGTTTTTTGCTTTAAAAAAGGTCCAGTCTTCACAAATAGAAATGTTCACTAGTTCTGCTTCTAAAGAAAGGCTGAATTAGGTCAGACCAAATTGCCATGTTACAATCAGATTGACTGAAAATTGGATCTAATGAAACATGAGAAATTACTTTTTTTTTTTTTTTTGCTTCCTTTGTGCATGGTTGGAACTCTGACAATGCCAACAGTAGCGGATGCTTAGGGAAAGAGCATAAAAAATAAAGCAAATATTGCTTGCGCTTTCCTTCTTATATTCTCCTCTGACTCTACCAATCAGCAACTTAAGGACTTCCTGAGCCAGAGGTTGCATCTGCTCTGTTGTGTTTAATAAGCATCGATGGACAACCTCACCCCATAGCTTTCAGGGGTCTCCTATTGAACACTCTTATTCTCTGCAATACCCAATACAAGTGAACAAGGCATCTGTTTAATTTTTTGTAGCTGGTCTATATACTTATTTCAAAATGACTGCGTTTGTTGCAATTTATAAACCTTCTTTTGAAAAAGGTTTTGATAAACCTTCTCTTTGCTACATCGCATACCCTTGCTTCTACCGCATCTGCATCTACTCTTAGTCCTATGATGCTTTCTACTAAGATAAACCCCTGCAGACTTGTCACCGAATGGAACGAGATGGTGTCAAAGGCCAAAATCCACCCCTGTACAAAAAGCAATAGTTCAAATCCTACTTTTAGATCAGGATTTTCAGGTTATGTTTTGCCCTGGTCCTCTGCAAATGGGGAGACTCACCTTTAAGTGAATGTGAGCTTCTGAGTCAGATGCTCAGAATTAAATGCCTTCAAATAGTTCTCTAAAATGGATGCAGTTTGTATTATATAATGACTTCAGATGATGCTAAATTTATTTTCATGAAGATGAGGAGAAAGTATCAGGAAGATATTTTGTAAAAAAAAAAAAAAAAAAGAAAGCTGGGTGGAATATAGTGTTCATAAACCTTATGCCCATCCAAATTGTTCAAATCTTGCTCAAATTTCATTGTGCATTTTTTTTTTTCACTGACTTATATAGTTACTTGTAATTACAGAGGTATATCAGCATCTGAAACAGAGTACTGGGGAAGAAACTGAATTAGATTCACTGTTGTTCTTTATTTTGATGTGTTAGCTTCTGCGTTCCTATGATAGAAACCTTTTGTCTTATCCAGCACAAAATCAATGCTAGCTCTAAATCCCTGCTTCAGAGGATTTGGCGAATACATAACGCAAGAGCTATCATTTCTTAAATAATCCAAAGCAAACTGAATTTTCCCATTGCTTCTGCCTAATCTTTCCAATGTCATTAAGACAAGAAGCTCACTCTGCCATAGGAATTTTCTTCTTTTCTTTGTTTTTAATAAAAGATGATAGGTTAGAGAATAGTTTTTCTTATCTGTTTGCTTTGTGTCTTAAGCACTGTCTCTTTTTAATAAAATATTGGAGATAAGCAAATAAAATACCTCATGAGACCCTTCTACCAGTGATTAACTAAGAAATTAAACATTGTCTATCATTCACATATATTCCTAGATGACCCTTCTCAAAAGCTTTGCAAGAGAAACTGAAAGCTTCCTTTCCTAAGCCTTCAAGAGCTTAATGAAGTAGAAATCATACTCTTTTCTTCCTACAAATGAGGGTGTACCATATGTGTATGTTGGAAATTAACTTGGCTCTCGTTAAGGAGAAAACCTGTATGACACTGACTGGACCCTGGCAGGACACAATGAGGACATCTGCAGAATCCTCTGTACGGCTCTGCTGGTGCAGCTCAAGCCCAGCCCACAGTACTCCTCTTGTTCTCACTTTGCCTTGCTGGTGAGATGGGGCTGTCAATTGGGCTGGACTACAAAGAGGTTTTGTGGTGCCTGTCAACATCCACAGGGGATGTAGCCACTGCTTCCACTTCTGTGCTCTCTAGTCCCCAAAGAGGAAAAACTTAAACACCCTGAGCAGTCTTCCCTGCTGGGGAATCTATTCTAATGTTCCGTGAATCCAGGTTAGGAACAAAAAGTTGCACAAACATTGAATCTCTCATCTCTCTTCCCATGTCAGATCATTATTTTTATTTTAATAATCACTACTTTCTAAAATCTTTAGTTTTTCCTCTTAGTAGCAGTTCTACCGGCTGCATCTAAAATGCAGATAGACATGCCCTGCGATGTGATCTCAGTACTGGCCCCTGGATCAGGATTTCTGCTGGAACATGCTGTTGCTCCTTCCTTGCCACGTTTCAAAGGGAATCAGGCTGAACAGGAGAGATCGTGCAAGAGAGATCAGGCAGGAGTGATATTTGGTACGCACATAAGCAAATGATCCCAAAGCAGGAATGTCCACCTCTTTGGACATACCCAGTGATTTTATGGCATAGATCAGAAGTGAAAGGAGCTGAAGAAAATGAGGCTTCCCACAAGCTGAGAGAAAGAATTAAAAAAAACCCCAAAGAACAAGAGTTCTGTAATGCCATCGTGAGCACATTAAGATGATGGACTGTAAGTATAATGTGCATATGTTACTTTTTAGTTTTTTGCTTTTTCAAGATATTTATAGCTTTGAAGACCTATCTTTCAGTTCTGCAACTTAAGGTTTGTGGGTTTTTTGCAGAGTATTCAGCATACTGGATCTCCACCAAAGTAGCAGGATGGCTTGCTCAGAAAGAGGATGAATGTAACCCATGGACCAAATAACCAAGCCCTGCTCCTTTTGACCTCTTTCCCAGAAAGCAGTCACTCGTACATGGATGTAAGTATGATCATCATGTGAAGAAAAATGTTTTCCTTCCACATCACCTTTCTATTCCCCCTGCCAAGCCATGCATGACACTCTCACAGCTAATCTGCTCTCTACCAAGTGGTCAGCAGTTGGATTGTCAAGCAGACAGGTGTTTGACATTCACCTTACTTCTTGTTTACTGCCATTACTCCCGCATATTAGACTTGAGCTGAATCATGTTTGACCGGTAAACACTCAAGTTTTAGGCATAAACATGCAATTTTGTGTCTGTTACCTCTTGTTGTATCACAATGTCTTGCATAGGTAGTATAGCATTAGCCTGTATGAACTGTATCTTTCAACTGTAACATGAAATTATTTAACCTTCTAAGGATAAGAGCTCTTGGCATTTTCTGCAATGAAAACTCTACAGAGAGAGTCAGTAAGGAATCTTTGTGGCTTCTTGTACTGAGACAGGCCCTCTCATTAATTTCCTTCCTTTTCTCTCTCCTTACTGAACACCATTAACAAGAGTCAAAGAGATGCTGTGATGGAGACTGCTAGAATTTAGGAATAGCTCAAGTAGAAATACTTAAGTGACACTCTCTTCTGCACCTCAAATATTCAGCAAGAGTTCAGGGACTTTGGAAATACTGAGGTGGCAGAATGGCATAAAGGATCTGTGTTGGAAGGGAAAACTGAATTTAGTAACTGCAAATTCTTGTTAAAATTATTGAATGACAGTATTTTTTTACTTTATTATATTTTATTTTTAGCCTGATAGATAAGAACCCCAAAGGACACAAAATAAGGTTTCCAAATTAACTTTGGACTTTATAGGATGTATGGAAGAAACAAATTAAAGAGCTTACTGACTTCTGCTTTCCCTCCAGACTGTGATAGATTTCTTACTCAATGTGAACAGAACATCTGCTTCCTACCCAGTATCCCTCTGCATTTAATTTAGTTGTGCTTCATGTTTGCAGAGGACTCAAAAGTTTTTGCAATAGCAGCATCTGCTTGCATCTGCTGAACTCTGTTGTGCCAGGTATCGTGGGAACGCAAAATAAACATATGTTCCATGGTCAAAGAGGTAGCAAGGTATATGTCATACAAAAGATACCAGGATTGGTAGATAAATTTGGATGAAGAGATGAGCTGGAGGAAGCAGTGAGAGAATGTTGGTTAAAATAAGACTAACATTGTGGAAAAGCAAAGTGTAAAGTGGTGCTCAGAGAAGGATAAAAGATGGATGAAGTGTTGGTTGGTCTTCTGGCAATTTTGGAATTCTGTGGTGGATACTGGTTCTCCACCCACCACTGTGGCTCCACCGTGAACTGTTTATGTGCCCACCAAGAACAGAACCATTTCTGTTTGGAGTATCTTCTGTATTTTCTCAGTTCTTTTATTCATTGTCTGAATATCTCTCTCTCTGCCTAAAATCTCTCTCTTTCTACTTAAAAAAAAAAAAATTAAAAAAAAATTAATTACCATCTTGTCTTACATTTTGTGAGCATCAGTTCTTTCCAGCTTGTCTCTGAGTGCTTCAGGGAATATCTTACATTTGTCTTGTCTATCCTATTGCAGTTGTAAATGCTCATGTGTTGTTATTTCCCTAGACTTTAAACTGAAAGAGACGGAGTGCTTTCATTTCCTGTTGGCTTTCACCTGGACTTCCTCTGAATGCTCTTGGTAGATATATTCATTAAAGATGCACTCATGAGCAAATATAAATAAATGATGTGGAAAGAAATATCCAACCCTTGCTTCTAGAGAACATAGTGTTGCATGTTTTGTAGCTGACCTGGGATGATATTGAAAAAAAATTTTTTTTGCAAGTTTCATTCAAATGAATTTTGGAACCCAGAAATATGATTTTGATTTGTTGGTAGTGTTGAGAAATCAATTAATTCATTTTATTTAATATTGATATTTTAATGTGCTCTCTTTCTGAAATATTCATGGAGCCATTAAAAACTTCTCCCTCTTTTAGTTATTCAACAGTATCTTCACTGAAGTGCTTTCAAAGCAATGAGAAAAGGGGTGATGACTAACAGCAAAGAAAAGTATTGAGACTCTTTGTAGTAAACCATCTTTCATTCTTTGTGTCACAATCACACAAATTCACAAAACCAAAATTCATACTGAAAACACATAATGAAAAAACCACACGAATCATACAAACAAAATTCCAGTCCTGTATTATCTTTTAACAGCGGCCTTAGGAAGATTATTAGTGATATTCCAACTGGCATGATGAAGATAGCATAACTGACTAGAGAAAAGAATAAATAAAATATTTTTATACAACATAAACAACTGGAGCAGCTTGTTTGAGCTCCAAAATGACATTCATTTGTTCTAATGTGAAAAAATTGTACGGTAGTAAATTAAATATACCAATAGTACTAGATTTCTGATTTCAGCAGATTTGGCCTGAGATATACTATTTCATTTAGTTTTCAGCTTCTGGAAACTCTCTTTGTTCCTTGATTGTGAATCTCATCTTGCATAAATCACAGAGCCAAAAGCTCCAGCGGTACAGTGCAAATTTGCTTGTGGTAGGGAGAGAGGGATCACAGTGTAAGTGTATTAGCTTTTATTAATATTATTATTAATTATTATTGCTATCATGTATTGATCTACTGCAATCTTTGTTCTGCTGTTTATTGATGTAGTTTTTCAGCATTCTAGAATATCAGAAACGTCTTCAAGCAGACTTGTTCTAAGTCGGTCTTTTTTCTTTATACAAAGACAGATAGCAGGATCATTCAGAAGCTGTTCCACATATTCTTTTTTTGCACTGCGTGCATGATGCTTGATTAAAATAGAAGCCTCGTCAATTTATTAAGGCTCTATTCAGCAGAAATATTGTGTAATATAGGCATTCTGCTCCTTTTGACCTGTTTGCAGAAATGAGCTGAATAGTCTGGATCAGTGCAAGGATGCACAATAAGCACTGCACAATTTAATAATCTTGACTTGCTGAGGCACTTCTCAATACAGTCCATGACATGTAAATTCAGCTAATGGCAAAACTGTCTGTTTCAGTAAATTTAAGGTTAAATTTTACATGGATTTAGTGGAATAAGAATTGGGACTTTGAGTCACTATAAACTGAAAATTATGTAGCAAATCCCAACCCTCCTGAAGGCTGAGGTGATTTTTTCCCCCCCCTAAATAGAGTTAAGCTGAAATTGAATATTGGGAACATTACTTCTAAAATAATATTTGAAAAAATTCAGTTGCAAGGTATAGGCTGTATTATTTTCCTATGTAGAGTATGCCTTAAGATGAAAAAATACATATGAATTTAAAATGTATTTGACTTCTCAGTTAAAGATACTTACTAGCATCTCTAGAAAATTGTGTTATTATGTCTTTACATAAAATGTAACTATTTGAATCTACAATTCAAATCCAGGGGATACAACCAACATCCCATTGTTATAAGACTGTAAGTGTCTATCTCACTTCAATTTTATAATATTAGGGATAAATTAAATTTAATGTAATTCCAGTTATAACAAAGCTGCACCTTCTCCATAGTCTGGAGGCAAATAGAAATACTTGACTGAAAACATTTTGTTATGTCTATCTACCCTGTTACCAGAAAGCCGTGCAAATCACTTGAGATTTCTTCTACCATGAGTTAATCAACAAAACTTGTCTGACTATTTATTTCCTTTAACAGTTCTCTGTTAACTCATCAAAGATAAAAAAAATGTTTCTCTGTAATATGGTAGCATTAAGGATGGAAGTTGAAGTGGCATATTATTCCCTATTCTTACGAGTAGTTTCGTTGCAAATGTCTTTTGTGTGGAAGTTCTCAAATCTTTAGGCAGATGGAGAGGAAACTGCAAGCTGATGCTGAAAACACACACTCGGAGCTTGGTGTCTCTCACCATGTTTTCAGTTAGCATCTGTAGGTGTTAACAGTGTGTATGTGTGTCCCAGGTGCAGCCTTCTCTTACATCATTCACGTAATTTAAGGAGGGAAAATCTCTGACGAGAGCAGATGGCATGGGCAGTAATGTCTATTCTACTCTTCTCACTTTTTGGCATCTGCTGTGAGCTTTGGACCATCACTGTGGTTCCCAGAAACAGTCATTAAAGGTAAACACAGTCCATTTTCATTACTGTGGAAAACAAGAGTAGAAAACCGCTTTCTTCTACTTAGTGCAGTGACAGAACTAGTGGAACAACTCTAAAAGACAAAAGATTTTTTTTGTTTGTTTTTTTATTGGAAAAACATTAACACTCAAGTGGATTCTTCTGAGTTCCACAATTTTTTTCTTACTTATAAACTCAATAAAGTCATGACCAGATGAAGCTTTTGTGAGGGTCCTTCTGTGTTCAACATACCTAAATAGATGAGTCTGTGGAGGGGCACATCTCTGGAAGGCTGTATCCCCTCAACCCTGTAGCTAACAGCAGGCCATTAATGTGCTCTTGTGGCACCAAATCTCTCTCTGACATGATGTCTACTGTCTGAAACCCATCAGAGTATTCAAAGGGGAGACTGAGCTTGTATCTTGTTTAGGAATATCACAGTTTTGAGAATCTCTGAGGGTTTTGAAGTACCACCAAATCTAAGTGAATTCTTCTAACTTCTAAAAGTTTAGGTGCATTTTCAAGGTCAAGTTATTTGTTAAATAGTTCGTTTAAAGATCTATAATTGCTACTGTAAAAGATCAATGCCTTCATTCAGAAAGATGTGCAAAAGCTCAAATGTTTCACTGGGATCAAGTGGGCACTTCATACAGTTACAGTTAAGGAACATGGGTAAGTGCTATGTTACATTAGAAGAGGATTGACTATGAGAAAAATGTAGTGTACAATTTTGTGTTGAGGCAATACATCCAGGAAATACAAATTTTCATCTGTGAGTTCTGAAAGACATATCACTAGTAATTTTTTCTTTTTAGCCAGGTGAGATGTAAATTTGTGAAAATCAAGTAAATGGGAATCCCACTGATCTTATTAATTCTACTTCTGAATTTTCTTTACTCTTTGCCTCAATAACAAAAGTAAAGTTACACCAGTCTTTGTGCATAATAGCTCATTTCTTTCCTGTAGATACCTTGTTGAAAGCTCAAAATAGAGCAATGGAGAAGTAATGAGGGTAAAAGATCAGTTTGTTTGCATACTGAAAATACAATCAGTGCAATTTGTCAGGCACATCTGCCCTTCACTAGATAAGCATTGATAAAAATTCATCCTTACAAGTATGAGTACTTAGACTAATCCTTAGGGTTCCTTTTCTTCCAGAATTCATTGCTAACAAATATAATTTTCATGCTGCTCATTGCACTGCAATTTTTGATCCCTGGTAACCACGCTATAAACAAGTTTATGTCTTCTGACACTTGTTGTATTTTTAGATCTATTCTTAGATTTCCATAAGTATCATGGAAGTTGGTAGCGATGCTTCAGAGAGCTAAGCACAAGATCCTGGGAACTGCTGCACTCCTTATACAGCACATTTAAACAAAAAATAAATCATTATGTCAGCCCAGGTGGTTATTTCTACTCAATTCCTTATTGCAGAACCTGGGACTAGAATGAAGAAACTCTTATTGAGAACATAAAAAGGAAGCACAGTCTTAGAGCTTTGGAGGGCTTTGTTCTAAAGACTGTATTACATGTGCTACACCTAATTCATGTCCACACAGAATTTATTGTGAAAGTTGGAACATATACCAAAAGACTTAAATGTATGATATACATGAATGTGACCTTTAAACTACTTTTCCAAGATTCCACATGCTGTAGAGCTGAGTAAACAAAGGATAATATTTACACTCAGCAACTTTTTGAAGATACTTCTATTCTTTTCAAATCTCAATGACACACATCTTTTTTAGATGAATTAATTTCTGCAACTTTTATTGTCTAGCCTATTCCTGGCTGCAGAATGAAAGCACTGACCTTGACTCAAGAAATCCATAAAGATAGAATGAATCAATTTAAAAAATAAAGTGCTTGTGAGGGAGATAAGTCTGCTCTAACACTTTGAACTATGTGGGCTTGCAGATCATTATTGCAATGCTTTCTAACTCTAGTGGCACCTCTGCCTTGCTGACATTTTCATGTTGACCTAAATCTATAAAAATCTAGTCATGTTTCTTGTTATTATCTATTAAAAGTTGGTGCAATATAACTATACAGTGAAAAGTCATTAGGCCTGCAGATAAACTGAATTTTTTTTGGCTGATCAAAAGACACATAAATCAGCCAGAACTTAACTTCATGATCACTTCTTTTCCATGTATTTCCATCCTCTTTAAACTGTACTTTTCATGTTTCAAATCAATTTTGCTTTAAAAGCATGAATTAGAAAGGGAAAACTTAAACAATATTAATTTTAAAATCTATCTATTTCTCTTTTTAATAGTAAACTTTGCCTTGGAAAATCCCTTCTGCCATGAAGCCATGTGCCCCAAAGGATTAACCAAAGAAATGAAAATAATCATTTTGTTGCAATGGAGTGTTAGTTGGTAAACATTGCCAAAGCACTCTTGAGGCTTTCACGGGATTAAAATTGTGTTTGTAGTGGAATGATGTTAACGAACCAATGTCCTAGTGCGACATCCAAGGGCTGCTGATATAGTGCTCTGAATTATTTAAAGTATAAATGTGTAAAGATGCCTTTTCAGACTCCCCATGGACTCAAATTTGGTGTTACTGCTACTGTTACTGTTCCTCTTTTGTGTGTTTTTTCCAACGGATTATTTCAAAGTACATTTATATTAACTGCATAAATCTCACTGTGCTCCCAGAAGTTGTAATTTAAGGTTGCATTATATTTACAGAGGATAAGATTGGGGCACATGGAGGTCACTGGCTTGACCCTCTAAAGTTACTTCCATTGAGGTTAAGTTGGCATCACATCCTGAAGGGAGACCGTAGGGTTGGGTAAGAACAAAGCCACAAATGACTCGTATCCCTAAGGCATGACAATCTAGTCCAATGCCCTCATGAGAGAAATACTCCTTGGAGCCTTTTCACAGTTAAAATCAAATCACTGTGTTCTTGCTCACTTCTGTAACAAGTAGTCCAGATGACTTCAGAGGGACTTGTAACAGAAAACAGTACTCGGGGATGGCATTCTGACCTTCACAGGTCCCCCACAGTTGTGTCTGTCCAGGCATGGTAATTTGTAGAGGTATCACAATTTATTACTCTTTCAGAGTGTTGTGTTTCTTTGGGATCACCAATTTCAGAAGCAAAAGGAAAGGGATGTGTACAGCAAATGCTGTCCTGGTGGCTCATGTTGGCTCTTTGGACTTCTCAATAGAAGTAGGAAACTGGCATTCCTTAGGTTGTTTCCCTCCAAGGACTCTTTCTGTCTGAGTTATTAATTCTGCCTCTAAAACTACAGGATAGAAAGGCAAATACACATTTGAGAAATGAATGCCTTACGGCATAGGAGCACATAGTCAGCTGAAACAGCCTTCTCAACCTCCGCAGTGACTCCTCCATTGAATCCTTCGCTCTTGTTATAGACTAATGCAAGTAGGTGTTTGCAAACATGGGAAGGACTTCAAGTGTTGGCAGTCAGATTGACAATAGCTCTTTAGGTATACTTCTGTAATGCTGTCTAAAAGCAAGTGTGGGGTTACTGACAGGTTTGGCTTCCCTGACTGTGGATGTGTTTTTAGAGTGAGATTCAGATGGGATTATTCCAGGATCCACTTTAACAAAACTTGTAACTGTTAAGTAATGTTGATGCAAATGAGTCGCATTACCACCTATATTGTAATGGCACGGGATGCCCTTCCCATTGGTGAAAACAATATGCATACAAATAAGGATTGTTGTCATCATAAAGAGCTCTCAGCACAATAACTGAGCCATAGCTAGGTTATGATAGGAGAGAGGACCACCAAACACCTGCATGTGTGTTATATTGTGCCATATCTATATTTAGCTGTGCCAGGGAACCTTCTTCATTCTCTTGGCTCAATCTGTTCTGTGATTAACCGAGCAACATCTCATCTGTACGTGAATAATCACAAACACTGTGAAAGGATGAAAGCCATTGTGCTGGTGTCAAATTCTGATGGCAAGCAATTTTGGAGTGGTTGCCAGAATTGTAATCATTTCAGTCATTTCAAAAGAGTTTAAAGTAGTTGTTAAAAGGAAAGCGCCTCATCATCCTGGGAAACAGAGGCATTCTTGGCCTTCAGTCAGGCGTTCTTCTTCAGAGCTAGTGACACATTTATGTGATTATAATGCTAAATGGCTTTTCTGTCCTTCTCTGTTTGTATAATAGATGAGGTGTGTTTGGTTTTTAGGATGGAAGAAATAAGAGAGGATGGGATATTTACATTTCAAATATGGGGAATTGCATAATTTCCTCATTATTTAAAAAAACCACAAACAAACAAACAAAAAAACCCAAAAACAAACAAACAAAAACCACAAAACCCAACACCAAACGCCAAAACCCAACCAAAAACCAAAAAGCAAACCAGGAAAAACAAATTACACTTTTAACATCAAAGGTGTAAGTCTAAGACCATCCTTGCATCAGAATCAGGCAAATATAGCTGTCTGACTTCTTGGTCAGCCTGGGGCATACCAGTTCCCAGTGGAGCTATTACGTACCTGCTTTCTGCTGGTTTTGTCAGTCTACTCAAAGGACAGGTAAAGCTATTCTGAAGCCAGCTGATCCAAAACCTGCCATCACCTAAACTGATGCAAATCCTATTTGATCGGATATACCCCAGATCTACAAAAAGTGTGCAGAATTTGGCCCGTTGTATTTCATGAGTGCAGCACAATATTACACATACAGATCTCTTGATGCTCTTGCTGAGGGTGCCAACAGTGCTAACAAAATTCTGAGTGAGTTAAAATCACTACCAGAATTAGTCATCTTAATTTGCTTCCTTTGCTGTATCTATTTCACAAGTGTTTCACATTTTCAGCGTAAGTACAACACTTCAATAAAGTGTTTAATCACCCCATCTGCCCCCCAAANGGGGGGGGGAAGCTGACATTTAAGGATTGCACAATATATACATTTAAATTTTGATTTATAAACTTGATATTTAGTCTCTACCATTTAAAATCATCCATAGTTATTTTTCTTCTTCTCAAAATGCCAGCTGTGTTAGTACTTAGCTGTCTGTTTGGTCAGCACGTGCTACGCCCTGGTTCTGCCGCAGTCAGGGAATTTGCCTTTGCACTTGTCAAGGCCCAACCTGGAAAGCGGTGCATGATAAAGAGTCAGAGTGACAGTCCAAAATTATTCATGCAGCAGCCTTTAAATGCTTGGAGAGACTTTTCTTTCATGTTTTAACTGTACAGTTTCAGTTCCAAAAGTCTCGTTTTCTACACCAAACATTTAAAATAAAAATAAAGGAAGTCAAAATTTGTAGGTAAACTCTGACATTTAAGGGCTGAAGTTCCTCAGAGTAAGGCATATTGAAAACTGATATCACTGAGAGATTTTTCCATTGAATTTGTGTTGTAAGACTTTCAAAGATCAAAAGATCTGGAAAAGCAGGAGACTTATCATTGGATCTGTATTTCTTTTTAACCAGAGTGCCAGCCTGGATGGGGCCCCGGGCAACCTGCTTGAGCTGGGGGGGCTCGATCTCCAGAGGAGCCTGCCAGCTGCAGATGCTCCATGATTCTCTGCATTTCAACAAGATTTACACCCCGTTTATGCTTGGCTAGTAGACTAAATAAAATGAATAGTCTAGTATAACTCTGTCCTCAAGCCATGTATTACAGGTTTATGAGTTAATATAAATAAATGCAAGAGAAAAAATGATTCATCTTCACCCCTTGAGAAACTGTATTAGCTTACACTAGATAGGCTGTCAGTATAGAATAAGCTATTTCGCATATTGGGTCCTAGTTCTTAGCACATTTTTTATTAATTCCCTTTACAGCACAGAAACAAATCTTGAAATTTTAAAATGGTCCTTTGCTTAGTATCAGAATTAAGCTTCAGTGCCCTTAGGTGGAAGTAATAGCTGTAGTTTTAGGATACTGAAAAACTAATGAGAATTAAATCTTTTTGCTTTCAGGAAATTTATCCTGTTTTTATCATCAGAACAGTGAAAACTCAGAAAGAATAAATATCTACATTGTCAAGAAATATTTCTATACACATAAGTTAAGAATGTGCTAATTTACAACACTAAAATTTCATATTATCAATGTGCTAGTAACTTTGGTAATATTTAGACAGTACTTCAGGATACATGCTGAAAAGTAGTATGTTCTTCAATGGTCCCTATTAAATGAGCCAAATACATGAAACCATTGTTATGTGCAGAAAATTGCTCATGTCAAGGTCACGAGAAAGAGTATAATCAAAGGATAAAAAGAGCTGACTATTTTTAGATGCCAAGGTAACTTTTATGTGTGAAGTTACAAACTCAAGCGGGACTTGTAGTGGCCACAACCCATTCCGTCTCAGTTCTACTAAACTTTTACTGGCAAAACCTTTTCTAATGTAACTAAAATGGCTATATGCTAAAGTGAATAAGACACATCCTTCCAATGTAAATATGAACAACTTGTTACAAATATTTCTAGTTAGGTAACATGAAGAATGTCTGCAAGTGCTAAACAGACCACAGAATGGCCACACAGCAGTGAGATTTCTCTCTTGTTTTTCATCTTGAGTCCAGAGAATTATGTCACTGTATTTACGGAACTTTACTGCTGTTGAAAGGGCTTCCTGGTTTTTACCATCTTTTCATGTGCTTGAATGTTTATAGTACATTTTTTTCTAGTTGTTATGGGCAGCTGCACTTGCAGAGACTGGGACTTACGTGATCATATTCAGTTGATATTGGATGATCATTTGGCCAATTTGGTCAGGATAGTGACTATAACACAGTATAAAACTGAAGAAATGAAGCAGCAAGTACTCATTCCTATGGCAGTCAAAAGGCTTTCCATTAGGATACTAGTTTATCTGTAAAACAATTCCTTATTCCCTGTCAGCACCACTGAGTTTATTGTGATGTCCCATCCTGCCCTTCCTAATGGATGTTTCCACCCGCTGATGCCTTTGCAGCAGATGCGTTCTGTCCAAATTAGAAATTTCAGATGGTACTGAGCCCAGAGGATGTAACAACACGATTTAATTCTATTTCAGCTGGCACATGTTGAACTGCTTACTCTTTTCACAGCCTGTTCCTCATATCCTGTGCGTGTGATTTTTTCCCTCCTCTTGACAATAGTATATGATTATACACAATTTGTGACTAATACCTATAGTGACTCCTCATTGAATGGATTTGTCATACAAGTAAAGGACAAGCATTTAACAAGAACAGCGTTTTCAATCGATTGGGATGAGGTCCTGTTAAACAGTACAGGAAAGCCTGACTTTTTTTTAATTTATGCCTGCATGACTCTCCATTCTAATTCTGGTTTGTGTCTTTTATTATTGGTACAAGTCTTAAAGAAATATATATTAATTATTTAAGCAGCACTAATGACAAAACAAAGCAGCATTATTTTACATATGGCAACTAGAAGATCAGAAGGCAAAGCTAACCTTTATTGTATTTGTATAAAACATTAATTATGTCGAAAATTTGTTTGTAAAAAAATGTTGTCCCTATTAATTATCTTGTGGTCAAAAAAAGTAATGGTATGGAAGGTTACATGGATATGGGGAAAAGCAAAGCCTTTTACTTTTTTTAATTTTGCTACTTTTGTAACCTTTTAAGTTGGAAGTTATTCTTGTGTTCATCCTCTAATTTTTTAATATACATATCCCCCTCTGTTATAATGCTGTTCCGGTTATCTTCTAGAATAGCCTCTTTTTTCCCTGCCCAGAAGGAAACTTCATGTATAATTACACCAGTGCATTGATTTGTGGTTGCTTTTTGAATTATTCTAATTGATAATAGGTCAAACCTACGTTCCTTCATATGGAGAAGATATGCGAAAAGGCTGCAAGGCCTGCCCTGCTGCTCTTTGTCAATAAAGCAATAAATATTTGAGTAAAATAATTGTAATGTAATTCCATTTTTCCATAGAATGGCAGCAATCTGCGATGGATCCAGTGTCCTGGAATAATCTATTATCTTCCAGGTGAATGGTGTTGGAGGTTGAGAGAAAGAACAGAGGCACCTGCAGGAGAATACATCAAGGAAAAGAGCAGCTTCTGCTGGGGAGAAGCAGATGTGACATGATGTAACGTTGCTTTGCAGGTTGAAAAAAATCCTACCTAGAGAGTTTCCTGAACAAAAGGTAAATTTCAAATGTGATTGAAGTCACTAATTAATTGTTCTGGTGTTCTGCAGATATTCCATCCTTATCTGCAGAAGCATGTCTAAAAGTCCATAGGCTTTCGGAGTAAAATGGAGCTGTCTTAAGATTTAGCATAACTTAGAAAAAAAAGAAAAAAAAAAAAGCTGTATGCTTTCTTCTTGGGTTTGCACACACTATTCTGCTTTCAACCCAGAAAACTTAGGCTTTACTATTAATGACATGAACAAAGTAAGTGGGATTTTACTGGATGGTCTTTACCATGTTTAGGTTAGGTTTGACAGGTTTGTGTTCAGTTTCTTGTGGTTTCTTAAGTCAGATGGTAAAAGGATCTATTTGTGAGCTTTATCCCAGACCAGCAATAATACGGTGAGAACAGTTATTCTTATGAGATTTTCACTAAAAAATGGTAGAATTGTGTCAGAGGCTGATCTCTTGCAAATTCCAGTATGATATGTTAAAGACTTTTGAGCTTTTTGGCATTATTGATTCTGAATCCAAACCTGAGCTTTGGCTAGTCTTTGTTATGGTAAATGTAAAGCAAATTAATGAATTAACAGAAGCATTGTTATATATCTGAGATAAGCATAATACCACTTCTATATTTTTAGATTTGTCTCAGAAAGGTTTTGTAAATGTAGGAGTTGAAAACATTAGGGATCATGAAGGTCTAAATTAGTCATCAGAATTCTTCTCACTCATTGTAATACATGCCAGAGAAGGATGTTCTGCAAGAAAAGGGAGAATTTTGCCTGTGAGAACAGGATTTCATACTATGATGAGCAGTGACTGCGCAACAAATGGAGTTCAGAACAATCTTTATAGGTTCATGTCATGAGAATACATTGGGGAGAAGGCTCAGTATCACAATGGAATTGGATGTTTTTTATTATTATTATTATTTTATTTTAGGAAAAATAGGCCTGTAGTCTCTGCAGCTGTAAATTTGATCACAGTAGATACAACCTATGTAAATAGTTCCAAGAGGAACCTTTACAAAATATATAAGGAATGGAGTACATAAAATTAACAGTTTAAAATTTGTGAATCCATTATATTTCCCATTCAGTGTTAAACCACTGCTTTGAACATTTATCAGTTGTAAGTCTCCAGAGTGTGATGTATAATGAGTTTCCTCAATGTCTGCCGTAGTATGTCCCATCTAGTGGTTAGACCAGCAATGCTGTAATAAACATAACTAATAATGCTAATAAATTAAGGCACAGAGTTGTTGTATGTCAGAGCATACGTAGACTGCAGGCTTACTTGAAGTGTAGAGCATATTCTGAAATGACCTGCACGGCATAGCCCATTTGTTAGGCTATTCTATTAGTCCTGCTAACAAAGAAAGTGGATTTTTGTGGACATGCATTTTCTTTGAGTAAGGAACAGCTTTTTCTAGGTTTTCCTAATCACTATCTATTACTAAACTTAATTTTCCTACTGCTTCCTACAATTAGCTACAATGTTTATGAAACTCACTAATTAAATCCGGAGCATCTGATTGTCTTTTGGCACTTATCATTAATTTCTATGGGACTAAGCCGCTTGAGACTGTCCATATGGGATCATAAATTATATCGTGAAGGCCAGACAGAGAAATTTATGCCTTTGTAATCTAATTATTTTTTAGGTAATCCATGATGCATTTTGCCTTTCTTCCCTGTCAGCATCCAAATCCACAATAAAATAGAGATTTAGATTCCCTACTTCTTCTGGTTCTAACACAAAAATTTTCTCTAGCAAATAATAAATGTTTCATGTTTGCAAATACTTGCTTGCCACTCCCCCTTTTTCAGGCAGCCATATAATCCATTCTCACTAAAGGCTGTTCTGAATGAAAAATGTATAATACAGCATTGTATACTGAAGAACCATTCAACTCCAGCTGAAGTGGTGAGAAACTATATCGAACCAATTTGGACAAATTTGTATGTAGTCTGAATCAGACTTCTTCCTCTGAGAAGGTTGTATCCAGCCTCTAGAAGGCAATGTTAGTGGGTACGTGCTTGACAATGTGGGAGCATACCTGAGTGCCACTTTCTGAGCACCTTTTTAATCGTAGATCTCAAGACTTCACTGCTTTTTATCATTATGTTCACAATAGAATGTTTTTGTGCTATTATTACACCAAACTTTTTTTTTTTTTCATTATAAAGAGGGATACTTCAAGATAAGAAAAAGTAGGCTGCCAACTTTCCACAGATTTTTTTTTTCCAAACTATTTTTTCTACAGAGAGTAAAATTACGCCTGTGGAAATTTTCAAATACAGCTAAGGAATACCTTGTCAAAAATTATTTATTCATCTAATGATAGATGTGAATGTCTTCTGGGATTTTAGAAAGTACCTGAGCAAGTTGGAACTAATGAAGTTTAAGCATCTACTATGTTTACCTTATCTTAAAAATTCTGTGAGATGACGGCGCAAAATGATAAGAGAATTTTTTAGACTAAAAATGTTTTAGACCCAACCACTTTTTCAAAAGTGACACAGAGACATTTATTTGATTAAATTAGAAATATACCACCCACCCTAGTATTTAAAACACTGAATAAAAATATGCAGAGGAGTATTGTTGCATTTGTGAAGATTTAAGGTTTAGAAAGAAATAAGGCTTGTAGGGGAGAAGTGGCTAATACCCTTGAAAAGCAGAACAATTTCCCAATCTTTTCATTGTATCTCTTTAGTATGTCTGACAGCCTGTTTGCCTTTTCCATTGGTATCAACTACTCTATGAAAATGTATTGCTTCCCTGAGAAAACCTTGCATTTCAACATGAATATCAATCTGTTAGTTATTGAAACAAGAGAGTTTAAAAAATGTCCCCTACTTTGTACTTAAAGAAAAAGCTAAAGCATAAGAAAACGTGGCAGGAGCTCACCTTGGGATTACGTGCAGTGACAGTAACAATGAGTACTTCTTAAAGAAGTGCTACATCTTCCAAAGAACTAACTCTTTTCTGTCTGAGAGAGAGATCAGAAGAGCCTCTGAGTAGTAGAGTAGCAAAACCAAGCCCCAATTATTCTTCTATAGAGAGAAGAAACTGCAACTCTTCACTATTCATTATAAAGGCAGCCGAAGCCCTTTGGGCTTTATAAGAACGCTCTTTGATATCCTCAAGGAACCCCGTGTCTTGAGACTGTTTATCAATCTGAGCAGAACTATGTGCTGTAGTTAGCTGCTAGGCTTAGGTTTCTATGTATTCAGGCCAAACTGGCATTTGTATTGGATAATATACTGAAGTTCCCTGTCAATGTTCTCATGAGAAGTGTGGTTGAGCAGACTGAGGCCAAAAGAGTTTAAATTCAGTGCAACACCACCTTATTCTCACCAAAGCTGCAGCAGTGGACACAACACACTGGACTCAAGACCCATAATAGCATTTTACTTTCCCACTGTGCAATTCTTGTAAGCAAAACATAAGTGCCTGCAATGACTTCCCAGCAAAATCCATGAGATTGCCTTTGCATAAGGCAGTGAGCTGCCTCGGGGCTGTAAGTCACCTGTATTTCTACCTTAATGCAGAGGGAACAGAGGGGGACTGAGTTCCTGACTTAGCTGCCTCTGTTAAATACCAAAATTTAGGCTGAAGTTGTTTGTATTTACATTCAACTTGAATGGGAAGGCAAGAGGTTTATTTTGTGAAGGAGTCTCTTCAGATCCTACTCATTCTGGCTGAAAATTCCGTTTGGACCAGGTTTTGAATATTTTGTCTTACTGTCCTGAAGGAGAGTTTGCCAGTTATGTCACTTCAATAAATCGCACATGCTTTGCTATATTTTACCTTCTGTTCCTTTGCTTTTGAAGACTTAGCTGGAGAGTGAGAGCTGCCAAAATTGCAACTGTGCAGTATTTCCTGGCCTGGCAAGTTTGACATTTCTCCTCGCTGACAGTGCCATGAATAGCTGAATGATAATGTGGTTGTTGCTTTTTAAGCCTTTCCCACACCTGTCTTTGTTCGTCTGCAGAGATTTCATGTTGTCTTTTAAATGATTAAATGGAAGCCTTTCCAAAATAGCAGAAGGAAAAGATGCCCACAAAAACTCCTTCCTTTATACTGGTAAGGTACAGGCCAATTAAAAGTAGCTTTTACTGGAATTGGTCAAAGCCCTTTACACAGGGGAAAAGAATAATAATATGTATATACAGGCTGAGTTAAAAACTACTGGAAACCCAAAACCTGTTGGTTTACGTATCATGCCTTCTCTCTCACAGGGAAGACACTTTGAAATCCATACAGTTCAATCACACAGATGAAGCACCTGGGCTCTGTGGCAGGTACCTGTCTCCTAAGGAATTTACTTGCACATGTAAATATTTTGCCAGACTGGAACACTTTTTCCACTTTCTGAACTTAGTGAGAAAGAACATTGTGGCTTGTCATTAGAATACCAGAGTTGCAAGTTGATGGACAATAGAGAGTTATAAATTGAGAAGGGGTTGAGGTCACATCTGTCCTTCTCTATTGTCCCATTCCTGCAGTGGGTGACTAGAAGACATCATTGATTATAGCAACATACATCTATAAGTCTCCACAGTGCCTTGCAGAGGGAACAAATGTCTTCTGTGGAGAGCTCTGCACCTCAAAATATATGGTAGTAATTAAATTACTCCTAATCGAGTTTTGTAATCTAAAGGCTCAAACACTAACCATTTAAAACAGGAAATACGAAAAAAGCCTTTTCTGTAACTTTTTATGTTTTTCATCTCATAATTGCCTAACCTGCACTGAGAATTGCTTTCTGTCACATCTTCCATCTCATTTGAATTTGTTATTCTTGGACTTCTTTTCCTTGGGGGCAATTTTGTTTGTAGTTGCTATTTGCTTACAGGATTGGAAATAATAAAAAAAAAAATTCGCCGCCTGTCATAAAACAATTTACCTGAGAGAAAACAATAACACTACCGAGGCAACTGTACAGTTACATTTCTTGGTAAATATATGCTTTTTACTGATTGCTTTTGGTTTCACAATTCCTCCCTCTCAGCCCTTGACAACCTCTAATTCCAGAGGATAAATTCCCTCTTGCTCCAAAGCAGGATACACCAGTTGGATAAAGGCAGTTGTATTAGCAGTGACTAATACCATAGAATAGAGACAAGCCAGTAGTTAATAATGGTAACAATCTGTCATTAAAAAAATAATTTAAAAATGGCAACAAAATTGCTAATTTGCTTTTTTCCCCTCCAAGTTTTGAAACCGCAAATCAAGATTTTTAAAAGCAAGCAACTGAACTTAGTTTGCCTGGGGCACATTTTAATGACATCTGGGAAAGTAATGTTAGTATTAGGTTTGTTGGTTTACGTATTTTAAAAGCCCCTATTTGTCTTATCCATGCTGGATAACAATTTTCCTCTTCTCTCCTTGTCTCAATTTTCTACAACTGCTGCCTCTTGATTTATGTGTATTATTGTCAATTGCCCTGTTTTTGTAATTTATTAAGTATTCTTATTATTTCATGGATTCTGTCATCTCTACAATGAATCTTTAAAAATTAGTAGATCTCCTCGATTATTATTTTGTAGCACTTGGAAAAATAATAGCATTGTAACCTGCTCTCACTCATGCTTTTCTGTTAAATTCACACCAACAATCCCTTTTGTAATTGTTTCTAGCTTTCTGAAATTGGTTCTTTAAAAGCACTGCGGTTTAGACTTCATTTTGCTTGCATGTAAGAAATGCAGCAGGATGATTGGTTTTTCCTCAAGTATCACAATTTTTTAGCTCTAGGAGGAATTAGTTTTTATCTCTCAAGGTAAAGTTTAATATAGATTTCCTAGCGTATTGGATGCAAACCTTTTGATTTAGGAAATTATCTTCTGGACTGGCACCAGTCTTTTAAGGTACACGTTTCATAGTGTAGCCTTGCATGTTAACGCAACATTTTTCTCTAGGTAGAAACTATAAATTGATATTAAGAACCCAGGCATCCTTTACTTTTTCTGGTTTTATGGTCTGTAAAAAGTGTCATTTATATCCCATCTTGTGCTTTATCTGTTATCACACTGAGCATTCAAGGTCGCTTTCATATTATTTTTCAGTGAATCAGAGAAAGGGAATTCATTTTTACACAGTTTTCTCAAATAGAAGTAACATAGTTTGGAAATCTCTAGTTTCTGCTTATGAGCCTGATACAAAATCTATCCCTGAAGTTCCTCTATAACACAACATCTTTCTCAGATATTTTTCCATAATGTCTTTTGTACTTGAGGATGAGAAACAGTAGCTTATATCTAATGAATGTCAGACAGAAAATGTGCCAAATTTTCAATAGCAAACTGCAGTGAAGCACACAGCCTAAAAGCTGCAATATATTGTTTGGATTCACAGGCTAGCAAGGACTGTTAGATATGTCCTGATCCTTTTATGGTAATATTTTTGGTGGAAATGAAACTCTTTAGGTTAAACCACATACTCAGCTTGCTCACTCATCCTCAGCTTCTTCAGACTTTCTTTTTTTATTTACAATGCTCTTGGAATTAGGAAATTTAAACTCTGAGAGCTTTCTCGTTATATCTTGCTGAAACAAAGCCAGTAAGGACAATAAATATTAGTCAGTTATGGAAAAAATAACAATTCATGTCCTCCTCAAAAATCGCTTCCTTTGCAGCCAAAAAACGGTGCCATCTTCCAGTGCAGTAGAAATATCTGAAGCTCAGGAATGTGTATTTCTCTTATTGACTCTCCATAGCAAAGCAGGATGGTTTACATATGGGAACACAGTTGGTGCCGTACTCCGCAGGCTGGTAAAGAATGGGGATGGACTTCAGGGCTGCCAGAAGGATATCTGAGGCCTTTTTGAGGCTCTGTCTGAATAGCACTGCTCCAAGGGGAGCCCCCTTTTTTTCATCTGCATTTAAAAATGCATCCTGGTCTGAAAAGAAAAGATTTTGTTTTTGCAAATTTGGACAGGGATTTTTTTTTTTTTTGCCTCAGTTGGTGCTGTTCAGTATTATCACATCCCCACTGTTTTTATTTTTCGCAGTAGACATTTTTAAAATTCAACTTAAAAATAAAATCTCCTGGCTGCAGCAAGGGAGGGATTATCACACATTAATTTGATATGCTTGCTCTGAGTGATTTTGTTGTTTTATTGCTTTTCACAACATTTTAAAATTTCAGTATTCGTAACCCATTTTAGAAATTATCATCAGAGGATATTAGTCTTACCCGTGAAGGACAGATGATATACATTTTTACAGCTTATTAGGTTCCTGGATTTACCCTGAACACATACACAAATTCTGCTTGAAATATTGGCCTCCTACACAGCTACATTCAAATTACTGGGTAGATGGTCCCACTGGGGTTCCTGGTTTGTACCCTGCAACTGTCAAGATTCAGTGTGCCAGTGAGGATCCTAATGATAGCTAAGAGTCCCGAAACTTTTGGTTTTCATGGCAACCACACAGTCTGTTGTACAATAACTACTGCTTTGTCACTTGTTTCAAGTTAAGCTTTGAAAACAGTTGGCAGTAGAAAAGCATCTTTTTATGCCTTCTCTCTATAGAGCCTGATATTCTTGCCTGATGAGTTTTGTTAGCGCAAAAGATACATCTCTTTCCATGAAGGTAATTGGCAGGGGGCTTTCAGCGATATTAATGGCTGTGTGATTAGCTTGCTGTTCATGGCACTATGATAATGAGAGTTTCCTTCAGGAGAACACTGATCTGATCCTCAGCTTGCATGCTCTTCACCTCTGAGGCTTCAGCTGAAGCTCACAGAGGCTATAGTCAGAGGTGAAGAAAGGTGTAATGTCAGCAAGAAAAATAGCCGTTTACTGCAGATATCCAATTACATATCAGCTAGGTGGGGCTGAACAGAGTCCTTCGTGGGGGGATACGAGGGGGAGAAGAGGCCTTTCACAAATACTCCTCTCAAAAGTCTTTTGTCTCTCCCAATTGCTCTGGACCACAGTCCATAGCATAGTGCTGGGACTAGAGCTTTTAATACTGATGGCAAAAAAACCACAGTCTGGACTACCTGACTGTTGTCCCACAAATAGTGTTAATTTATACAGATCTATTTAAAATATCCAACTTTTGTCTGCTACTCCAAATGGCCATAAGATTTGAGCTGCTGCCTACTGAAAGCCATGAAAATGACCCAATAACTTCTCATGGGCTTCAGATCAGACCCAGGGTATTCAGTTTTGCAATAGTTTTTAGGACATGATTCTGAAAAAGCACACAAATGCATGCCTAATTTAACAATTAAATATGCCCCATCTCAATAGGGATGTTTTCTTGAATCAGGGTGTGGCTAATTGTTATTATATTAATAATAATAAGCAGCCTACTGCAGATGTGGCTGTGCATTGGTAGTTGGTGGAGTGGTGCATATAGATCCTTAGGTTTTGTAAATGGACTGATGGGGGGACTTTCCAAATGAATGGCTTTCTCGGATGTGACAGTCACACAAGTGGTTTCTGAAGGGTGACCTGCTTTAGAGTGGGCTTCAACAGAAATTTTTCTTGAGAAATGTGATGATGATGGAGTTAGATCTGTTTCCTTTTTTTTTTTTTTTTTTTTTCATGCACAACTGTAGCCAATTTATGCAACAGGCAACATCTGGTACATTTTTATGTCTTTATGGTACCATAAAAATCTCTAAATCATTAAGGAGAAGCGGACGTTAGAACCCCTTTGATCTGGGTGAGGAATCAAAGAGTTTAAGACCAGAGAAAACCAGTTAGATCATCTAATCTGACCTTCTGAGTATCACATGCATGTTGCGTTTCACTCAGATGTCACTGTGTAAAACCCTAATATTTCAATTATATTATTAAACTTCCAGGGTACTGAATGGTGTGCCACGTACAGGAAGCAGACAGACTAACCTCGCTGCTGTTTCTGGTAATCTGGTGAAATTTGCTGTGGTAGTCATGAAACACGTTCCCTGTCCCCTGGTTTTGAAGGGATATGTTGTTAAATCCCAACCAATCAACCAACAAACCCCCCAGTGATCAATATAGTCCTGGTCTGGTTGACAAACTAGGTGTCAAGACATCAACTTTGCTGTACTCCCTTGTAGCAGATGTTCATCCCACCTGGTATCTCAGCTCCGGTTGTGGCCAAGCACTGACTATTAGAAAAAAAAAAAGTGAAGGGAAAAAATCCTGGAATAACATCTACCTCATCCTCTGCCTCTGCATCAGAATATGCTCTTTACCTTCTGCAGACTCTCATGCAGATGCACCTGGCTCAGTACCACCAAACAAAATCACCTCCAACAAGAAATTATTTCTCAGTAAGAGCTCAGTTACTCTTCACATCAGCCTTTAAAGCAGGCTGCAAGTTATAGTGGTAACTAGCCCTTGTAGCTGCCTTTGAATGACTGCCCTTTTGCTTCCTCCACTTGATCTGACCTACACATTTTCTTTTGTTTTGCTAAAAATAGGTGCTCTAAAGCTTTCAGCAAAACGAAGTGACCTGTTCAGAGACAAACTGCAATGTTAAAGAGTGCATTTGCCTTTTAGCAAACATGATATGCATCAAATAAATTATCTCAATAAAGGCTAAACAGCATTTTATTCTGCTGACCAGGGAGCTCCAAGCTTCTGTGGTCTCACACACTTTGTTTTTTGAGAATGGTTTTCTTCATAAAAGAAAACAGCACTGGTTAGGAGTTGTTTGGAATTAAAGTACTCAGCCAGGCAGGTGTTTTGGATGTCAAGTACAATGATGGAACAAGAACAATTGGAACAGGGAAAGTAATTTTCATTTTCAATGTCTAAATTGAGCAATTAGGAAAGAATTAGATTGGCATGGACATAACAAAAAATGTCAATAAGTAACTAGTGTCAAGTAAATCACAGTAACACCGTAATGTGGGCTAGTCTTTAAGTACACGTGCTTGCTCTCTTCCTAGCTCCTTCATCCATAATTTATAAATCATTGATGGGATGAAGAGACACAGACAGACCTTAGAAAAATATGACGATTCCTCCAATCTCAAGATTTGGGGTTTCATGATGAAATAGTCAAAGTGTCTAGGTGATTCTTGAGGCCAGGTCCCGTTCTCCAGTGGAGTACCCAAACACAGCTGCTGCTCTGAAAAATACACAGCCTACATTGATGTGACAGAAAAGGGAGGGAGGGAGCCAGGAGGTGTGTGGGGGTTAAAAGGAGATCAGGGCAGAGCCAGAAATAGATGTAGTTTCTGTACAGTGCTATCTTTCAAGATGTAAGTTGTAGGATGGCCTAAGTGTAGATCTAGATGCACATTTTCAATCTGGAGTTTTAGACCTGCCACTGTCTGAAGTATTGCCCCATGTTCCTGTTTTATTCTCTCTCTGAGCACAGTGTGAATTAACAGGAAAGGCAATTACAGTCTCAGAACGTGCTAGTCTGTCTATACCTTTGCTAGTTATTTACACAATGTTTTGAACAGCTGCTTTGGGAAGAAGCTTTCATGTCTGGCATTTCCCCTAATAACGTCACTTGAAAGTTTGAAGTGCTGCTGCAGATGTTTTGACAAAACCTATCAATAGGGGAACTTTCAATGCCATTCAATTCCTCTTGCTGTCTCATCCAAGTTTGAGAGAGCCACAGACATAGTCGTTTATAACTGTATTTTAGGGGGCTCAGTCCTGGGATTATGGCTAACCAGGAAGTAGATTTTCCCATTCACAAGAGTAGCATCTTGGTCCCTTTCCCAGTAAGTTTCTAGATATGAAGGGTTGTGTTTTCTTTGAAAGTCTTCCTTGCTGGCCCTATGGATTGCATCTCTTGCTGTGATCTAAGAGGCAGTGATACCCTGCTCAGTTTTCTCAAAGCATTGACACAAATCCTGGTGGAACTTCTAAAAGCTCTGGCTAGGGAGGAGTTAGACTTACTTACTTCTGCTTCCTTTGCCTTCCTTATCTGCTGTCTCAGGAAAATAGGCACCCTTCCTCCCAGGAATAGATTCCCCAGAAGGGGCCATCTCCTGGGTATCCATGTCTGTTATTGATTATTGCATGTTTTGTTTTGCATTTGCATTTGTTTGCATTTGTTTTTCTGGTATACAGTTGTTACCATCAACATTGACTTTAAATCAATTCTCTGACGTTGGCAATGGCTGTAATTGATTTTCAAAAAGCAATTATCTTTGTTGTGGAAAAAGTCCAGATATAATTCACATTAAACTATACTGAAACCTATAAGTCAAACCACTGGAAGTCTGAGTGTCTTAGCAAGATCAGCCCTCCAGTTTTAAATATATGTCACTGCAAGATGAAAGACACTTTCACGGAGCCATGAAATAGAAAATGAAAGTACAGCAGCTAATTTTAGAAGCTTGATGTGTTGTTTTGGGAATACACAGATAGATTTACATGTGATTAGATCCTCCCATGTACAATGAAATGTGACCCCCCTATGGAACGGAACATGGCATGGACACTTTAAGAAGGGCAAATGAGTTTTAAATCAATTAGGTTTTCCTCCACTCTGAATTTGCAGGCAGGTTTTAAGGCAGGAATAACAACATGCACAAAGTGCTGATACCTAGTGTTATGGAAATCATGTATTTTTACACTCCTCTGAGTCCTAAATGTTCCCATTTCCTTATTAAAGGTAAACTGGTTTAGATTCTGTATCTTTCCTGAATCCTCAACTTAATGAAAATATCAGCTCTTGAAAGTGATACAATTTCTAGATCCTGAGTCTCTAAACATGATACTCAACACAACATTGCAGACACAGCAAGGACTATTTGAGTGAATATTGCCATGTCAGGTGCTCATAAAACTGGGGCTGTGTTTACTCAAATTCTCATGACATACCCATGAGTTTCATGAGGTAGTTCAGCCCAGTAGCACAGAACTCATAGTCAGATTTGTTTAAAATAAACATACACCCAATGTGTAACTCAGCCTCTCATTACCATACATGTAAAAGGAGTATACATATAAATATTTTTTAGAAAGTCTCAGAGTTGGCAAGTCTGTCTGGAGAAACTCAAAACAGTTTCCTCACTGTTGCCTGACTTCCTTGAAAAGATCCCAGCCTTCACCCCTTCTCGTTCCAAGCCATAATTATACCACACTCGTCATTTGAAATGTGTTCCAGTGTCATGATCAGCTTCAAACAGGGTGAGCAGTGAAAAACCTTCTAACTCAATAACTTGATCTGACATTTTCATTATGTTTCAAAACTTCAAAATATCATATCCAGTCATACCTAGATATTTTCAGTTAGAAATAAATTATTTTTAAAGGATATTTGTATCTGGGTGGCCCAGTATCATTTAGAATAAGGCATACTTTGTAAATGTATGGTTTTGTGCAGAAGCAATCGTTAGAATTAATCTCAGTGAAAATGGAAAATACTTGGGGGACAACTTCTGTATAAAGGTCTAAACCTTAGAACTTCCCTTAGGTCATTTCTGAGTGCAATGTCCAGTGCAGTTACAAAATGCAAATGGGTAGTACCCTACTCTTCCTTCGGAATGCAAGTTTAAGCTTAATTGCCAGCAGAATTAAGAGAAATGTCTTAAAGTCGATGCAAGGAAGCAATGAAAACAAATCTATAAGATATTTGTCTTATAACTGATGAATTACTATTTTTTTTTTGTCATTGAAAAATAGGTATCAGCATTACTCTAGAGCTTCTGGAGAGATTATGATCAAGCAATGTCCATTTATCTTAGAATGTCAAGATCGGTTTAACCTCAAGATGGTGCTAGATGGTTAAGTTGGCTGTCACAACAACTGTTGTTTGTCATTTAAATTTTTGCAAAATGAAAAAGCATTGATAACATGTAATTGGTTAATAATCAATGAGACAGGGTAAAGGCTTCATATGAAAGTGCATCACTTTTATAGATTAATGTTTATCTACCTGAGCAAGACATGAATTGATTTGATGAAAAGATGTTGATTATATCAATGTCTCAGAATAAAATACTGCTTGGGAAAAAACAGAGCATATATGAAAGTAATTGGAACAACAGTGATAGGAGATACACAATATTCAGTTTGACAGCTTACCTAGTTATTACAACTGGGCAGTCTGGGAGTAATGGGAGTGTCATCCTGGCAAGTTAAAGTAATTGAAACCTATCAGATAAGTAGTAAATACTCAAGTTCTTGAAGAACTTAAAGAACTTTAACTCTTTCATTCAAAATAAATAATATGTAGAAGTACTTTAATTATTCCAAATCAAGCAGTTTTCACGTGAGAAAATGGTCATCCAGAGCATGGCTGTAGTATTTAAGCTCTAACAGTGCTATGAAAGTGGTAAGATCCTGCTAATATAAACACAGAGGACTTAATATAACGTATCACTGTAGCCATTCTTGGATCAGCAGGGAAATGAGCTGCACTGATACAGCAGTACCATTATTCAGATAACTTTCTTAGTACAAGCAGTTGTGTAGGTGATGTAAGTGCAGAATAGAAACCACAGACTGCCGTTAAGGTTTTTCCCTTCAGTTATGGCACCAGGTCTGATTTTCCAATACAGCCAAACAGAGGCCAGATGCCAAGAAATTCATCTTGCAGCCTCCTTCCTTGTGAAACGGTTAAGGGAAAGATTTTCAAAGCAGCCCATGACAATGTTTTTACTGTTTATGGCAAAAAAAAAAAAAAGCACTAGGTTTGTATAAACTGCTTAT
>VXBL01004712.1:803355-859615 GCA_013400195.1 Aramus guarauna | reverse complement strand
GTGGGTTGGGGGGGGGGGGGGGGGGGGGGGGGGGGGGGCCGGGGGAGAAGAAAGAATTATTTCAACATTGAGAGATAGAGAGCTACTGGAGAGTCCAGCAAAGGACATCTGAGATGATTAAGGAACTGGAGGACCTCGCATATCTGTAAAGGCTGAGAGAGCAGGGACTGCCCAGCCTGGAGAAGGCTTAGGGGCAATCTCATTGTGTACAAATATCTGAAGGGAGGATGTAAAGAAGATGGATCCAGGCTCTTTTCATTCGTGTTCAATGACAGGACAAGAGACAGTGGACACAAACAGANCATCTTGCAGCCTCCTTCCTTGTGAAACGGTTAAGGGAAAGATTTTCAAAGCAGCCCATGACAATGTTTTTACTGTTTATGGCAAAAAAAAAAAAAATAGCACTAGGTTTGTATAAACTGCTTATAACTTCAAAGTGATGGTCACTAAAATGGACCTACTCAGTTTGAAAAAATCCTTTCCCGGAATGAGATGTGGATCTGCTTGAAGATCCTGGTTCCTAGTCACTTCTCCTGTGATCGGTGGGTGTTGGAAAGCAGGGCATCTCTCTTCCCCACACTGTGTATTTTTGTTGTTCTTTTTAACTTATTTTCTTTTGTCTTTTTTAATGCTTGCTTTTTTGGCAACAAGATTTAATCTTTTAGAAAAGTTGCAAAATGGGAACAATTTATGTGTCAAGTTAATTTATTTTGTACCAGAAAGACCTTTCAAAATGACGGCTGTTTAATATATAATCTTATAAATGAATCAGCAAAATAATATGGGGACTTGGAGATGTGCAGTGGCAGGAGGCTTTTTATTAAATTTTATTTTATTTTGAATTTTGAATTTTTTATTTTCATAGACATTTGTCTTGATATCTTCCAAAGTTTTTATAATTTAATGCAAGCAATTACTAATGAGGTGGCTGAATCAGTCAAGATGACATTACAGAAATGTAAAAAACTCTGGCATTGAAAAGGGCTACTTGATCTCCTGAAATAATTGGAAATTTGCCACCATTCCATTGTAACCTTAAAAAAGCAGGTTTTCCAGTCCTTCTCATTTGTAAACCTGGAATGATATAAATGAACACACTGCTGCCTATGCTGCTTAAAACCTTAGTTTCTTTATTGTTTATATAATGCATTTCTTGGAGAGGAAGAATCAGTTAAATGTAGTTATTTGGTTTTATAAAGCAGGGAAATAGAAACTAGACTGTGTGTCCTACCCACAGATTTCTATCAGATACAGATAAAAGTATAAATAGTCTAGGAGACAGTGTCCTCTTAAATGATGATCCTAAGGTTAGTGGGGCTTTTCAAGAAGATTTTTCTTGTCTAGACAGTTATAAAGAAACTAGAAGTTGATTTAAGTTTTATTATAGGGAACATAATTCTACATCACTCATATTCAGTATTTAAGTAGAAAGGTATTTTATGTATAATTTTAGAAAGCTATTCAGAAGGAAATATCATATTGGTCATCCCAGCTGTCCGAAAATCTATTTTAAAAAGTATTTCAAAAGGAAAATAGATGACATTTTTAGAACAGTGGGGAAATCAACATACTATGCTTTTTTCATTAGATTAAACTCCAAAATGACATTCCAACTGACAGAAGGAGAGGGTCAATAATAAAATTCATGCTTACATGGTTCAGGATTAATCAAGGGGAGAGCTAGGGTAAGAGTGTTTAGCTAAAAGTCATTTTAAGACACAACTACATAAGGATAGATGATTAATTATGTTGTCCACTTTGGGCAATGATTTTGCAGGACAAATTGCATTTGAACTTGGCCACAAAAGAGTTTAAAAACCAAAAGCACTGAGCAGCAATAAAAACCCCCCAAACCATGTTTGCTTCCTCTCAAAACATTGTGTATTGATACAGGGAAATGATTCCCTTTGGCTGCAGGGAGGAATTTAGGAGAAAGTTGTCTATAGACATTGATCCTGACACAGGATCCTTCCAGTAACGGTCTCAGAGGTGCGGCTTGCTGAGTTGTAGAGGCTGTTTGCAGTGACCTCTGCCACGCAAAGATCATAGTCAGCATCTGGATCTCCATATGGAGGATAAAACTTTTTGTATTACAAAAAAGCTTTCCAACAACTATTTTGGCAGGGACAATCATAAAGAGAGTATTTGAGCATCTTATTACACTGTTAATATATTCCCATCAGGAAGTTAAACTAATTAACTCCTCTCTTATGCATACCTTGGTGATATTTTTACATTTCCCAGGGCACATAACCAGTCACAAGAAAAGGAAAATGTCACCTTCCAATAGTCACTCCATAGCAGGTGCTGGAGGACATTCTTAAAGCAAAGTGGTTTGTGTGCTGTTAAGTTTCTTGATGAGGTAGAGCAAAAGATCACAGTCTCACCTGACATCTTTGCTTCAACTTGGTGTATATCTCTTCTTTGTCTATTTTTAAAAAATTTTTACTTCTTTGTGCTTTTGATAACATAGTTGACTATTCTGCTTGCATTCTCTGATTGCTGGAGAGNNNNGTGTACAAATATCTGAAGGGAGGATGTAAAGAAGATGGATCCAGGCTCTTTTCATTCGTGTTCAGTGACAGGACAAGAGACAGTGGACACAAACAGAAACTCAGGAAGTTCCCTCTGAACATCAGGAAACACCTTTTCACTGTGAGGGTGACCGAGCACTGGCATAGGTTTCCCAGAGAGGTTGTGGAGTCTCCACCCTTGGAGATATTCAAACCTTGTCTGGATGCAGTCCTGGGCAGCCTGCTCTCGGTGACCCTGCCTGAGCAGGAGAGTTGGACCGGCTGACCTCAGAGGTCCCTTCCAACCTCAACCATTCTGTGAGTGTAACATTGCTGTTCAATATTTCTAATGTTATCTGTGACTGTAAAGCAATGATGTGGGAATAAAAGACTTGGATTTCTTTAGCCCAAAACTAAACGTACTAACCCACTTGCCTTCTTTTTTTTTTGCTAGGGTTTCATTTCTTCAATCTGTCTGTGGAAACAAGACCTAAGAAAAGCATCCTTTGGAAGAAAACAAGTTTCAGCAATGGGCATTGGTCAAGTAGAGCAGAACATAATTTAGGTGAGTAGTAAAGGACAAAAAAAAAATGCCAGTGTCTGTATGCAAACTCATCTTCTGATGGCAACTTCTGTCATTTATAGTATTCTTCCTATTGCGAGGGAGTACATTTTTTTTAAATACATTGCCAGTGTATTGTGGAAACCAGCAGTAACATGGAAGGACAAGGACCATTGTCTGTATCTGCCTAATGCTTCTAAATGACATATTTTTAGTGAATTGGAATCTGAAATGGTTTGTGTGTCAGTCAAGGTCATTTTTTTTTGAGCTTGTCTGATGCACACAATGAAGCTACTGTATTAAATGCAATTCAGCATAATATCCCTAATTTAAGATGTAGACAATTATGATGGATTAACCAGAGATAATAGCTGTGAACCTGATTCTTTATTACCTGGATCAGCGATGTTGGAAGAATAAATGGAAGGCATAAATGAAATAATCTGTTGCTGGGAAGTTGGAGAACACACTAAATCACCTGGCTAACCAAGAATGAAGATTATGTTTTTGAACTGAGAGAAAAAATCATGGTTAAGGTCACTGTAGATTTATTGCCCCAAGGAACATTATAATAAACTGGGTTGTCTTTATATTATAATTAACTAAAAGAAGCCTCAATCTTCAGCTGATTCTCTGTTGCAGGCACATGAATTTGTACTAGAATTAATTAGATGACAATGTCATCTGATTAAATTGATGGAAATCTATTGAACTGCATGAACTATATGTTTTCAAAAAAGGCAGTGAAGCACTCGCACACTGCCTTGTCTGGCTTTTGGGGAATTCCACAGTTGGATAACTTTGTGTTCCAAAGCCAGGATGAGCACAGGGCTTGGGTTTGGTTTGGGATTGTTTGGATTTTTTTTTCCCAAAGAAGATGTTGTGAGAGGAACGAAATACTGGATGATTTAAATATAGTTTCATCTTCTATTTTAAAATGTGTAGACTATTCAATGGATATTAAATGCAATGAACATTAACATATATTTCATGAAAAAAATATTCTGAAAATATTAAAAACTATTATTCACATGTTTATAATTTTAAAAATGTACTTTCATAAAAATCCATATTTAAGTGAAATTTCAATTCCTGTGAAGACACTATTGTTACTGAAAAGAACTGGATTAAAACATGCTGTAAATCCTGTTCAAGACTATATGTCCCCTTAAGTTGTTATCCTCCTGTGGGACTCTGCCACTTTGGAAAACCTAAGCCCAGATTTATCCCATGTCACTGTAACAGTTTCCCTGATGTGCTGGGCAAGGAGTCTCTTAGCTGGTATGGCCAGTGCAGAAAGATAAGCAGCTCCGAGAGGCTGCATCCCACGTGGCAATGCCTTTTCTCCCCATTGATAACAGTGCCAAGGTATTTCCACCTCTAGTGCTTAGAAGACACACAAACCAGCAGTAATTAGGTAACTGAGTGAAGGACCTGTGATTTATTCCTGCTGGTAACCCTACCAAAGACTCTCACAAGTCTTGGCCATTATGAACGAGGCCATTTTTGTGAAGCATAAAAGGATCTTCTCCTAGCCAGTTGTCTTGTTGCTCTGGTCTGTCTGAGGAGGCTACGTCCCGTGCAATTCAAGCTGGTCAGTTAATTTACACCATAAAATTGTGTCTTAAAAATGAAACTGAAAGCCTCTGGTTCAGTCTCTCCTGTGGGAACCCCTGGGCAGCCATAGAAACAACACAGAAGAAAAGGATTTCATACCAAATCCTTATTTTCTGTCAGTAAATGCATTCAGAATTACAGGGTAATGATTCCAGACAGAGTGAGGAGCTTCATGGGTGTTTTGAAGTTATATATATTGCCCACAGATTTTCAGCTCAGTGAATCTGAGTGTGTAATAGCCTGTGATGAAGCATGCAGGCCTATCAGTGCCCCTGGAGAGGACTCTGAAGCCATTTCACACTCTGTGCTGAGCAGGGTCTATTAAAAGGAGATCCTGACAAGCCAAGTCCCCAGGAGTTAAATTCCCAGCCAGAGTTTGAAGCTATTCAGGGTGTTACTAATAATGGAAACATCATTATCTGCAGCCAAACTCATTTACATTCTATATTTTGAAAGAAGGGAATTGGGATTAGTTAGGAGAGAACTGTTCTTCCTCCCAGCCAAAGGGGTGAGCACTGGTGTAATGAGGTGTTACCCAAGAGACATTTTGATTTCTTGTTCTCATGTTTATTGATTGTCAGTCTACATGGACGATGTGCAGTTACAGATTCGAACTTGAAATAAATCTCTCCTTGAGCATTTTGACAGCCTTACATGCATCTTGTTTAGATTTTAATAATTTAATAGCCATAGTTATAAAATCAGCATACTAGAACTTGTGTGTTTTTCTACTGGACACTGAAGTGGTAGCATGTGTGGTGTCCCTGGGCAGGACAGTTTCCTTAATGCAAGGTTAATTCTTCAGCACAAGCCGTACTCCCTGATTTTGGGGAGGAGGTGTTTATGTGATTATCTCAATTTTCTGTTAAATAGGGATAGGGATTTTGATTTTCTCTAAGTTATCATACGACATAGATCAATCAGCATCAAGAAGGTAAGCGGTGACATCAGAAGTATGGCAACAATTTGGACACTCAAACAATATAGTAACATGACGTAGCAGTCAGAGAAACCGTAGCCAGCATGTATTTCTAGATCAAGCCTGCAAATGTTTCCAAAAGACATGACCTACTTTGAGTGGAGGTTATTTGGCTCAAAGTAGACTTGAGTGGCTTATATTATACTCGAAGTCACACTAGATGGCAATAATGGTCCCCTAAAGGCTTACAACAGGACCCAGAGAACACGGATTCATTTTCTGCTTTGTAAAGTGAAAACCACCTTTTACCATCCAGCTCTGCCTTTTTCGCAGAAGTAAGTTTTGCTTCCTCCCCATCTATTGTTAAAAGATAAATCTGAAGTCAGTGGTTTCATTTTCTACAGGAACACTGTTTGTTCAAAGCACTAATCTGAGAACCCCGTTAAATTCTTGTTCACATGCACTCCTCTCCTATCACTAGAAATAAAGTATTGGCCTTGGGAAATATTGTCTCAGCTCCTGCAGTGGCCAGTACTGTTCTGTCTATCTCCGATGCCCCGAGTGCCAGAATGATTTCAAATATCATCCACAGTGAGCTAATATTGCCAAAGAGATTTCAAATACCAGCCAGCCTTTGCTATTCACACCCGAGTAGTTTAAAATATCAGCACTACAGTAGCCTCATAAATTAGCAGCACATTACATCTTTTCATTACAGATGTGGCAATGTCATCCAAGAAAGTTAATGACTCGGGCACCAGGAAATGGTCTTCGAGGTAGCAAATGTTCAGCAGATCACAGTATTCCATTTATAGCACAGAAGACAATCTAAAATGTCACCATTGCTCTGGAGAAAACAAAGTACTGCATCCAAACATGCCGAAGGCTATTTCAGTGAGGAAAGAGTTTCTCTTGCTAGCTCAGGTAGTTAACATTTGTGCTCATCTATTATATTTCGTGTTGTATTTAGCAACTCTGTGGCTTTACGTAATAATAGATGGTAATTTCCTCATGATGGGTATTGGTGGTCAGGCCTAGAACAGTGGTGGTTTTTTGAATGTTTCAAAGCACACTTAGTAATCTTAATCTTCGTAATTCTTGCTGCTTGTCTATGATGTTGGTCTTGTTTAGCTATTTGAGGAACACATTCATTGAGATAAAGAGATGGAAAAGAGTTTCTCCAAGGTTATCTCCATGGCAAACAGATGGGTGTACCTCAGTTATCGGTCTGCTGACCTCCTTGTTACAAGGTGAGAGGCTGTTTACAACATACAGAGATTTTGCATGCCTTCCTATGGGATTCTATAGCATACTCAGGTGATACTATTTCATGTTAAGCTTCACATCAAAGTTTCTTAAGTTCTGTGGCTTTCCTATGATGTGTACCTAGAGTATGGGAATTCACTAGCTATTTCACATAGGAGACTGCGATAGCGTGAAGTAGCCTGAAACAAAGCAAGGAGTATATAATATCAGAGTGTTTTCCCAAATTTGAGCTTTCTCTGTTGCATTCATTGAAGTTTAGCTTCCTAGCAGCAAATTCTAGGTGAGTTCTGGGTGCGGATGTTATATATTTTCAATCTTTTGGGTAGTCAAATTCAATTGTTAAGATGGTGGGGAAACATCATCTGTAGATTTCCTTTTTTAAAGCAACTTCTTAATATTTATTTACACTTAGTGTCCACTTTAACCTAGTTTCACTTCACTACATCTCTGGATGTGGCATCAGGAGGTTTTCCAGCTGGAATGGAGGGTGAAGAGAGACAAGCTTTGCTCCTGCCAGGCTTGTGGCAGGGACATAATTCCTGAAGTCTCCAAAACTGTTCTCTTTAGTTTGAGCCAGCACGACTTGGGACTCAAAGCCTGTCAGCAGTGTGGCTCATCCAACCTGCGTAAGAACTGTGCTTGCCCAAGTGGCTCACTAAGTGGCCAAGTTTCAGTCTACCTGGGCAAAAAGGAAATGTCTGGCTCTAGGCCCTTGGATCACTACACTTCCCCCAAATGTTCCCAAAATATCACATAGAGAGTACTGTCTAGACTGAGTTCCCTCTTGCTCAGACGTTTTTTTACAGTCTCCACCTTGCATTGTCTTCAGTTCCCAGGAACATTCAGAGCTTCAAAACTTGTATGGATAGACTTAAAAAAAAAAGAGAAGAGAAGAGGGGAATGCATTAGTCAGAGCTTTAACAGTTGCTTTCCAGGAAAATGTCATGTCTTTGCAAGCTTGAAAGTTTTCCCTGGATACTGAGTCATTTCTGCACAGAGTTATTCTGGGCCAGCCAGTCCATGATACTGAGTTGTATTCTTCACACAGTTGCATAACAAAAATAAGTTATGCCGAGTTCATTCAACATCTTGTGGATGATTCAGGAAAGTATGTGACAATAGCCACAGGTCAGGATAATTGAGAGTCAGGTTACATTATTACAGCTTGCCAGAAACCAGACCAGAGGGCAACATTCAGCATGGCAAAACCCATTCTGGAGATTTTTTTCATCACAGTTTCCTGTACCTAATATCTCTTCTACTCTCGCCTTTATGGAACATAGAAATGAAATTGTTCTAGACAAGTTAAAATCAAAGACTTGAACTGTAAATAATCTTTTGCTGGTAACAGATTGCGAAGAATGGTTTAGTTATATGGATACTATTGCACCTGAAGGGGCAAAGCAGCCTGATCTCCTCCAATGTACGTAAATCTGATTTCATCTTTGTATTTTTATGTTAGAGTCAGAGGGAGAATTTTGTGTATAATTTCAGCAGAAAGTCACCTTGTAAGGAGAAAAAAAATAAAATTCTAAGTGTTCACAGCCTTCTGTGAGAATAGAAATGAAGCCTCCGCTAAACCTTTTTTCTTTCATATATCACTGACCCACCTTTGCTCTCACAGATTCCCCCATCTCTGAAGGAAGCTTCTGGATTTCTGACAGTAGAGGCTGTCTTAGAAATATGCCTTTCTTTTTCTTTCATCACTGTCACTATGTGTTGTCCAGCCTTCAGTCAAGAGCATCAGTTTTAGTTCAGTACTAACACCTGATTTGTGCTATAGCTAGCCGATTTTCTTCACTCTTTTCAGTTTTCTGAGCATCTCAGAGGCTGAAGGAGTTGTGTTGCCATTCACTCTCCCAGGTTTTGACACAAACATCTTTTGTGCTCTCCCCAAAATATTCAGGATCTTGTCATGTGGAACATGGTCATTGTGTGAAGTGTGAATGCAACATACAGAAAGCAGAGAAGTTTGTGAGAATTATTGGAAAACTTGTTTTAAAGTTTTTGTACTGTATTTTATTGTGCTGTATTTTCCATATCAAATGATAAAATCTTGGTTAGTGGAATACTCCTCCCCTTTCTCTTAGTGAAATTTTAATGTGTTTGAGCTCTGTTCACGTGCCAGGGAGTGCGGTGAATCTTATAGATACCATGCAGATCTTGATATCATCACAGCGGTCTTGGCTAAATTACAGAGCTCACTCAATAAAATGGTGCTCCCGGGTCAAGAATAGAATAGAAATGGCTTTCTCACTGTTTGTCAGTGAAAGTTTTTTGCAGACTCACTTGCGTACATGGCAAATGGCACCCCAGGATTTTCCAAATCAGGCATCTGACTGGCTGCACTCTGTTAGCTTCTGTAGAAATTATTTGTGTTATTCCACATAAAGGTACCCAAAGGAGCAGAGCGGATCTCCTTCCTGCTGCCTTTGGAAAACAGTATTCAGAAAGCGTTAGGGGTGAGGGATGACAGTGGAGATGGTTTGGTACCAACTCCTTCTGTGTTGTACTCTGGACGGGTTCATTTTGTGTTGTGAATGGCCCATGGAAAGTAATCCGTCAAGGGGGATTTATTAGGAGGTGGAAGGGAAGGTAACTCTGCCCTTCAATGTGTGATGTATTCATCTTGGGTCTTGTGATAAGAAAGCAGCTGTGATCACATGCTTTATATAACAAAACTGTTCTGGCATCTGTAGTCAGATGATTTCAATCACATCCAAATTTCCCTTTGTACTGCAGTTAGAATGGGGCTGGTATCTTGTTTTACAGAGATTTAAACCAGCCAGGGAGGCCTCTTTCAAAAGGATGTTTACATCCATTGAGTTTACTTGTCATCATGGAAGTATTATAAATAATCTTTTCTGTGATGGAGAAACTAACCCTCCTATATTAGTGTAGAAAACCAGATAAAATATAGTAAGTAAATATTTGAAAAGAAATAGCAATAAAAAGAAAAGGAATTGAGGAAAGATTATTTGGCTTTCAGAATTGCCACAATATTAATATAAGCTGCACTTCAGTTTCTATCTGACATGATTTTCAGATCATGAAAACGCTCCTGAAACGCTCTCTCTGAAAAAGAGAATGGCCGAGGTTGTAAAAAACCTACTAGTCTACAGTGAAATACCTTTGAAAGCCTGTCTGCAGAGCAATAACTTACAGTTTATTTTTCTGTTTCAAGCTATTTTTACATAAACTAGAACAGCCTCTAGTTACTATGACCCTTGCTTTGTAAAATATTTTGGTATAATAGGATTTTTTATTGTTGAATGTAGACCAGTTAAAGGTGAGCTTCTCTCATGATTAAAACAAGTTGATTAGTATTTCATAGAATCTTTAAGGTTGGAAAAGACCTCTTGGATTGTCAAGTCCAACCATCAACCCAACACCACTGTGTCTACTAGACCATGTCCCGAAGTGCCATGTCTACGCACTTTTTGAACGCCTCCAGGAATGGTGGCTTCACCACCTCTCTGGGGAGCCTGTTCCAATGTCTGACCACCCTTTCAGTGAAGAAATTTTTTCCGAATTCCTTAACAAGCTGTTTAATATTTGTTAAAAGCAATTTTTCTGTCAGGTTCCAGGAAGGCTAAAGCAAATCCAAGAGGATGCAATGTTCAGTTTAGAATGATTTTGAGATGAATGTGCAACAGTCTACGCAATGTCCTGGGCGACATTTGTGCTTACCATTTCTACATCCTCACTAGATGGCTGTGACAGGCTTTCAGGCACTCAGAGATGAGGAGTTTGATTCATCTAGAGTGTGGAAAAAGTGATTTATGGGAAAGTGATAAAAGAGTAAGTATAAGAGAAGTGAGATTTGAAGGCAAAGGGAATATTTTTCATTAGAGGAATGGAAATTGGGAAAAGTGGAAAAGCATTTGATCATACAGTCCCATTATCAGGTTTCTGATTTTCCCAGCTGTTTTAACTGCTTTGATATAAAATATGACTCCTCTCTACAATCTTGCTTTCATAAGTCGAAGCTTTTATCATAGCTGTAACAGCAGTGTTACTACTACAGCACTGAGTAAAATATTGCTATGGCATGAGCTGAACCGCGCTAAGAGCAAACAGATCAATCTGCAAATGTGGGAATACTAACAAATAACAGCAGAGATGTGGTTTTGTCACAAGCACTTTGCAAGTGTCAGTGTGCACTTGGGCTGTGAATGGAGCAACTCTAGTATGAGAGAAGGCATTGCACTACCTGGTGGAAAACACAACGTGTCTTTAAGCAGTGGACAGGATTTTATCTCAAATAAGGATTGGTACACTTGTGAAGTGATCTTCCCTGACGGTTTCCCTCAGAACATGTCTGTCCTTGAGGCAGGCAGATCCGGGATGTTTAAAGGTGCAGAGTGAGGTGTCTCTTCCAGGCCTCTCCTTGCAGCCCTGCTGCCTCATCATCTGATTTTCTTTGCAATATTGGAGGAACAACCTGATGTTCCCTTTACTTAATTCACTCTAATGTGATAGAACACATTTCCTTTGCTGTTCGTTGCAGTGACCAAATATTCTTCTATTTATAAAAAGCTTGTCACTTCACTGTGCTGAGAGTGTCTCCGTTTGTGAGACAGCCTTTCACATGTGATGTATTGATTGCGATATCTTAACAAGTTGTTATTAAACTTCCCTAAACCATCTGCCATGAGAGGTCAAAATACTTTAATTCTGAGGCAAGGTGTCTGCCAATGATTGGCTCACTGATTTGCCCATATATATTGTGCTTTTCCCCTGACTAATCTACCTATTCAGTGAATTGAAAATAATTGATGGAAGTCCCATGCCAAGTTTTCAGTCAAATGCACTTCGTTGCAAATATTTTGGCAGCATATACAGGAGGGAGAATTGCAATATCTGTAAGAAATTATATCAAATGTCAGTTTGCTTCTGTTAGGCTTCACATAGAATAGATGCTCTTCACAGCAACAGTTAGAAGACCTTGGCCCTGTTCAGTGGACCATTGCAGGTATAAATAGCAGAGCACCAGCCATACGGTTTTGTCTCTGGGAAACTGTTTCTTTTAAAAAGCTCAGGAGGGCACAGTAGCTTGCAATGGTCTTACTCCCTTTTCAGCCTGCTGTAGTGTTGCAGTAGGACTTAGGAAAATCCTTTCACAAGACGAGAACAAGAAAGCTGCTGAGGGTTCGGAGAGGGTCCTGTATGTGTTTGTTTCCATCGCAACTCTTGGCCATCCCTGTAAAATCAAGGTGAGCCCTTCTGCCAGAAGGGAGTAGGGAGCTGTCTCTGACTGCCAGAAATGTTGCCTTTCCAAACAGGTAGTGCCAGAGCCTCTGAAATTGTGTCTAAGCAGCACTTCCCACAAACTGGCTGCTCTGTTTCTCAGCACAATTAGGAAATGGCAAGAAAGTCCTCAGCGGCATCTATTTCATGGCAGCAAACCCAAGAAACGTTGTTCTTCACCCATATCTTATGTTACCAAGTATGAAATCACATCTATCAGGAGAACAAAAAATGTAATATTTATCCAGTGCTTCTTTAGTCTTCTGTTTTGTTTACAAGTTAACATGATTTAGAGCTGAATGAATAATGGGCAATATTATTTCCCCAATAGCTTAGGCGTAAAAACATAAAATTTAACAAATGAATAATTCAATGAATATATTTGTGAATTACTTAGCTAGCTCCATATGCTGAATAAATACAGCCTGATGCGATGCAAAGCTCAGTACCGTTCTAATTACTTCAGCATATTTTGGATCAGGCCTTACAAGGAAAAAGAAAATTGACAAATAATTTATTTGAAAGCAATTCCATAAAATCTTGACAAGTCATTCTCATTTTGTGATGTGTATAAATTCCATTCAACCAATGCCAAACACATTTTGAAAAGTGCGTGGCCTGCTTGAAGACAGTTTGTAAACAGAAAATTTTAGCCTTTCCACCCACCTGTTGCGTGGGTGTAACTTTAGAGTGAATCACATTTAGGAGAAAACCAACATTTTTAAGGGCAAGAAATTAAAACTAAATGTATTTTATTAAAAGTTATTAAAAATACTTTTTAACAAGAAAGAGGAACTTAAAAAACATGAAACTTTTCAATCTTTGAGGAGACTGATTTATTGAGTTTTATAATTAATAGCAATACTTACAGTTTTTGGAAAAATACAGCTTGTTGAAATAATTTTGTATTTATGCACATGTCTCAGGTTTAGAAAGTAGATGGACACAAGATAAAATATAGAGTAAACAGATTAAAGCATCTTCAGAAGTGTGGATTTTTCTACTATAGCCCTGCAGTTCAAGGATGAATGAATTAACAGCAATCCCATGACCTTTTTTTTTCCCACAAAAATATCTGACTGGTTGATCACAAGGTCTTGTGCCATCCTGATTTATGAGTCTGATAGCAAAAATCAAAAACTACTAGCCTTTGTAATTTTATTGGCAATGTAACGGCTACCATTTTGAACGCTTCTTTTCCTGACAGGGTTCTGCTTAATGACTGAGCAATCACTGATAGAGTTGGGATTTTAGAGCTGCTCTAAGACTTTTTGATTGCTATGTCTAAAAAAGTATTTTTGCCTTTGTGCTAATGAGAATTTTTTTTGAGAGCTTAAATAGCTAGTTTGTTTTGCTAGGTGAGAAGATACGTTTTTCTCGTTTTAAGGAAAACAGAGCCAGCTCAGTTGATATACCAACAGAACAGAATAGTTTTACCATTTCAGTGGGACTATATTGATTCCTACTGATCATAGCACAACCCCAAGTCTATGTGCTTTTTTGTGAAATGTTGTTCACATTTAAGGTATTCTGAACTATACTCTCTCACATCAATTAACTTGTTTACAAGAAGCAGTAATTGCATTTGTCCATGGAAGCATATGGATCAGAGCACAATTTCATGCAATTAAGTTCTATTTTTGAAAATCACTGAATTATAGAACTTGAAGTTCCTTTCTCTTCTGATTTTGATGGATTAATTGATTTGTCCTACTTTAATATTAAAGTAAAACTGTATTTATAATATAGTCATACTTGCAACTTTTTTGATTGTATTTTGACTACCTATTTAATTCTTAAGTATCCATTCTGATAAGTTAGGATCTATAATATTTAGTTGAGGTGAATGATTAGATGTTATATGTACAGTTTTCCCTCTGCCTGTCTTCTTAGATCTGTCAGTTTTAAACTAAGTGACAATGGGGAAAATATAGAATTTTAGAATTTAGGTTTTATAATTTTCAAAATTTCAAAAAATGCTGGTTTTGTTCTCTTCAGAGGCTCAGTTGTATGCATTAGTGCTGTCATTGTTGATTGATAGTTGTTCAGTACCTTGCAGTTCATCTTCCCAAAATACGTTGAACAGTATAGCTGGGCAGGTATGTTAAAATGCTGATGCATCTGGTGCACCAGAAGTTGACAGGAAAACTAGTTTTCCTAAGGCAACAAGTCATGTTCAGTGAGTCTGAGTTCAAACCACATATCCTTGAATAGCTATAAAGGCAACAAATTTTTCACACTATTGGATAACTCAAAGATTGGATAGAAAATGTTAATGTTCCTGGGGTTTTGGCATGAAAAGGAGCAGGAAATACTTTGACAATGCAGTTGGTGTGCTGCTGCCTTTGTCCATACTCTGTTTCAAAGGCTTTAAATAGATGCTTCCAGCCACTGCCTCTTGTTTGGCATAAAGCACTTCAGCAAAGTGTAGAATATTAAACACCAACAAATGTTGTTTGGTTGATTGTGTCTTAAATTGTTTAATAGTGTGCATAGAATCTGTAAGAAGAAACAGAGTACCCCGTTGAATATTAAAGAAGGGAAAAAGTGGATTTAGGTCTGAATTGCTCCCATGCTCAGGTAATCATCCAGAGAGGACACAAAGACTCTTTGAGGATGTGGGCACTGTCACAGAAAATCAAACAAAGGTGCATTTAGACTAAATACAAGGAAGAAATTTTTTACAATGAGGGTGGTAAGGCACTGCAACAGGTTGCCCAGAGAGATGGTAGATGCCCCATCCCTGGAAACTTTCAAGGCTGAGTTGGATGGGGCTCTGAGCACCCTGATCTAGTTGAAGATGTCCCTGCTCATTGCAGGGGGGTTGGACTAGATGAGGTTTAAAGGTCCCTTCTAACCCAAACTATTCCATGACTTAGCCCAGTATTCTTTCTCTACTGGTGACTAGCAGCCGACACATTCAGAATCAGGTGGGAAAGGTCTCTCACCTGTCAGGTTCACACCCCCATACAGTATTCAAATATTTTGGATGCCAGAAGAAGTCTGAAGCATTTTGATAAAGTCTCGGGAAGTCCACTCCATTAGGACACTCCCAAAACTAGCAAGGGGATTAGGGAGATGAGCTAAGACCTACTGGTGCAGCAGGAACTGTATCTTTCTCAGCTGTGTCTGCGATGGTGCCAGCCACACAACCTAGCAGACACTATTATTACAGCCTCACTCGATATTGCTTCCATTGCTTGTTCACCTGTGAAACCAATTTGTGGCTTCAGATGGGGCAGGAATGCCAGGACAGCCTTATATAGGTCCTTGGTGGGATGATGGAGTTCTCAGAAGGGTTACACTGCTCACACAGCAATGTCCTCCACTGCTAAACATCCACAAAAGACAAAAAGGATGTGACTGTGTGCTAATTGCAGCGGGCCATTTCGTCTGCATGTTCCTAGAAGCAGGACTGGAATGAAGATCCAACATTCATAATGACTTTCAGAGATCATTTAACTAATTTCTCCAGGGAGTCAGATGTGGCACTGACAATTTTCTCTATTTCAGCTTTTGTAGTTACTAAGACAGTTTAGGGAAACATCATCTCTTCTCTGCATTGGGATACTACTACATATTACTACATATATATATATATATATATATATGTAGTGTTTGTGAGTAATCCTGCCTCAAGGACAGAGTTGCATTCCCCGGTGGAAGGATATGCTGCCATGTGAGATATCACAGGTTTCATGTGTTTAGATTTTTGTTTCAATTTCACTTTCTCACTCATCTTATCCTCCTTCAGCCTCAGGAGAGGCATAGTATAATATTTAAAGTGCAGATTTACATAGCAGCAATTTGTCAGTTAACCTAAAAGAATCAGGTGTGATACTTCAGCTCATAACAAAGATGTGACACACTTTCAACTGGCTTGTTTACACCATCAGCACTGCTGTTTCAACAGCCATGCTCTCCAGTATCTCATATTAATTGGGACCTGCAGCCAGAAGGTATCTAGTGTCGCTCTAAATTGCTGGTTGTGGAATGATGCATGTGAAACTTAGATGCAGTATAGTAAGAAACACGGCCCTTAGCACACAGACCTGTCACTCCTGCAACTCCAGCTACAAAAGGAGGAATATCCCCCTAAAACACTGCACTCTTCCATTGTCTCTGGGGATTTCTAAAGAGAAGCTGGGGATGCTGTGATGGAACGAGTAGCAGTACTGCAGACATACACGGCAATAAATACAGCACTATCAGCAGGTTACCAGCTCTGGGTGCTGCCTGACTGCTAACTGTAATGTGGCAAAGCAAAACAACTCTCTTAGTTAACAAAAGCTCTTGGTGTATCTGTCTCTTAAGGATTTGCTCCCTCCACTTCATTTCAAGCCTTGGTGTCTGTATCCCCGCTTTTTCTGTCTACCTGTCACCTCTGGTACTTGTCTTTTTCAGCCACCTTAAAGTGCTACCCCATGATCAAACTCAAGTGTTTCAAGCATTTTCCTTCATGCTTTCACTTCCTTATTTTTGATTACAATGCCAGTCTTTGGTCTTCCGTTGGCTACTGACTTAGTGTTCATTTTTATGTCTCTCTCCATTTTCTTTCAAGTGTTAAATCTCTGGTCCATCTTTCACACCCCTTAAATGTGCATTTCTGTCACTTTTGCGCTTCTGAAATCCTGACCTGAATTTTGGCATCTCTTTTTGACAACTGTGGTCTTTTTTGTCTTTTAATTTTTATTCATCTATCATCCTAAAACAATAGCAGAAAAACCATCTTCTGAGCCTCGTATTCCAGATTGAGTCCTTCTTGAATATCTTTCCTTTCATTAAAACTAATTTGAGGTGCACTATCATCTTTCTCACTAGCACTGGGGATTTCATTGTTGTGATGCTGCTCTTATTCCTTTCATCCCATCCCACCTATTACTCCACTTTTTTGAGGCTGAAGTAGAAATGCAGCACTCCATGAAATGGGCTTAGTGGTTTTTGGTCAATCCCTACAGCCCTCCTCCCTGTATCCACAAAAACTCTTTCCCTGCCTGTTGCAAATGTCACATCTGCATTTTGTCTCTCTTATGCAAAGAGAAGGGAATGTGTTCCTCCATATTTGTTAAGCCTTGCGCACTTCTCCAAACTATACAAGAAAATCTCATATTTATCTATTATTAATAAGATTGAATCCCCAGTCCCCTTGGCTCACCTCAATATAAATGCAACAGAAATTGTTCAATATATTTGCTTTTCCAGGATGAGAAAATTAATATTTTATTTCTTTTATTAAATAAATAATGTTTTGCAGGACTGCCATCCTTTGAGGTATAGAGATACTGCATTAATTACCACCCCAACCGTATTTCCTTCAATCCTCCCAATGAACTAAAGGAGAATTACTTAAATGCTTTTGCTATTTCTGGTTAAACAAATGCTTTGAGAATTTATTTCAACCTCAGATGAATTTGTGCAGTTCACAATGAGTTCTGTTATGAGTGTGCTCTTTCCCTCCTCACATTTGCTTGGATAAACCTGTGTCCCTCAATGCAGGCTTGTGCGCTTGTGGTAGCACAGGCTTGAAGATAGAGAACAGCTTTAAGTCTCCAGCTGTTGTAACTTCTTTCTTCAGCTTTCTTTTTATTTTGACCTCTTTAATAGCTATTGTTAGCATCTTTATCAAATCAGGAGTGTCATTCCAGTAAGTTCTCTGCATGTTGCTCTCCTGGCTGCTCTGCCATCTTAATCTGCTTTCTGTAAAGAAGATGACTGCAAGCCATCTATCCACTCTGTGCAGCGCTCCAGGGTCTTGTGAAACACATTGGGGAGCATATTTATTTAAACATTACCATAAATGCAAAATGAATGTCATACTTTTCACAGAATAGCCCTGAGTAGGTTCATTTTATGAAAAGTTCTTTGTGAAATCTCACTGCTTGCTGAGAGAACAGCAAAATGTTTTCCGGGGAAAGTAGACAGAAGATATGGAGTCATCAAACACTAGGAACTTAATCATAACTGGATCTTCCTAGCTAACCAAAAATTAAAAAATATTAGTGCTTTTTCAGAATTTCTTCACCTGTAAACCTTATTTCTCATTATATCTTTTTTTCAGTAAGTTTGTTTCAGAGCCCATTGGTGTCAGTGGGAAGACTTGTAGTAATCAGTGAATACAGGATGACTCTTCGTGGAATAAAATATTACTGTCTTGTAGTTAGGATTAATTTTTCCTGAAGCAGATTATTTGAAAGCAGATCACTATAAAGTTCCTTGCACTCTCTTCAGAAGGATTTAAGACATCTACTTCCAGAGACAAGATGCTATGCTAAGGTGGCCCCCCTCTGATTCAGCACTGCAGAAACTGTAACCCTCACTAGATTTGTCTTAGGTCTGCTGGCTCTGCCTCTCTCTGTTTCTGACCACAACCTAGGCTGAGATGCTCAAGATGACACATTGCAATGTGTGTCGTTTAAACCTCTCAACCTCCCCATCTATTGTAAGAGTGGAAACTTGTTTAGGAAGAGTTATGCCAGGAAAATAACTTATTGCAATTTTTCTACCTATTCTGCAGCACAGCATTTGAACTTTTAAGCCTATTACTCATTGTAAGTCTGGTGGATGGGTCCAGTGTCTCATTGATTAGAAAGTCAGTAGCACATTTTACCAGGGAGGAGGACATAGTACAGCTACTAAGTATATGTCATGCCATCCTAAAGAGTGTAAGACTGCATTGGCAAACAATTTACTTTAATATATTTTTAAGAGTAATGAAAGAATCACACAGTGTGCTTCAGGTCTTATACCTCAAGATTATTTACTCTTTTTATATGAAGTCATGCTAGATGTAAACCCAAAGCAGTAATCAAAGGAGCAGAAATCAAGCTCAGGACTCTCCTGTTCCCTGCAAAGGAAACTCTAGGGCTGCTTTTACCTTTCTGCAGGCTCCCAGGTTTCCTGGTTTATAAATTTCTACAGGAGAAGAAGGTTTGAATTCTCTCAGCCTGTGAAAGCTCTGAAACACCTACCTCTAACTTCTTGGCCAAGTGCTTCAGCTACCAGACATCATAGTCCTGTATTCCTCTGCTATTTTTAGGAAAATGTTCCTGATTTGGATTTTTCAGTGATTCTTAGTCAGCATCCATCCAGGAGGTGCTCCCAGCTATGGGATTTGAGCAGGTTGAGCAGATCTCTGCTGCTTTGCTGACTGCTGTCCAGCTGAATGCTTCTTACCAGTATCTCTGCATTCATCATACAGGCTTTCCTAGTCTTGTCCCAAGCCACCCGACCCTCCTTAGGCACTGTACGAGGAAAACACACCTTTAATGCTGGTCTTTGAATGCTGGTACATGGTGCCTAATTTGGAGGTTAGGTCTGCTTGCAAGAGAGGTGTGCCTTCGGGCTGGCTTGTGAAAGAATGAGGAGTTAGCGTACAAATGGTGATACTGCATTGCTCAGAGAACTGAGCTCTGTGCCTTTCTTCGCCGCTGTTCAAAGCTGAGAAAAGTTAGACACTTGCTCATGATCCTGGGTATTAGAGGAGGGAGAGACATGGGCTGGTGCAACACAGAGCGATTAAAGAAAAGAAACCCATCAGGACAGTCTTAGGCATGCTGCTAACTTTAAATGTATGAATCTGTCCCATTTAAATCAGAGTTAATCAGAAGCTGAGAATTTTTGTGATTGGGGAAAAATTAAGCACGTACTTGAATGTTTTCCTAAATTAAAACACTGTTTTTCCTCAGTTAAAGATGAACCTCTTGGAGGAAGGCAAATGTTAGACTACTCATAGTGAATCATTTAATGTGATCATTTGTCTTCACAGATGAAAGGACACACATTAAGATCAGTGGCAAAACTGAGAATATATTCTTACTTTCCATTTACACCACAGTTATATCTTGCTTTTATAAAACCCCATGAACTTCTGGTGGTAATTTCTAATAGTAATTAGTTGTAGTTAATGTAAGAGCTGCACAGTATTAAATAATTAGCCTGTATAGAAGGTATCATATTTTTCACCATAGTATGATGGGATTGTAATGAGTTTTTCTACCCATCTTCATTATTGTTTGATTTTGTAACTGCTTGATATAAGTTACTTTCCAAAGTATATGTATTAAATCTTATCTTTCAAGCAAATGAAAATTATAAAAGGGAGACTTAACACTGTTTCTTGGCCAGGAGTTTTTACAGCACTTGTGAAAGATTCTTTATGACAGATATAAAGACATGTTACTAAAATACTTTGTCTTTCTGGAAGCCTATCACAGTCTATAAATGTCTCCCAAAATAATGCTGAGAGCATTCTGATATTGCCATCCCAAATATACACATTTTTCCCTTGTCTTGAAACAAACCATAGAAAATCTTTGGTTTGGACTGTCAGGAATAACAGTCACCCCTAAAGGGAGATATTTGACTTCCATCTGTTCGGGGGTTGTTTTTTATTTGTTTCTCTTTTGTGCTTCTCATTTCCTAATTTTTTAACTAGTTTTTTTCTTTTGAAGAAACCTTATTTAACCTTCTTTCTGAGTTTTGAGCATTCAAGGAAAACACAAAAAGATAGCAAAAGTATTACTATAATTTAGAAATACAAATTCATCCTCTCACTCTAATGGAAAATCTGATAGCAACAATTTGATATCTTTGTTCATATTGTGTTATCCCTCATGTAGTTATTAATTTAAATTGCTGTGTGAATGAGCGTGAACTTCCTAACTTTGTCTTCTTTGGTATTCCTGCAGCACAGACCCTCCTCCCTGCCGCTCATGTCTGTTGCTCTTAACATCCGGAGGGTCACTTGCAGTTTGTGATGGTGTCTTTCATTCATTCTGCTAAAGATCACTTTGTCTTCTGGTAATGTATTATGACTCAGGATCACAAGCAGAAAGCCTCCATGGGCAATTGTTTTCTGTTATTTCTATTCAATACCTTAAGCCACTTGCATATTTTGTGCTTTGTTTTCCATTCATGGTTCCATTTTACAAAAATTATTTCAGCCACAGGCATGGGTAAAATGCACATATTTCATTAATTCTCTGTAGGTTTCTTAGTTTAGGAATACATAGTTGGGGAATAGATATTGTAGAATATAAGCAGACCAAACGAGACACATCATTTGAAGGAACACACTGATTAGAAGAAAGTACCTGAGAATTCTTGGTCTCAGTGTTTTTCACCTGGGGAAGGCTGTGGAAAATACCATATTTTCTATTGCATACGATTCACATTTTCTTATCACTTTTGTTTTTTAAGGCTAAGAGAAGAAGAAGGGCTTGGAATGAAGGGGGTAGAGGGGAGGGTGAAAGGAAGGTTCAAACAAAGAAGTCTGGAGAAATACAACTCTAATATGCAGTAACTAATTAAAACCAAGGGAACGGGAATTTCAAGAAAAGGGCTTTGTGAAAGGCTACTAAGTTCAAACACCCACGATATGCTCAGAAAGGAGAATCAGGCCCAACAAGCATCAGGTGAAACCAATATCAATTAGTTCTCCAACTGCTGGGAGGTCCAGGAGAAACAAAGACCAATCAGGGTCAGGCAGGGAAAACAAAAGGGTTGAGCAGCCTTTTCTGTGTTTGATAGTTTAAAAGAGATTGTAAAAAGAGAAGCTCTAGTATTCGTGATCCTTTGCTGGAAAGGCAATCCAGATGGACTTAATTCTGGAGAATGATATCCCACTCTAAAGTAAGTTGATGAAATGCATTTCTGGCTTAATTGTGTAACTTATTTTGTTGCTCTTGAGAGAAACAAGTCTGACTGTGGGTTTGACTACCTTCCTAATTCTTTTTTACTTCTATATAAATTCTAATACTATCTTCTGCTAGAGTTGCAGGATTGGCTCTTCAGTGTTGTTAGTTTGAGTAGGCAACACTTGTTCGAGTATGTGAGAGTATGTAAATGTACTCACATTAATGAAAGATGATTTCAGTCCTAATACTGGGATATTAGGTAAGATGTGTTTAGCATTTATTGTGTATGGGAAGTTCCTAAATGTAGGATATCTGCATGGTCCCTTCCATGTTTCTACTAGAGAGGTCACTTAGCAGTATCTTTCACTTTTTTATTTTCTAGCTCCTTATCTTCTGTTTTAGCGGAATTTTATTTGGATTTTGGAACTGAATATGCTGAGTAATTCCTCAGAAGCAACGAGGAGAAGCATGACTTGATAGTACACATGTCTGTAGTTAAGTTTCAGTCAAGTTCTGGACTCAGAATCTCTGGATGGAAATGTATGCTTTTATGGAAAGACTTTGCTACAGAAATAGTGGCAACTTTATAGCTTGTCTGTTGAGGTTGGACAGCATGTTGGTTTTCAGAATTTATTAAGATTTTAAGCTGGAATAGAGCATGCTAATTCATATGCTTCCTCTTAATCATTGTAGTGTATCTGAGTTGGTGTTGAAAGAATTCAACCTGCACTTGAAGTTATCTCCCATGGTCTCATGTAAACTGGGTCAAATTTACCTTTTAGCTGTACTGGAATGACTTCTATTTGTGTAGGAGGAGGGTAATCTATTTTGGAGGTATCTTCCTCTGCTGAGGAACTGATAAAGTACTGAAGGTGTCTTCTTAACGGAGCTTGCATTTCACTATACATTTGTGTAAGGAGAATTGATACCTTTTTTGACAATCTGTCATGAGGTAACACTTCTAAAGAAGTGCCAAGGATCTTTAAGCACTGACTTAAATCAGCATTTGATATAAGGAAGAACCTTTCTTTCCTGCAAAAACCATATCTTGGAAGAGCATAGTACTTTGAACTGAAAATGTATGCTGCCCTTCAGTGAGCATACACCATCAGCTCTACTGTAGAACAACCACTATGTTCATTGTCACAGCTGTAAAAGCTATGATGTTCTATCTAGTAAAACTTCCTTTTTCTTTATTTTTTATAAATCTTTTCATTGCTTCTCTCAAGTAAAATAGTTTTTGCAACTCTTCTGCATTCAGGACCCAGTGAAATGAAAGAGAATTATAGGTACCTACAGATTCATACTGGGTTTTGCTAGATAGTGGCAAGAAATAGCATTTGTTTTGGATGTGACATGTAGTAACACATGACTGCTTACAATAAATATATACAAATTTAAAACCTTTATTGATTGCATCGCTGTCTCTATGTGCCGAGTTCTGTTTTGCTTTATTTTGCCACGAAGAACTACAGATGCAACTGACTGCAAAACCGGACCTGAGGTTAAGACTAGGAAATGCTTGCAAGCTTAGTCAGAGTTGTAATACTGACTAGGGAGGAAACTTGTGTGGAGACCATTAGTTAGTGTTGCTGTGTTAGCATGTGTAGTAGGAGCAGAGAGGGACCTCTGAAAGTCTTTGAAGAGGTAATATAGTAAACTCTCTTCCCTAGTAACACCACATGGACTTCTCTTGTACTTCTACGTAACATTAAAAACCTACCTGGTCTTGGAGTGCAATGTACTGTTAGTAATAATGTGGCTTTTGTTACTACGGCTTGTCTCTCTAGTATTCCTGCTCCTCCACTTGCTTTCTGCAGAAATACTAGTATTTTATGGCTTTCTACTTTATTAAGGTGTGGGCTGGTTTTGTGTAAAAGGCCATGCTTCCTTCTATGAAGTCATGAAATGTCAGCATACAAGTTCTTAAGTTCTTGTTTCTCCACAAGTCGCCCTCCAATAGTGATTATCCTGCCTTTGTTCCACTCAGGATAAGTCTTTTGCCATTAAAAAAAAACAAACAAACAACCAAACAATCTTGTAAAACTGGCATTAAATATCACATCTGCAAACTTTGTAGTAAAGCAAATAGACTGGCAATAAACTCCTGTTTCTGTAGACATTTTGCCTTCTTGTTTTGCTAAATCCCATCATGTTTCCAAAGCAGTACCTGCTGTTATTTGCGACACGTGCTGTTACCAGCAGTGCCCTAGACCAGCTGGTGTATTCATGACCGAAGAGGGTGGCTGGGCAGGGCAGTGGGAGGGAGGAATGCCTGGTGTGAAGGGAGTTGACCTGCAAACACACTTTTGACTACAGCTGGTTCCATAATTAACCTTATGCCGTATTGCCTCCTCAGTACTGGTACTGTCGCATGAGCTCTAGCATTGGAGCACAATCCCACTTTAAAATATTTATCCTCCCAATACTGCTTTGAAGTTGGGAATTACTTATCTCGCTATTCATACAGGGCATAGAGCCTGCACAGGCCTTCCCTGTGCTGCTTTGTATGCAGGAGTGTTATNAAACAAACAAAAACCCAAAACAAAGTAGCAGCAGCTTTGGTCTCCTGTTGGTGTGCTCCAAATGACAAATGCCTGGCAGGCTCTCCCTAATGCCATTAATCACTTTTTTCCCTAGACTCATTCAGTGCCATGTCATATGCAGCAAAGCCATGGCCGGAAGGCTCTGTGGCAGTAAACCACTGTGTCTTGGGTATTGGCAGGGGGATAAATCTCCTTTCCCTGGATTACAAATAGGATTTTCTGGCTTTACTCCCCACTTCACGGTGGCTAATGTAGGACTGTTTTACTGTAAACTAGACACTGATATTGTATACAAAATAGAGCATGCAGGGCCGTGAATCCAGGACCATGAAGGTGTCTCTTCGTGCAAACAATGCATTGGTATAATGTAGCAGCAAAATGAAACACAAAGTATTATCAGTTCTCTCGTAAATGCTGAATTAATTTCATCCCAGATGGTGACAGGATTAATGGATTGACAAAATTGCCCCTTGTCCTTTCTTAATGATTAATAGCTTATCTGCATTCCTCTCATTCTAGAGTAAAGCAATACTAATAACTTAAATAGTGGAAAGTTTCCTGTGGAAACACAACCTGCAAAACAAAGATCCAGTGTGTGGCGGTAATATTGTGGGCAATGCCAAAGGGAGTTTGGATTTACTGGAAAGTTCAGAACCTTTAAGAAACTTGTCTTTAATACCTTGCACGTATATATACTCACAGATTCCTCTTTCTTTGAATTACCTACCTGATGGTTTATTTAACAGCCTGCAGTGATGTGAAAAATGTCTTACTGGACATTGAGCTATAGCACCTGGGAGAGTAATTTACTGTCAGGATGAACAAAAATCAATGGGTAGCTTCGGATGGCAGATAAGGTTAAAGCTGCGATATTCCACTTGTTCAAGTCATAGGATAATGCTTAATAATCTGGTTGTTTTAAAACCAGCTTCTTTGTCTTGAATAATTGATTTTTTTTTTGAGGGAGATGCAGGTCTACTCCTGTTCAGGGCTCTTTCTGCCCACATTTAGGGCCATAATGTCTGTGAAGTCAGAATTTCACAATACTAGCTCTCCTGGCTGTGGAGAAAACAGGAGTTGAATGCAGCTGGTGCAGTATCTGCCTCCCAGCAGAGAGAGGTCCCTGCCACAGATCTCTCACCGAATCAGGCAGAGGGGAGCAGGAGGGGACACTGCTGCTCTCCCAGCTGAAAGAGGGGTCAGTGCCAGGACTCTCTGCTGGCTCTAATGTTGATGTAGAGAAGAGAGGCTCTAACTGATTTGTTTTTTTTCCTCTGAGCCAGTCTAAGGTCCCATTTTCTGAAAGTGAGTTAAGTGACTCGCATTATGCAGCAACAAGTCAGTGTGCTGTACAAGACCTGCTCACCACACAGATAACCCAAAGGATCATCTTTATCTAACAAAGATGATTGTGTTGGTTCCTTCTCCAGGACTTAGCTGGCACCAATAGGTACTATCAGTGACTGAGTAGGGTTGACTATCTTGGGGAGAGAAGTAGCATGAGCATAGGGCAAAATTTGCCTCTTTAGAATTGGCATTAAAGGATGACTAGACTGGGTTAAAAAGTAAGGTGATGATGCACTGATGTCTTAAACTGAATGAGATTATCATAAGTTTCTGGTCATAGTATAAATGCACTGTACTCAGCAAAATACCCCACAAGGCTGAAGTGAGACAGATCACCCTGAGCCAGCATCACATTTTGGTTTAAAGCATTCTGTAATGCTGCTTTTACTTCTCCCTTCTGCAGATTTAGAAGAGGCAAGGACAGGGACTGGGAAGTCTTACTGATTTCTGAATAAATTTAATGCTCTTTAACTTGTTGGCCTCAGGGATAAGGAAATGCTCTATATTCACGGAACTCAAGATGGGAGGACCCTTACAGAATTAAGTAAAATACTGTTCTGTTAGTCACAAACTTATCCCATTCATTTCAACTAGGAATATGTCTCCATTCTGTTACTAAAATGGTTCTGTTGTGTCATTTATCAACTCTGCAGTGCATGAATCATTTATCATGGATTTCTATGTGGTCTGAATTTCTGTTAGACACTGCACCTTGTACCCTACTTTTTCAATGCTGCTTAGAGCTACTTGTACTATTTTGAAGTTATATCTTCCTCCTGTCATGCTTATTCTTTCAGAACTTCTTTTGAACAGCTTTCCAAAAGGAGCCCTGCAGATGTGAGACTTGCTTGATATGACTAATACTGACTGTCTCTCTCCACATTTCACCTCCTGTTGATGCTTCTGCTAAACCAACAATGGATAAATGGATACATAATTCATCAGACCTAAAGGAGAGTAAGGAATAATGGAAAATAATAGCTTGCATTTAAGGTTCAAGAAAACTGCTCATTAGTTTTTCTTTGCAAGGCTAATATTTTATTACAAAGGGAACTGATTTAAACTGTGGACCTCTGGCACAGAGTGCCCGTTGTGTTCCCTGGGTGGCTGTAACGACATCTATCATGTCTTTATGAGTGGTTATAGTAACATTTCTGGCCTTTTACTTAGGTTCAGATAAATGATATACACTAGAACCACCAAGGAATTACCCAGATGTTTTCATGATTTATCCCCAGAACCACAAATCCACTGGTACTTGCTAGTCCTCAGTCTTGTGGCACTGTGTGATTTCTTCTGAAGCCTCTGGCTGGGAAGTAGCTGAGTCTAACTTCCAGATCCAAGCCATGCTGAAACGGTTGGAAAGTTTTTTAAGGGAAAAGATTGCTTCAGACAGATAAAGAATAAGTAATAATAGAAAGCTGGTCAGTTCAGCCAAAAGCAACTCTCTGCCCAGAAACTGCATGCTCCTTGAAAGCTAAAATAGTCTTTTCATGCAGGTGTCTACCTCATATTCAGCTGGTAATTAATGTCTGTACTTGATAACTTTGATCATGCTTGCTCATACAGTTGTGGGGTTTTGGTTTTTGAAATAGTGTCTCAAATTCTTTTAAAGACCTTGTATTAAAGCTGTGTCTGAACAGAATAGAAGGCAGCCAGTCTAGAAGGTTGTCCCTTTTACTACTGAAGACTTGGCTCAACAGATTCAAGACTGAACAAAGTCTTGAAAAAGCAGCAGACAAATTTAATGGATCATTCTGTTCCTGGCAGCATGCTTCTTCCTCGGTATTGCCCAGTTTCCATTCATTAAAGACTTTCAACATGACACTACATGTTTGCCTCCTACTACATTACTGAACACAGCCACTTTGCCTGCCTTCGTCCCGCCAGCTTCTAGTTCATCTTTCTTTGTTTGCTGTACAGAGGCTTCTTGCAGTCACAATAAGAATGAGATGCTGTTGAGCAAACTATTTCCATATGAAGCCACAATTCCTTTAAAGTTGTTTCATTTGATCTGGCAGCTGGTTCAAGAGTTCCAGGACTACAAAGTTATCAGGATGATTGCTTCTTGTTTGGGGATCTGGTAGTGGTATTACTGGCTGTTGTCATATAAAATTTTATCTGGCTAGTCAATATGAGGTGGTTGTCATGCAGGCATCACTTCCTAGTGTTGTTTAAGCCCTTTTAAAATCAGAGTAAAGCAAAAAGACTCTATTCTTAATTTCTTGCTAATTCATTCCTGGCTTCATTTTTACTGCATTAAATGATCACAGCATGCATGAGCCGTAGGGAAAAAATGCAGCTTCCCTTTAGGTGGGACTCAATTATCTGGCTGCCTCAATGTGGTGATGCATCTGCATTGGGTGATGTTAACGTGATGTCTAATATATTACACTTCTCTAGCAATATGACTGCTATCACAGAAGGCGATGAGGGTGGGGAAGAAGTGAATGGATTACTACAACAGTGATGCATTTATATTTGGAACCAGTATTGCCATGCCATTATCAGGATGCCTTTGAGTAAATTTCAGGATTTAACATCCATCAAGCTGCCTGACAACACTAAGCCTGCATTTGTGAAAAGTCTCATAGGACAGAGGCATAAATGTGAGTTATCTACATAATGGAGATATTAAGTTATGTTACACAGGAGAGGCCATAAACATAGCTGCTTGGGAAAGCATATCTAAGAATAGAGACCGAAAATACAATTCATTGTATTACAGTAACACTGTTTTTATTATAGCTCTGACTTTCAGCAGAAGTGAAATGAAAGAAATAATTTTAGAATTATCCCTTCAGGCTGACTGCTTAGGCCACACACTTATATGGCATTTTACATCTATCAAACGTGGACAAAATTGAAATAGCCACTTCTACCATCGTTATTCAGAGGACAACTTACTCAAGCATCTGTTAGCTTAAAAAGTACTAACTAGGGAGATGCAATTCATTGAGCAGGAGATGAACAAAGCTTCAGCAGATCTCATCTGCTACTGAAGTTCAAAGGATGGTGTGGTTAGGTAAACTTAGTTGAAATGAATCATTCTGACCTTAGCTTGTTATCTGGGAACTCAAAAACAAACTGATATGTCAGGATTATTGAGCCTGGTTGTTTTTCATTGTTACTACAGCAATTCTAGTGTATGTCACTTCTATACAGCAATACCATCTGGAAACTAATGGCATCTCACCAGAATGAAATGGATCTGGCAAGAGGGAATCAAGACTATCACTGCATCTTTTCTTTTGAGTTGCGTTGCTGTTGTGAACTGAATAAAATACTTGCATGTATTTAATGTAAAATATCTAAGACTCTGCACTGGTACATAAAGTTCATGTTTTAAGGAATTCTACAGAGATGATCTTTCCATTTCTACAATATGTATTGCTTTGGAGAAAGATTATTTCAATAGAATGAAGTACACTTAAGCCACTCATTGGGATATTTCAAGTTATTCTGTCTTTAGGGCTTTCTAGGTTTTTATTCAAAAATTTGGAGTGGACTGAAGTAAGTCTTGATGTGAAACAGGGCTGAGTTGCAGCTTGTTCTGCAAAAAACCTGACCAAGTACTTGCCAGTGTTCTGGATGTGTAATAGATTTATTTTTATTTAAAACTTATGATGCATTACTTTGCATTTCACATAACATGAGAATTATTTAATGGAGTGGAAAGTGATATGATCATACAGTGATGTGGCTGCTGGCCAGTGATGTTAGAGGATCCATAGACTGTTACCTCTTTGAAAACAAAGCATAATGAGGAGCTCAGACCCTCTGATCCCTGCTTTGTCACCTAGACTGACATTATTTGGCTCCCTGATTTTAAGTACGTTAACATCTAGAGCAATTAACCCTGTGGTTTTCTGAGGCACCATCCATTTTAGCTTGTTTTTAATTAAGTATTCATGGTGTCTCCGACACTTACCTGAGTCAGGCTGAGACCCCTTCAAACCCTCTGACTTCAGAAAGAAGTGGGAATGCAATTGCTGCCAGGGCTGTGTGAGCTCAGCTTCAAAAGCATGCTTAAGTCTCCCGTCCCTTTTTAAAGCCCTTCCTTGGCCTTTCACAGAAGTCATGCAAATTATAAAAAGAGGAACAGATACGAAGTGAAAACACAACCTGGACTTCCCATCACTGCTGCGGAGAGCTCTGAATACAGAGCTGAAACTTGTGATTAGTGTGGACATTGAAACAAAGTTCCCAGAGCATGGTTGGTTCTGAGTATCCCTCATCCTATGTGAGAAAACAGCAGAGGAAATGTGAATCAGGAATTTTTCTGTTTCTGCATTTGTACCTGGACTAGAGGACTTGCCCACCCTCACAGGGTGCAGGAGCATAATAATAGACACGTAATACTTCCAGTCCCTCTGGAACAAAGAGGAACTGAACAGCCCAGAGATAAGTTTGGTCTTATGTGACTTCCATGTTGAAAACATCTGCCTTATTAAGATTGAAGTATAATTAATTCAGCTGAGGGATAAAGCCATGTCTTAAGCAGGGTATGCTTTGGATAAAACTGACCAATATTTAATATTAAATAGCATGAACACACATGATCAGATATATATGCATTTGGTTCACTTCTGGGCCGTAAATCACTTTTCCATTCCTTTGCTGGTGGGAAGTAATTTCAATTTCTATCAAGCTGCTGAAAAGATTTTGTGCAACAAAGGGATCCTTGCCTTGCCAGTTTGATTTTTTTTTTTTTTAAACTGTTGCAAGGACGATAACTGCTCTATGAAGGGACAACAGTTTTATACCATTAGACAGAATGTAATGGAAGTCTTCTCATAGTGGACCCCAGCATAACTGTGGTACAGATTTTAGATGATGATAGGAGCCTGCAGATTTCTTTTTTCTTTTTCTTACGTACTTGGCTGTCTCTCCTAGGTGAAACCACCATACAATGCGCAAATGGTGATCCTGCAGATTGCCTAGCAGAGGCAATATAATAAACCCTTGCTCTTAATGAATGCTACCAGCAAGTCAATGCCAGTGTTTCCCAGGCACTGCCTAGCATCATCCATCCTTCACTTCCTAGAGGATTAGAGAAAGACAGACCCAGCAATGTGCCCTGGAGGTGTATGTTTAAGCGTCCATGGACCAAAGCAGAATGCAGACTGCCAGTGACATGATTAAGCACACCACGCGGTGATTTGCCTCCCATTCATCTCTGAGACAGCATTGGAAATAAACCTGGCTGGACAGTCCACGCGCTTAGTGAAGGTGCCATAATACTCGGCTTAAGGAAGGTGAAAAATGAAGCTTAGAGTATCTCTGCTTGCAAAATGGGGCAAACAATAGTTTTAAATGCACACTTGGATGTGCTGAGCAAGACTTGTCTTAATTTTTGGGAGGGTAGTCTCTATGTAACAAATAGGGTACCACGTGGTAGGCTGCAGCAATAACCACCCTTTTTTCCTAAAGAAACCTGTCTATGAATGGCTGAGATAAAAGGTAAATCCACTTACTGGTTATCCTAAACAGGCAGGGAACAGTGTGAAGACCAATTAATTTAATACATTAGAAAGGTGGGAAAAACAAAGCCTTTAAAAATGGAAAGAGAGAAAGCCTTGTCAGTTATTAATAGTTTCTTTTCATGCTAAAAGAACAAATCCAACTTCGCCAGGGTTTTTGCTCATACATAACCAGGAACTCAACAGTATGTAATAGTCTCATCCTGAAAATAACTTTAATTACTGCAAAACCAAAGGCAGAACATATAGAATACTTTCTGGAGGCATTGCTTCTTAATTCATTATATCTAATCTTTACCTGATAGTTAAGTGTAAGCCTTTATACACACTGTCTAGATGGTAGCTGCTCATTTGAGAAGGGAAAAAATAGTCTGTCTGAAATTGGGCATGTTCAACGATCCAGCTGAGCTTTGGGGGCTATGCTTTGTGTGGCTGGTACTTGGTGCTCGTGGCGTCCCTGGTGTGGAGGTTTATGCAAAGGTCTGTCACTGCACACTCAATATATGCAAGGTGGATAGTTCAGCCCAGTTTGCTGAATGGAGGTGCTGGACAGAGGCACGTATTCAGTACGGTCTTCCTACAGGAAACCCCCCTACATGAGATATCTGTGAGTTGTCCCACTGATATGGTTTGCTTTGACTCTAGAAAGCTGAGCATGAATGTTGGAGATGCAATCCGAGGCGGTCCTGCAGTGTTTGCTGTCTTTACCTCCTGTACCAGAGAAATGTTTGTTCCGACCCAAAATAAACAGTCCTGTGAACCTATGCTGAGCCAAATAAGCAGACTGTCATGCTTCAGGCTGTTCTCATAAATTCATTTGGGAACTAAACAGGTCCCAAAATGAGAGAAGAGCAGAGTTAAAATCCTGTGCTCATACCTGTATTGTGACCCTTGGCTGATATGAGCAGGAAGATCTCTGCAAACAGGGGAGACCTGTGGCCTTTGAGCTCACACAGAGAGAACGGATTTCACCTGGTGCGTTGCTCTTTATTCTCATAGAAAAACAATCCTACCGAATCACCGTATGAAGTAGTTGAGTCAGAGCAGCCTTCCTCCAAGGGCTGTGGGAGTAGGATCACAGCAAAACGAAGCGTTCCTTTTCAATTCTTAATGTAACTCAGTATAATAATTCTTCCAATTCTCTTGTCATTTCCCCTATTTCTTCTTCCACATAGAGGTTTCCTTACTGAGAGAGTCTATGATTGAAGATAACAGAGTGATAGAAGCAGCATATCTGAAAAACAAGTGGATTCACCCATTATCAATAGCTGTATGATGTGTGTGGCATTGCAGGAATTACAGGTTCTAGATAGCATGCTGGGAACTGGTTTTTCTATTTTAGTAATAAAATGCTTGTGACTTAAAGGGATCACCAACTCCATGCACTAAGAAATGTTGACATGTGGCCAGGTCAGCATGAATAGGTGCATTCAGTACATTAATGGAAATAAACAACTTCATTTCCAAGCAGGAAAGGGTTGTTGGTTTGGGGTGTGTGTGGTGTTGGTGTGTGTTTGTTTTTAAAGAAGCTTAGATCAATTGTTCTCTGAATTAGTTTTAACTGAAAAAGAAATAAGCTAACTACAGGAATGTATAATTTTGAGTACTGCAGAACCCAGCGTATTAATACTTCTGCTAAGTACAATAACTGCAACAACGCCTCAAACCTTGTCTTTACATTCTCTATTTCACAAATGAAGAGCAGTGGAACTTGCAGAAAAGCAGATGTTTTTGTGGATTGATGAGAGACTTTTAGGAGAATAAAAATGGGGGGAACGACTCACAAATTAGGGCAAGTCTAAAAAAAAAAAACCACCAAACAGCAAACCAGTAAAACTGCCAAACCAGAAATGCACAGGTACTACTGAAAGCTGAGTGAGGAGATTGTATAATAAAACTAAACCGTGAATTTAGTATATGCAGCCTTCAACTCTTTACCTTTCTCCCTTCATAAAGTTTAATTTTGTAAATGAACTGCAGTTGCTTCAGTTGGAAGAGCGCTTGTCTGAGCTGTGCATGGCACACCAGTTACTAGCTCACCTCCCAAAACTGCAAAATATTTGAAATGATGCCACAAAAGTAACATGACAAATGTGGCTCTACAAAAGGGTGTCAGTGTTTACAATCAATGCATAAGGAAGTTGGATTATTATTAAAAAAAAAATAATAATTTGCTTTGGTGTTTGTGTTTCCAGGTCATTACTTAGCTGTATGTTACACAGATGTGCTCAGCTGTTTGCTGGAAAGGTTTCGCTTGCACAGTATGAGCTTTGACTTTTATTTGCAACTATTTTATCTGACTTGTAAGTTTGGGTTTCTGAAGCTAGCTGCTGATTTTTCAGTTTGAGGCTATTTTCCTCACTTCTTATAAAGTAACTAATCCTCTCTATTAAGTAGAACTACTTAAGGCATGTAGAAAAAAACCCCACTTTTCATCCTCTCTGGTTTTTGGTCAAACTCCAGGATTAGTAGCCTTCCAACAAGAGTGTGGGCAGACAGAAAACACAACATCATTCAATAATAAGAATACTGGTTGCTGTCAGCAGAAGGATGAGAGTGAACTGTGCTTGCTAATGAGAGAAAAGTGGAAGTTAAATGGAAAAATGAAATATTCTTTGATGATTTTATCAAACTTTAAATCTTTGGTACTGCCCATGGGATATACTTGTGTGTCCAGCATTGCATCATATTTTTGCTTCATATCAGGCAGAGTAAAAACAATGATACTTTAAAATAATGAGAGGAAGTTTTTTGGGTGGGGAGGGGAAGACTTGAAAGGGAAGAATGAAATGTTCTTTTGCTTTGAGTTTGACCTGGCATAATTACTTACATGTGAGTAGATGTTTCTTCCAAGAAAAAAAAAAAAAAGATTTAATTCCCTCAGCCCACAGTATATACCACAAGAAAGGAGATTTGCAGCCTTAACTGGCTTCCCAAGGAGTAGTTCCTGGCTGCTGAATGCAGCTCTTCCCCTCTGTCCTGAGCATGTTGTCTTCTTTCTTCTGGATGCTGGTGCTGACTTGGGGGATGTGGAGCAGACAGAAAAGCCCTAGGTGAGGAGGAGACAGGGGCTTTCTCACAGCCAGACACACCGACTGCTGCTGCTTTGGGTTTCCCCCCAGAGATGTTCCACAATCCTAGTTGGCAGCAATTAATCTATTGGGTACAAATTCTATTCTAATGAAATGTAGGGAAGTCAAGCAGGGAGTACACCCTCTAGCGCAATGCGGGAGTATGGCTTTTCTGGCTCTAATAAATAAATAAAATAGGACTGCTCCCTAGAGGAAAACCAAATAGCTTCTCAGAAATCAATCAACACTTCAGAGGCAGAACTGGAAGGGGAACGTGTATCTCCTGACTCTTGGCCCTGAATTTCTTGTAGCAACATGGCATTATCAGAACCAGAGGCTGCAGAATGACATCTGTTTTAGCCAGGTTTATAATCTGTGCTCCTGCCAATCCTGTTGACTCTTGCACTTGTTATTTCAAAAAACAGGCCATATGGAACAATCACTGGTGTCCATAGGACTTTTATTAATAAAAGTATAGAGTGCAGCTATAAGATTAAAAAGTAGAAAGTGTGTTAGAGTGGAAGAGGCTGCTGTCATAGGAAATAAATATTCCTGTTTAAAGAGGTGAATGCAACAGGTAACACTTAACAGGTAAATTCATAAGGAAGCAATATTTAAATGTCAGTGTGTTAATTACCATGCTGAATTATGACACACGACAATTGATGTCATAAGTTTTAAATAAGATAAAAGAAAAAAACCTTTGAAGTGCAGCTATTATTTAAAGTACTTTTAAAGTGATCATATTATGATCCATCAAAGAAAGATCAGTAAAAAGTAGTATGGTAAAAGTTATACTTGAAATATACTCCTAGATTATTCAGCATAGTGATTCATGCTATATGTTACATTATGCTGTGCTTGAAGGATAGCTAGGGAAACTTGTGACTAATATACCAAATGGATCCAATCTTCAGAGATAAATAGCTTAAAGTATGAAATTAGTGTTCGCGTGTAGGTAGGTAACTTCAAGGAGTGAACTTGCCATTGCTTTATGGGACAGATCTTGGAGCTGCTTAAACTGGTATTACTCAGCTGAACTCAGGGTAGTACTGACTCATACCTGCCCAGCATTTGCTTCTAACACTTGCTAAAAATTCTCTTTTCAGGTAGCGTAATAGCATGGTCCGTGGTACAACTGTCTATTGGATACCATTTGGCCGTTAAAATAAATCTGTGTATCGAACTGCTGTAGCAATGGCTGGGTTTGGGGTGGGGAGTGTGTGTGTGTGGATAAATATATGGTAAGAAGCAGGGTGGCATAGGCTATATACTGTGGGAAAAGTATGAAAGCAGTTAGAGAAGGCATTTTTAGTGGTGTATTGCTGGAATTCTGTAATTACAGCAGTGATGGAATTGTCTCAGGCCGTTCAAATGCTACTTTATATACCAAGGAACTGTAAAAATGGGGAATAGGGAAGAGGCCCTTTAGTTTGTGCTTATGTGCATTTGTGGTTTAGCTTGTGTTCTGCATGCTCAAAAATCAGGGATTTGAGTTGCTGAGTCTTTCATCTTTTATCTTGTTGGCATATGTGAAAAAGCTGAGATTATTTTCCTTTCATATCTTTGCAGACATTTGTGAGAAGAGGAAAGTGGCTGTTCAGTTCACCAACAGCCTCCTCAAATTAACAGTAGGCACATACTGCATACAACTGAAAATCTCTCAAATGAAAATCCCTTGTGTGCACAAACAAATGTCAACTTTATACACAGACACCAACCTTGTGGTAGTAACACTTTTTAATGGAAAAAATATGTAAATATACTTTTTTTTTCCCCCTAAATCCTTGATGTTGTTTTCTAACATAAGCAGGGCTACTCTGGGGAAAACGGAGCAACTACATCCTTATAAGAACTTAGCTGATTTGGATTTAAGCCTAGGCTCAATAAACTTAAGGAATGCTGATATCTGGTTTCCTAGCAAAGATATTATTACAGGTACCTGGCTTTATTGAATTATCTGGTCTCTGGGGTGTGTGATATGTTTTCTGGCTAAGGTCATGCAAATCTTTAATGTGCTTCTGGTACATTTTAGTGATATTTGTGCCTTAGCTGTCTAGAATCCTTTCTTTTAAGTTTTCCAATGGAAAGCAGAAGAAAAGTCTTTCTTAGCAGTGTTTCCCAAAAACCTCAGAAAGATTCAGACCAAGAAGATAATAATCTCTGTAGCCCATAATGATTAGGGATGGGAAACCTAATGGTCCTTTGGCACTTACTCCTGTTTGACTGACAGATCTGTGCCTGAATTCCAAGAGAGATTTTCGGTATGGTTTTAAAAAGAGGATGATGTGTGTACTACTAGATCTTTTGGGGATACAAACATGATAAGGATCAAGAATGTTCCAATGGGACTGGGCACGTGATGGAGCTTACTTCAGCTTTGTTTAGGTAGTCTGCAGAGGTACGAAGGGAATATAGTCCAATGTAAAGCATGCAAAGCTGTTCCAAATATCAAAAAGTGGAGTAAGATTGCATGACTTTGGCACTCTGCATCAACTGCCCTAATTTTGCTAATCCAGTAGCAAGAACCAAAATCTGGATTTACTCTTGTCAAATTGCAATGTCTTCTGCTGTGTTGTGTCCAGAAAAACAAAGCAAACCCGCTGTGTAAGCGGTCCATGCCTTTTGGGGAAGGGGGGTGCACTTTCTGGTATTGAAGTAACAGGTGGTACCTCCACATGCCTTCTACAGGTCTGTGTCTTTACACGTTCCAGTACACGGAGAGCATCTGTGGCTGCCAGCGGTGCCCAGAAAAGCGGGTGGGGGAGGAAGGGCATTGCCAGTGCCTCTGCCACCCCTGAGGTCTGATGCACAGGGCTAAATGGGAAGTGCCGAGAAATAAGTATGTTTGACTCATTGGCAAAAGAGGGGAGCCTAACAAAAATTGTAAGCTGTTTCACAGTCAGTAGGAAAGCAGACAGATCTCCATTTCCAAGAGTGGTGTGAGCACTAAATACTGTACCTCCAGCAAGATTTTTTTTTTTTAATTTCTATGCTAATGGCAATTAACACAGATATTTTGCATTTCATTGCTATTGCATCCTAGTAGAGCTTGGCAAAGCCTGTGCACTGGTATCATCAAGCGCTGGTTTTCAAAGTAGAATTATGTAACTGTGGGACACTTTCTCTTATTCTCATCTGGCTGATAATAAGATACCAGCAGGAATGAAACTCACCACCGGTGGTGGAGAGAGCAGTCCCCACAAGCCTGCTGAAAAGGGGGGAAGAGCTGCTTTGTGGCAGGAGAGCTCAACAAATCTCTGTCCTTTGTGACAGCTTGAGAGCTCCCTTGTCAGTTTAAATCCCTCTCTGCTCCTGAGGATCATTTACATTCCTGATGGACAATCAGCAAGATATTCCAAGAGTTTGTGACTTAGACTTTGGGACCAGGGGCCATCTTTGTTCTGTCTGTCCTCATCTACCATGGGGGAATCTTGTTTTGTAGCCTGTTCTTATAACTTTGTAAATGGTCGCGGTCTTGGAGAGTCTGCTGCATTAGCTTCTCTTTAGAAAAAATGTGCATAACTCTAAGCACTTCATAAAGTTCCATTAAAGTAACAGAGCCCTAACACACATTGCTGTGTCCAAAAATGATAGACACAAGAAAATTGTCAGCTGCTTTGCTGAACCGGGGCTACAGCCTTAACACACCTTTTTCTGCTATCCAGTAGTGTATGCTATGCCTACTTGCAGGGTTAAAACAAGTGGTGATAAGAATGAGGAGAAACAGCTAATCTCGCAAATGTGAGCTTAGTTAATCAGCTGTTTTCCTAAACTACCCTTATTCATTAAAAGCAAATGATGTTTCTCTAATAAAATCTGATCCTTGCTTACATAAATTTATTCTGACACAACCTTTAATAAACTGGAAGGAGAAAGTGCCAAAAAACCTCAGTTGTGCACATCTCTGGTATACGATACTGATACAATTTGACACCTGCACATTTTAGTTTGCATCAAAGGTCACTTTAAACTGAGAGGCAAAAAAGTTTAGCATAAAGTCAGCAAATTTACTTTAGGTTTTTTTACAACAAAAGTACTACTTTAAGACATCATTCTTTTAAAAAAAAAATAAAAAAATTATCATGTGCTTCAAACTTGTGTGCCAGAAAAAGTAGCAGAAAAAGCTGTTTGAGGAAAGATTCTTCTACAGACAAGCAGCACATGTGGATTTCTATATCCCATATGACCCCAAAATTGTTACCCTGGTTGTGCGCTTAGTTGATAACTGGTGATCTGAATACTCTATAGCAGCCAGAGGTGGGTGAAGCATCTCTGCATCCGGCGCTGTCGTCTTTGGTAGCCTGTCTAAAGCCTAGAAATGCAAAGCAGTATGTGATAAAGGGCTTTGGGGGTTTTGTTAGGTTTATGATGCTAAGGAAACAGGTGGGTTCATATGACTCTGGCTTGGTTTTACTCAACTTATAAAAGCTAATGTGACATGTTGACTCTGTATATGGCTTCATGGCAATGGCCCTTCCGGTTTGTTTATTAGCAGGACTGAAGCTTGATTAGGGAGACAGTTGGAAGCTTTTGACTGAGCCCACAGAAATCTCCTCCATTTAAAATACCACTTGGAGAATGGCCAGCTGAGATTAGTGCCCGGTAAAAGAGAGGTGTACTAAAGTTTCTGTAAGATGTCTCCTGTGGCTTGGGAGAAGACCCTCAGCTGGGGAAGGTCTGAAACTGGATCTAAGCTAAACAGTTATATCTTGCTGAAGCACTCATATTTAGATATTTAAAAAAAAACACAATTGGGTATTCAATGAAATTAAATTGATTAATTGACTATCATGTGAACTGGGATCCTGGGTCTGCAAACATCTCTAGCCTCTTATTAGTTTTAAATGCATGCTGATGTTGGAAGACAATATAGTATGTGAATGGCCTGAAAATCAGCCTCTTTGAAAAGATGGGGAGTATAAAAATAAAATAAAAAAAAAAAATTATGATATTCTGTAAACAGTTGTTGATTTTTATTGGCAAGACTTTGGGAGATAATTCTGAATAATGTGTTAGGGCAGATTACTTTAACTTCTTTCACTGAGGGAAGAGAATTTGAAAAATTGTTTTGGAAAGAAATTGAGACAACAATATAAGACTATGTATATGTGAAATGATAGCTAATGGTAATTTGGTTTTTATTTTACAAAAAAGCTTCTATTCAATTCACTACACCCTTTACCAGGTCAAGAGCAAGGCCTGACCCTATGAGTTTCTAGATTTCCCATCACATAACTTAAGCAGAGGAGTGCTCTGTGGTAAACATATGACCAAATTATAGGCTCTGTTACCCTTAATTTCTGCTTATACATGGGAAATCATGTACAGCTCTCTATATATAGTCACTTTAAACCCACAAAATTTGCTTTATTTTTTCCCCTCATCCCTAACAGTTAATCAGAAGTGCTACATATAATTGAGAAACATGATTTTCCTTAAGCAAAATAAATATGTTCAGGAAAGAAATTGGGTTTAATTTTCCTTACCAGTTACCCAGGAAGATATCAAGGGCAAACTTATCTTGTCAGCTCCCTGTGTGCTTATCTCTGAAAAGAGATGAGTGAAATCTCTTGTGGGATGAACTATTTTACTGTTGCTTCTCAGATTTCATCTCTAGTCCCAAAGTGTTTAACTCCAGGTTTTGTAATCTCTACTATATTTTAAAGCAGGGACTTGTGATAAAAAGGACAGTGACTGGGTTCAAAGGCAAGACTACAGACATTTTTCCACTTCTAGCAGCTGGAGACTGCAAATACAAATTTCTTTTTCTGCTTTGAGCTTCTCCTCCAGCACTGCCGTCTCATCTGATTCCTGTGTCCGGCAGCCTCCGTGCTGCCTCAGGGAGAGCTGTGAACCTCCAGCTGGCCTCCTCAGGTTTCCATAGGAGGCCTTGGAGAGCTCTGCTTCTTTCTGTGCCGTAAGTCTTTGCTTGTCCCAAAGCAATAGGATTAGGCAGTAGCTGTTGGCATGGCGTTGGCTTTCACTGAGGCCAGTCCTGTGACAGAATATTGGTTTACTGGGATGGAAATGATGGTGGAAATGTCCTGATTTCATGTTGGGGTGACAGTGTTATCGCTTACAGCTGTGCTGAGAGAAGCTGCACCCTGAGGCTCTCTGCTCCCATTAGGGCAAAGCGCTGTAACATGGGCACCTTGGTGGAAGCAGTGCTGCCCAGTCCCACACCAACACTGCCTCAGCTACCTGAAATCAATTTCAATCATACCTAAAAACCCAGCAACCTCTTGTTCTGGCTGTGTTTTCACCTTTGATAGATCACAATTCATAATGCTCTGAACTCTGCTTTGGTTTGTGTGATGCAGCTCCACAGAGAGGCCAACTGCTGCCTTGTCAAGCTAATTGCCCTTCATAGAAGGAGAGACACTCTGAATTTAAAATGCGGCTTCTCTCTAATAGAGCCTGATAGATGGAGACTGCTTCATGTTTCCATGCCCCATGACCTGATGGAGTCAGCAACTCCCTGCACTTACTGATTAAAAGCTTTCTGAGATGGGCTTCTGTCCTGCTTCTGACATTCACCCTTGTTTCCTCAGCAAATGAGTAGGTTGTTGACCTTAGCCATCCCCCCAGTCTCATCTCTTTTTAATGGGTAGTTAAGATGAGGTTTGAAGTCTATAGGGAGGGTGATTTGCCTTTTTTTACCCAGTAGTTTAGGCAGTTTGTCTTTCTAAGGTGATCTGGATTGTGCTTGCTATTAGTTTCTCTGGTTAAACTCCTCCTGTCTCATTTCTATCCAGTAAAAAAAAAAAAATAATTTAGGTGGGGTCAAGAGAGTGGGAATGTTGCAGTGACTTCTGTGGAGTTAGGAGTTCAACGCCTTAATATTTGATTAGCTGTGTTTATGAAAAAATGTTACCATTGTTTTGGGAATAGGAGACTAATGTAAAAGTAAAATGCAAAAATAGTAATGCTTCAGAGCTTTCATGTATAGTACACAACTTCTAAAGCGCTGGACATAATTTGGGGGAATGTAATTCTCTAACATTGCATCTCCTGGACATCCTACTATCACTTCTGCTTCATTTCTTCCCGTCTCTTAAGAATACATAATATAAAACTACATGTTGAAAGAAATAAGATTACTCTTTCCTTTGGCAGGTTAGTTATAGGAGATCAAGATTTGTGCCTTTCAGGTTTAAAAACAAAATATTTTCCTGTTTCTCTTTTTGGCTGCTGCAGGAAAAGACCACAACTCTTTTAGTAATGCATGATTTTTGAAATCAAACCAATACCACACTTCACAAATCGTTGCTTTAGTTTTGCTTAACCTGAGTCAGAACACGTGCTGGGTTTTTTCAGTATTTTAAAGGAATTCTAATTCCTTTATCACAAGAGGTTGAACAGTATTTTTGTAAGCATGACCTAGGTATTGATCATGCTGTATAGATGAGCATTTATGTACATGGAGATATTTAGAGATGCTTTGAAAGTATTTCCATGACAGAACTTTACCCCAAGGATCAGCTGATGGACAGAATTTGTGGTCTATCACTGCAAATAGATCCAAAAATAATTGTAAATAACCTGACTGTTCAGTTGTGTTACACAGAACTTGAGAAATGTGATAGTTCTGATGCTTTTTCTGTAAGCCACTTCAAATGCACATCAGCGATGAACTACACAGGCTGTTTGATTCCCTCTTACTACAGAGTAGTAGCATCTGTGGTTGCACAGTGTGGTTGATCTTGTGATGACAGATACAGCAAAGGAACTTTTCCTTTTTATACTGTTATGAAATAAATAACAGCAATATGACCCTGTGACCCACTGGAATTGTCAGCCTCCTATTCATTGGGTACGACCTTGTATTTGCATCAGATGGATCCTTCTTGATACCTTCCGACTGTGTATTTTCACTGTAAAATAGTAAAAAATAAATTATCTCAAAGACAGCAAAGCTAGTTCAGGTTTTCCCTGGCTTCACATACAGTGTAGAAAATGGCTGCTGATTGATTAACCTTGCAAGATTATTCATCTGCAAGGTATCCTACAGTTGTTTTGAGTTGAGTGAAAACCAGAGAACATATGTGATACATCTACTTCCAGACTGCTGCAGAAGGGAAAACTGCAGTGAAATGTGTTGGATTAAAGTCTCATTTAATACGCTGCATGTCTTGAGTCCTCACTGCTCTTAATTTTCCAGCTTAATTTTCTGGAAAACTGAAGCTTTAAATCAAGTTGGTAGCAGGCCTCCCTTCTCGAGAAATTTGTACAATTTATGACTTATTTATAGACATGGTCATGATGGTAGTTTAAGGACTAGTTTCCTTTCACATTGAGCTGAGAATGCTTATGTGGTCTGTGACTGCATCTCAGCTGGTTCTGTGCTTCAGATAACAGGGATTCTCACCTTCTCTCTCTGGCACCTTCAGAGATAAATGTATCTGCAAGTGGCTTAATCCTTCATGAGCAGGAAAGGTCTGGCTTATTTCAGCCTTTTTCCCTGTTGCTACTTGACTCTAAAGCATGGCAACTGAAACCCAAGCCTTGTTGCATTCTGGGAGAAAATGGGATGTAAAGGGGAACTTTGAAAACAAAAAAATCTTCTGGTAGAAGGGAAGATGTGAGCTTACTACTTAAAGTATGTAATAATCCGAAGAACGGCTTGTAGAACTCTTATCAACATCTTTTGAGGGGGAAAAATTGCTCAGAAATCCAATAATCTGCATTAATGCACAGTAACATGAAGCCATTGCTCTGTGGTAACTGCTCCATTAATGTCATTGCTCTAGTGAATATGCTACTGAAGTCATGACTGCAGCTCAGTTTTGAAGAATTATTGGCAAGCTTTGTAAGTCGTAACTAAGTAATAGAGTGCAATTGTCTTATTGAAGCATAACTTTGTAAAAACTCAACTGCTCTGAGCTTGGCATATCAATTATGTGCTAAAGATAAGTTGGTAAATAATCAAAGTATTATGAGGCTTCTCACAGACAGTGTAATATATAACAAACAAATACATCTTAGAAATACAAAGAGTAGAGAGTAGAAAGGATAATGTGTGCTATTTGTATAGATTGACCTTTCAAAGCGTCTCTGTCATTTAGGAAGAAAATTCCACTATCAAGAGACTGGCTTACATATCAATAAAGTAACACTGAATTCCAGTAGCAAAGCAGGTGCATGAAGTAAATTCTCGTGAAGTGAGTAACATTCAAATTCTACACATCCTCAATCGTCCTATATGCTACCCTGATTCCACCAATCTCAGCGGGAATATTCCCTGAGCAAAGACTGCCTTGACACACTGCTATTGCACCTATATTCTCTTCAAGATCAAAGGTTAACAAAGTGTGAGAAATGTTTCTGTAGGAGTAATCCAGTGGCTGCAGATGGACAGGAGATGTCCTACCTGAAGGGGTTGGACAAGGCTCTCCTTGGAAGAGAGCCAATCGTCACAAAGATGTTAATTGCATAAAAAGCACCTGTTTACTTCAGACTCTTCTTCATTAACTGCTCATCAATGACCTACAATTTGAGAATACTATGGAACCTTTATTTCTCAAATGGTTTTGTGGGTTCAGGAAAATACCTGACAGATGGTTGCAGTCCAGTCCACTAGTTCTACAGCTTGTTTCGACTACTCCTTTGGCCCAGCCAAGGGACAGAAGACCTCTTAACACTGGTAACAGTTCGCTTGTTGTCCTCTCAGAGACCTTTCAGATTGCTCAAGTGCAGTTGACTAAGGCATCCCTCAGGGGTTTCCCAGAGCCTCTTGTATTTATCCCTTATAAGGGTTAATCTACCTTTTGATAGACATTCAAAAGGAAGTACATATTAAGAAAAACACTTTCTTTCTAACTTGATATAACCACCTGTTGACATTGAAATAAACCTCTCTTCTCCAGGATACTACAACAAGTATGAGAGAAGGCAGAAAAGATGATTCAGTTTTCAATACTTTAAATGACTGGAGATTCTTCTAGGTTTTAAGAAAGCTGAAGAGAACTTTCCTTTTGAGCGGATACCTCATGAGACCTCCCTTTTCTATTCAGAGCCCTTCCATCTAAACTATTTGTTAGCAGGAACCTCATACATCCTTCCATTTGAAGCACAATATTCCTTTTTACTTGGTTAAATCAGGATTTTCAACAGCTGCTGAGGGAAATACAGCTTAATTTAATCTAATGCTTAATGATGGACACAATACTAAAATTAACAGCATCTCTTCCACAGGACCTTTGGTTCTATCCTTGCTGCCATCACTTCAAGTTCTCCACCTATTAATAATGAAGTGAAAAGCAGCAGCGATGGCAGGAGTCAAGGTGCTGTTTAATAAGTCATCTGGCTGCAGAGCTGAAATTCAGGCTCCAGTGTCCTCTGTGAGTTTATGAAGCACAGAAGGTCTCTAATTCCGAGTGAACAGAGCCCTAAGCCTTTACATGTTAAACACATTAAATGTTTCCAGTTAATTTCATCTGACATCAATCAAAGCTCCACTAAAATTACTCTTGGGGAAGGTGGTGGGGAGGGAGTGGAATGGTGATACTTCTTAGTTGGCTTTCAGTTCTTTGTGTTAAAAAAAAAAATAAAAATAAAAAAAATCACTGAGTGCATTCAGGAAGCAAAGACCATGTCAAAACCAGTTCTTTCCAAAGGCTATGTTACCTGCTTTGTTTTCATTGGGAAAGAGTAGGAGAATAGGAAAATAGAGGTTTTGACTATACTGTAGCAAAAAAACAAAACTTTTTTTTTTTCAAAACATGTTTTTGTTCTAGGCAAGCTCAAATAAAATTACCATGAGCTGGCTAACATCCTTCAGTCTGAAGAACTATTAAGTTGGATACAGTTCCTCATTCACAGACTAAATGGCAGCAAGTTCACTCATTTGGAAAACAATTGAAGCAAGGTGCTCTGAGTTGCCAAGAGCTGTCTGGTTATTAGCTGGGCAGTGCTTGTAGAAAGCAGAAATTCTTATTTGGTGAATTATCCACTCTCAAATGAGGGAGAGAGATGAAGAAAGGATACTGTAGTGATTATACAGAGAAAGTAAGCTGTAAATTATCTTTTGATAGTCTGTTCTGTGGAGGAAATGAGAGCTATGCATTTCGATGGTGGTGAAAATGCATTTGAACTGTAACATAAAATGGGATGTAAGGTTTGTGAGGGGTCCTTGTTATGAAACTAACAATAAAAGGAGTGATGGAGGTCAGCATTTTTTGATGAAACTGGGGGACCTTGATTGAGTTACACCAGCATCCCCATCTGATCACCTACACCATACAGAGGATGAATGTATACTTTCCACTAGTTTGCCAAGAGATAAATCTTCCCTCTGGTCACAACTTTGAGCATTTTAATAGATTTCCTAATTTTCTTATCCAGCAGCTGAGAGCTTCCTTGGCCTTGGAAAATCCCCAGTGGCTTCTAGCCCATCAGCTGAGTTAGCCTGCTGTGGTTCATCCTGTGGTTCTCCCTCCATTCTTTATCTGCACAGATGCACTCAGACTCGGTCCCCATGCTGTTTCACCTGTCCTAGTCTGCTTCAGGGTGTGTGTGGGTTTTTTTTGTTTTGTTTTGTTTTTTGTTTTTTTTTAAAGTCTCTCCCCTTTAAGAGAAGGGGCTTGCATAAGGAGGTTGGGGTAGGTGCCTGGAGAAGAAAGCACAGGCTGCAGGAAGAAGCTGCAGGAAGAGAAAAGGAGAGGAGGGGCTGCTCCTTGCCTCATTAGGTGGCTCTTGTTCTCTTTCACTGCTTCCACAGTCGCATTAATCCATTACACTCTTCTTGCAGGTGCCAGTTCCCACTTGACGGTGCCTATATTTGATCTGTTTACTGCATTCACTGGGGCTGACAGCCATCGTGTCTTGTTGGTGCTTCATAGATCATTTTTAAGTGTTAAATGAGGTATATAATTCTATTATGATTATTCCTGCCTTCCCTCATTTTCCCCCCCTCAAAATAAAATTGCTTAACAACTTTAATCAAACTCAACCAAGCTCTTGACTAAACTAGGAAACGTTGAGAACATCTCATTGCATTTCGTTTTAGTATATTTTAATGGGAAGTAGGAGGTACAGATGCTATTGAAAAGCACGAATAAGCCCTGAGAGACTTGGCAGAATAGTAACATGAGAAGGAAAGAGTTGAATGCACAATTCTATAATCCATGCATTGCCAGAAGCAATGGCCATGTGCCACAAGCCTTCATGTGCAGCCAAACTCTATCGGCTGTGCTAACTGCTATAGCTAATCCTATTTACTGTTATCACTGACCCTAAAAAAAAAAAAAGAAAAAAAAAAAAGGCAGTTGCAAGGTCTAAGCTTCACATTCCTATATGTCTTGCCCTGTATCTTGCTTTCCAGTGTGACTATGTAGCTGAGTTCTTTGCTAGAGGTCCTGGAGAATTTATTTGAGAAGGAAATATTGCCCAGTAATTCTAGAGAAAACACCAACTAGCTCATCAGTGCTGAGAGAAGGGTCCTCCGTAGAAATGTGTAACGTAACAGCAGAAACAATTAAAAAGTGCTAAAGAGCTGTGAAGACTCAGCAAAACTAACCACTTTTCAACAGAACTGCTGATATTTGTGTTCACTCTGAACAGTAAACTAAGGTCACCTTAATCAGCTCATAAATGTTTCAAAAGCAGGAAACTCTCTGGCTGTTAAACTGGGGATATAATGCTAGGCATTTGTTTAAAAAAAATAAAAATCCAGTGCAGAATACTCAGTTCTGAGCCACAATATATCTAGTGTTTCCTATGGAAAACAGAAAGTCTTAAGGACCTCTTAATGACCGTAGAGATGTCTACATTTTTATCTCACAAATTCTCAGGAAGGCAGAATATTGAGTTTTGCGTTGTTCAACTAGTAGTTTAAAGCTATGTGGAGGTTTAGGCTGTCTGTAGAAAGGTTTCATATGCCTTTAGTGTGAACGGAGACCTGGTAGCTCACTTCTGGAATGAAATTTGAAGCTATGGGAATGGCTACTCAAAGGCAGGAGCAAGCAGTAACCGAAATCTGTGCGTGGGATCTGCTGGTGAAGGAAGCACCGTGCTGTGTTGATGACAGGTATAGTCTAACACTAGACTTGGAACCTAAGGGGCCAGAGGATGGGTAAAACCCATTCACTGTGGCTCACACAGGTGAGCTTTAATGGGACCATCTGCAGGGACCAGAGTTCACCTCCCTGTGATGGGTGTGTGCCTCACCCCAACTGCCCTCTTGCCAACTGGGTTTAAACCAGTCTGCAGGTGGGCAGCTGAATTCAAGGCACATACTTCCATATACAAGAGAAAAGAAGTCTAAGTGGTGGGCAGACACCTCAGATCAAGTGATACCTTAAACTGCCCTGAGCTAAATCTTGTCCCTTAACAGCCCTCTCAAACTAGGTACAGCACTCTCTTGCTTGAGCTGTTATCTTCAGTGCGGATCTACAGCAAGGGAAGCTTAGTTGGCAAGTAGGAGAGAACTTGCTCTTGTTCGAATAAAAGATTGGATATTGTCAGGTATTTTTGTTCACTTCACAGTTCATCCTGTCTGTGTTTGGAGTGTGCAATGGCAGATCAGGCTGACCATCCTGATGGTGTATTGGTATCCTGCAAGCTTTCAGTCTTTCCTCCCCTCCCAGTGCACGTCTTAATAAATGAAAGTATTCTCATTGCTCAGATTCAAAACATGTTTCCTTTGTGTATTGGGCCATAGTTCTTACTGTTCTGGCTCATCTCATTTAAATTGCATTTGAGCTCAGCTTATTCACAGGGAAAATGAATTCTGACAACTGGCATCCCTTCTTTATTGTGTTTGGTGTAAATCTAAAATTTATGTTTTGAATCTCAGCAAAAGTATTGGACTCAGAAACTACATCATCCTATTATCCATTTAATAGAAAGTAAGTATTCTAAGTGAAAAATTGAAGAATTACCCTTTTTTGTGTACAGCTTTGGCTTTTTTCTCTTTCACCATTGAAAAATGTGCCAAATAATCTACTGTTTGTGCAGCCTATGAGTGAAACTGTTATGCGACATGGATATGCTCACCAATTTCTTTCAATGGAATTCAGGAAATACGCAAACAGACAGGGTTTCTGACTACTATATGTGCTATGCGGTTGAAAATTAAGCAAGGGGTGAAAAGTTGAAAGAAAATTAGGAATGTAGAAGAAAGGATTAGAAAAGAGAGATAGAGAGAATGGCTTTGAGGAAGGTGGGAGCCTTAGTATTCTAGAAAATTGGTGGGGGGAAGAAGGGAGGGGATTTTTAGCATCTCCCTTTGTTTTGTTTTGTTCCCTCAGATTTCTGTGCTTGACCCTGGCCATTTTGAAGGAATACCGGGAACTGCGTACACTTGCTGTAGAACTGTGTGCACAAAACCTGTAAATCAGAGTTAAAGCTGTGTTGATGCCTTTGTTCTGATACCAGTATTTCTCTGCATAACATCTAAAGGCATCTAATTACACAAAATAAGAACAGCTTCCACTAAGAATCTTTTGCATTTATTTTAAAGATATTTCTTAAAGAAATTGGAAACTTAATGAGATAGAAAAATTCTCCATGTATTATTTAAAACCTACTCCTCTGCCATCATAACAGTTCACAATATCCATCTGTTCTGCAGTATGCAAGTTTTACTCTGAATGCAAGTAATACAAGCTGCTCTGGCACATTCATTAACCCAACAAAGAAAACAGACATTTCCCCAGAAATTACAAGTGGTGTAAAAGAAAAAAAAAAAAAAAAGAAAAGGGCAAAAATTATATGAAAAAAGAAAAACCAGCACTGTTTTCTTAAGTAGAAAAAGTGTTGATAATCCTATTTTAGTGGAGGGAATAAACAAGGAAGATAAGGATCTTTGATCTATAGTGTCACATGTGATCCAGTGTGAGATGTTTAGACAACTTTAATTGGTGATTTAAATTTAGGAAGGAACAGCTTATAGTCTGTCTTCTTTATAGATTGAAATTCCTTGAAACGTGTAATGGGATTATTTGAAAGAACCACTGCTGAGACACAATAAAGGACATTTTGTTTCTTAATTTGATAGTTCACTGGCTTTTGCACATTTATAAAGCATCATACTTCCTGATGAGTTTTGACTTAAACTTGTTTCATACAGGTTTAAAGCTTAGTGTAGAATAGAATAAATACATTTTAGGATTCCTGCAGCACAAAACCATATAACTTAAACAGGAAAGGATTCTGAGTTTTTTTTCAGAGGGTCTCCCTGCTCCTTCACTGCATGTTTAATCTCAGGTAGAGGAGGGATACAGCTACAAAATATTTCTGTGATAAAGAAAATAACCAGCTTTATATAGCAAACTTCATAAATTCACGGTTTCTGCTTCTTACTAAGAAGGAAAGTACAAGCTAAGGTTTGTTCAGAAGCGTAAAGCTTATGTATACACACATTTACAAGCTCGTCTGGTGGACCTAAACCTTGTAATGGAGACTATATAGTATTATTCCTGTTTTCTCAGACCTCCTCAGGTTGAGGACTGAGGCAGATAATGAAGTGAGACAGAGGTACGTGCAGTTAAGCCTGGACACGGTGCAGGCGAGCATGTAGATGCTTGGTGTGGTGGCAAGGGGAAAGGAGGAGGAAACCAGTAACGTCCATGAACCTGCTTTGCATTTAAATGGAATGTTGTTAGGGAGGGAATGGGTTTCTTAGCAGCTGCAGACCCTTCTCGTGTTTCTGGCATCTGGATGCAATTCCCAGCTTTATGTATTTGGATTGCATTCTTCTCAACCTGGTGTACGTGAGAAGTGTTTATTCAGGAGAGAGATGTAGATGTCTGAACGCAGAGCAGTTTGCAGGTGCACACCAAGGTGATTACTTTCTATGATTATGCTATGTGAAAATTGAACACCAAGTCTGATAAATAGCCCATAAGGCTTGTTTCTAGTTCTTAGACTTTCTGTCTCTCCCAGCTAAAATCTTATTCACGTTACTCTATGAAGACTTTTCTAAAGAAAGTATGAGATGACCAATTCCCACTTAAATTCACGCCCTTGAGTTTGTTACAGATTATCCACGAACTTCTGCAAATTTGTTCAAGGTCAGTGGTTGTGCGGTCAAATTTTAGGCTGTGTTTCTGTGATGCTCTGATACTGCCCTTTGAACAGACAGAAGGGCAAGCCTTTATGAAGTTCAAGACTGAACTTTCTAGGATAAATATTTGGTAACGGAGGGTTCAGAAGTGGACAGCCAGCATCACAGGTCAGACATGGTGGCATTTTCCCTTTGAGTTTGTACCTAGAAGACCACACTTTTGGCCATGCTTTTTCAGGTATAGGCTGTGGAGTAGTGGGACTAAATGATTCAAGGATCCTGAACTCTCGCTTCACTCAAGTGGTTAACTTACATTTAGAAACCTTGGTACTCTGCCTGATGACTCATTGCTGAAGTAAACCTTTAGGCAGGGCAGTCACTCCGGTTTAAAAGTAGATCCTAAAACCACCTCTGCTATGCTACTGGACCCTGCCAGATAGAAAGGAGAGCTGGTTGTTTTCTCTCAAATGATTTTTGGTTTTATTTTCATGTTTGTAACAGTGGTATCAGCCAAGCATTTAATTATAACCAATGAACATTGGTCAATTTTACAAGGGACCATGTTCTCCTAAACTTTTCAGGTTTATAAAGAAATTTTTGTCCCTTATAAGTAGGCTTTCTAACCAACTTCCAGGGTACTCAAGTCACAATAAAATTATATATATATAGTTCTTTAAAAATCATCATCTTGTATCTCTAGCTAGGCATTTTGATGAAAAATCTTTTCAAAAGACACTTTTTCTCCCAGTGTGTTAGAAGGACCCTTCCTTTGATTTAAAAATTGTTTCACATTCAGGCCTGGTGGCAGCAGATGTGAATGCAAAGACTGTCTAATAGAATATGCGTCAATATGTGTGATGAATCCTTGAAAGTATCCCATATTGATGAATTACAATGGCAGAAAAAAATAGTCTTAACTTTGATGCAAGAGGTCATATGGATCTCACTTTATAACTTATAGCAAAGACCCTCAGACACAAAATGAGTGCAGAACAGGCATCCTCTTAGGGGAAACTTTTATTCACACAATATATTTGCGAATCAAAATTCTTCCCTTCAGGGAAGTTGAATAAGTAAGTTTTGGCTGTCTGGTACAACTGTGCTAGGAAGCAATGAGAGGAGAGGAGACCTCTCTCCTCCTCCCTCAGTGAGCATGGTTACCCCACTGCAATGCCAAAAATTCAGGTTATTGCAGTGGTCCAGGGTCAGATACTCTTTAATGGGATGAAGAAGGACAAAGGAAGAGTGGGTACCACCCTGGCCTCCACACTGTCTAGTAGCTCAGGGAGCACATATGCTGCAGCTTACCACCAGTATTATAAATTATCGCCTCCCGCAGAAATAATTTTGCCTGAGAAGATATTTCCTCGTGCCTGTGTGGCAGTGCCTCTGCTGACGCTCAGCATGGGAGCGGCCATAGGGAAAGGGGTGTGCTGCATGGGGGCACCCCAAGTTACACAGGCCAGCTGCCTGGTGATGTGTCTGCCTGTAGTGTCATGGCACGGAGAAGAGTTGCTTGGCTTGCACAGTTTACATCACTTAGATCAAAGTGGTTTAGTGACTTATTAGTGGCATATAATTAACAGGTGATAAGTGAACTAAATATTCAGGATCAGTAATACAAGAGGTAATGTTTTGTCTGCTGTTGTGGTTCAATAAACTATGAATTCCTCAGCACCCTCCTGTAACGAATCCTGAACAGCGCCAACTCCCCTTGCACGGTACTTGCACACTCCTTCTCACAAACATGGGGTTTACAACCACTCCCTCTCCTGTGAGCATGGGGTCGAGCATCCTGTGGGAACTGCAGAGGCTGTGGCTTTGTGTGTACCTATGCTACTCCCTACAACCTGCTCACCCACGCAACAGTGAGAAAGCGTCCCACTAGTTTACACGCTCACACCTGAGATGAGGGTCCATAACATGAACATAATTAATTGATTCAGCAGTGACAGTGAATCTTAATTCCTTCAGCACTCGCTTTGTGACACAAATCATCGTTTGCTAACAAAGTACGCTTTACTATGTTTTAATTTACCAAGATGTTGGAAAGTTCAACTTTGTGCAAGTTGTTCATGAGACAAATTTTTCATTAGTTTTAGTCAACCATCAAATTACACTGACTAATTTCATAGTGCAGCAATGATTTAAATTAAGGAGATAACCTGTTCACTGATGCAGACTAAACTGATCTCAAAATCAAAAGGTCAGAGCCTCAGCTGGTATAAACCAGTGTAGTTCTTCAGAAGCTGATGGAGTTGCACCAGTCTGTGCCAGACAAGCCCATGGCACAAGGACTTCTCCTTGGCTGGGTCACAAGGCTCATTTAGTGGTTGGGTTTCAGCATGTCCTGCTAGGGGCAAGCTGGAATTAAGGCAGACATCCCCAGGTGGTAGGTGGAAGGCTGCAGGCCACAACTTTGTGAACATGCTTGAGCATGGCAGTAGTATGTTACTCTGATACAAGCTGGCTGGCAGTCCTTGTCCTCCATTAAGGGTTTGGGGTATTTTTCTGACAGGGGTGATTTCAGTCCTTATCCTTTAAATTAACAGAGGAGTTGCTGTGCATTTCAGTGGGTCAGACCTTGTCGCTGTTACCTTGTTGGGATGGCAGCTTGTTCCACAAACAGTTATATTAAAACCTGTAATGATTCTCAGGACTTTAAACAAGTAAATAAGGATCAGCCTAAACAACCTTGCCACCTCCTAAGCCTATGGGTTGGGTAACACTTGCCTCAAGTGTCAGAATCTACAGGTAGATACGAGTTGTAACTCATTACCCACAGAAGGATAGATGGTGATTCCCAACACCCATCTTCTGAGCAATGTTTGGATGAATATTAATTAGGTATTCAAATACATAATCCATCTTTTGAGGAGTTTGTACAGCAGAAGAATACTCCCTCCTCCACAGCTTTTTGCTTCGTTTCTGTAAAAATGCACAAACCCAAGCCTTGGTGCCTTGAGAGAGTTCAGTGCACCACAGGGCTGGCCTTTCCCCTTTGCAGGGACCAACTTAAGCTCTGTTAGGCTGGCGGTTTCTGGTTCCAGCATTGCAAGCAGGTCCAGCAGCTCTTGGTGGCTCTGGGCCTGGTGAAAGTAAATTTTTCTACTGATTTTGGGGGAATTTGGACCAGGCCTACATCCTGCCACTGGAAATGGATAGAACTGTTATTCTCCTTTGCTACTCTACTGTCTTGGCAGAAACGTTCTATCAAAAGAGAACCGAAAGCCTGAGTTTCAGCTCGGCTCTCCCACTGGTTTCTTCTGGCAGAGTGACCCCATTAAATGCACCAAGAGCAGAGCCTGTGAACCTTTCTCAAATTACTGCTGACAGATTAATGTTCCTGTAATTACACTAGAATGTCTTGGAAACACAAATATTAATTAAGAGTATTGAACCAATTTAGAACAGTGTTCAATATTGTTGAAGAGAGATCCTGTAAAATTAAACAAAATATAATCATTGAGAAAATAATCAGCATTAGTCACAGCAGATAAAGTAATTGTTAAAGTGATTTTTGGCTCAGAATTTATATCATGGCTATGAAAGCCTTCCTTGTATAGATCATGTAATATATCAATAATAGTTTTTTCTAAATTTATTTTTACGTCAGATTTTGAGTAGTGTCAGAAATACGTGCTCTGTTTTAAGGTGTGTTTCAAAGCTCTGTGACCCTGCTGCTTCGAGCTATTCCATGGCTGTGCTGATGTTGAGAAGGCTACTAATGAGTTAAGAAGTCCACAAATGCAGAATGTTCCATGCAGTTTGTAAAAGATCAATTGCTTACACTTGTAAAATAGCAAAGACTGGTGTATTTTCTACATACTAGACATATTCTGTTCTCTTTTTATATTTTGTCCCATGGCTATTTGACTTATGCTGGAAAGGACTAGGAAATGAAAGGATTAGGAAACTATAGCTAACGGGTCAAATCTCTTAATTGTAGAGAAAAGACTCTCATATTTAGCTCATCTTAGGAGGCTTCACATACTGCCTGCTTTCCTGCTGCATAACACTCATTCTCTTCTGACAGGTTCAAGTTAGGAGCAAACCAACATGAATTTTTGCCTTAGTATTTGGTAATGTAGATACGAGAGCACACCTTCAGCTGAAAGTATTGACTGTGGTTTTCTTTCTCATACTCCTTTGTATGTCAAAGTTTATGTACTTTCTTAACTCTGTAGTAAGTACATGATGAGGAGGACTGGTGGGTCTGCTCGACGCGTGAAAGCAAGGATGGCTGTCGCAGGCCAACAGCAGCTACCAGTGAGCTGTGGCTACTCCAGAAAAGTACTCCAGCATCGGTTTGGTCTAACACTAGGACTGAAACAGGTCTTACTCCTTTCTGAAGTATGTGCTTAAATACTTTACTAAAAAAGATTAATTAACAGTCCTATCCTCTGTATTTTATTACATGTGGCCTTACTGTAGAGCTTCATAAAAAAAAAAAATGAGATAGTTAACAATATTACAATGTGAAGACTTAAAAAAAAGCTTTCATGTGAAATGTTTTTTCATTCATTTGCATGTCCTGAACATTCTCTGAATTTTCTAAGTTTATATTCTGTATTCAGAGCTGTGTATCTTCATGCTGTATCTTCCCTCATTTGCAACAAACCCACAAATTTAAGAGGAGAAAATCTAGCATAAATACTAAAAATATTCCAGCATGGCTGAAACAAATAAAATCACAAATCGTCTTGAAAAATATCAGCAGGAAATAACCAAAGAAACGTGTATTCTCTTACCTCTACTAAAGCTTTGATGAAGACAATGAAATAAGCAGACCATAACATTCTATGCTGTGTATATTTTAAAAGCGTATTCAAACTTCAAATCAGAATATCTATGTATGAATTCACATCAGATAGGTAATTAACCTTATGCCTCAAAATATTTCAAATCTCCCTGTCCTTGAGAATTTACTGATGGCACATAAACTATTTACATCTTTTTTGAATAATTTATCCTGTCCTTCCATTATGCCAAATGAATTTATAATCTTGGATAATGAAGCATTCCTGAGTGAAAGTTAACATAGAGCTGCACCTCCTACAGAGTACAAGTCTGTGAAAATACTTCCCTCCCCCCCCAACTTCATAAATTCTTTAAACGTACTTACCCTAGAATTTATAGGATCAGAGAGCCTGGTTTTGTGCAGTTTTTGATGATATAAAACAAGGTAATTCCATTTATCTCAAAAGAGCAATTCCTGATTTTTTTCACCGGTGTTGTCAGAGAATTAAGCCCAGAATATTTAACTCTACTAGAGGCATGTGGATCTTTACTTTATTCAGATGCATATTCTACCCCAATATTACCCTTCATTTTGTGACATTTAATTAAGAAAGGTCATTTTTCTCTTCTTCAGACTACTTGTAAATATTAACTATGTTTCCCTCATGTATAGTTTCTTCTGCACAAAAGGATTAACATCAGCCCAGTTAAGGTCACTTCAGCTAATTTTGTGACAAAGAAAAAAGATCAGAGCAAGCTCCCTAGAATTAAATTGTCCCATGCAGGTTTGACTTTGTGCCTGTGTTTTGTGACATATAAGTATTTAAAGACCCATATGTATGGCTTTTCTAAGATGCAAAAACATGTGGACAATAACTTCCATACGTGATTATAAGCCACAAGACAAGCAATCCATTTTTGTTATTTGCATGTTATTGTTTGTAACAGTTTATGAGGCCATAGGAAAGAAAATACTACTTTCCTGATATTAGTGTGTTGGTTGTTTTTTTTTGGTTTTTTTTTTTTACTAAAGGCTAGAATAGGATGTACATGTGCCAGTAGAAATGAATTCTTGATGTGGGCTAGTGATAGGGTTTCTAAGCCATGAAAGCAGATCTTTCTTCCTCTGTCTTTCCTGAATGGAAGTTCCCTTCAGCAGTTTACTAGCTTGTTTAGCAGCAAAGCTTACCCTCTATGTCCTCTTTGTCCTTGCCCTTTATTTTGTTAGGTGTGCGGTGGTGTTCTTCCCCTCCCCCTCCCCCCCCCAAGTAATGAAGGCATTTGCCTTTTTTTTTTTTTTTT
>VXBL01004712.1:695290-803323 GCA_013400195.1 Aramus guarauna | reverse complement strand
TTTACTTACAGTCTCCTTCCTTTTTGGCCTCAAGTTTTCCATGCTGATGGAAGCTCAATCTATTCCTTTATTCCTATGGGCATAGCAGGAAACAAATGATGATGTGGCATACAGAGAGTTTGTCAGTGGCTTTCACCATCCCTTTCTGGAGCCTTTAAGTTTTCCAACAGTGTCTTTGTACAAAGGCAATCTTTGAGATAAGGAAAAGGTAACATCCAGTAGTGCTCCCCCAGTAAGGGGAGCAGGAAATTGGTGCCTGGCTCTGAGAGGCACCTCCTCCATGGGAAATGTCAAAGTTGTAAATGTTGGCAAGGAAGACAGATAAGAAGAAAATCAGAAACGCTACTTTTTCTAAATAAAGTTATCTTTTAAAGTCTAAATTTTAGGAGAGATTGCTCACAATGGGAAGGCCACTACCCATTCCTATTCTGCCCCACCTCGTATACTAGCATCAAGGTGACTCTACCAACTTAACACATACAATAAGATGCACCAAAGACAGGCAGGCTGTTCCTTGCTTTTCCATCCATAGTATCTGCTTTGGATTCTCCTGTTACTGTCGTGCAGAGAAGGCTACTTGCCTTCTCTTTCACTACTGCTGATAACCTCATATAACCCCTAGCACTTGATGAAAAAAAAATTACAAAATACTACAGGTAAAANTAAGAAGTATACATACAAACAAAAAACAGCCACCACCCCCCCCCCCCCCCCCCCCCCAAAAAAAAAAAAAAGGATTGGATATTGATCCTTTGGAAACTGTTAGTTTTATCTCTCTCCCCACCATGGAATTCCCAAAATACTACATTTTTTTGCATAATTGCAAAAACTAACAGAAATGAGTAATGTGATGGATAAGTAATAAAGCCAAGTAGAAAACTACATTCCAAACAGCTGAAAGAAGGGATCACAAGACTGAACAGGAAAAGGGCTGATGCCCTACAGGAATGTGTCTCTCCAAGTGATGTAACACTTCAGTACCTGGACTCAGCTCACAGCTTCTACTGGGCACGTCACGTGGATAAAGCTTCCAGTATGTGACCTAGAAACATGATGTTGGGCCAAAAAAAGGAAGCCTCTCATTAAAGGTCACATTTGGCTTTCTGGATAATTTAGTGACATTATTTTCTTTTCCCCACTCCTGATTCTCTTCTCAAATTACTAGCCTAAATGGGAGGAAATTGCTGGTAGTTTAATGATTCTGTAGTATGTTGGTATTACGATATTTTAGGAATACAAATTGGCTGATGGATGGAAAGATGAAAAGAAAGAGCCCTTTTTCAAGAAAAGAGTATCCACCAGGCTTTACATTTCAGTAATATTTGTTGCCAAAAATGTTTTGAATGTATCATTAGGACATTGCATATGTTTCAAACCCACTCCATTTATTTCATATGAAAATGCACCTGTAAGATTTCTTTTCTTCTGGGCAAGTCTTAGTCCTGCAGCAAAAGGGTTTTGCTGTAAGCTGAAGATAGCCTAGGCTGTGAGTGCCCTCTGCTATTTTCCATGAAATTTAAGATTGCAGTCAGCTGTCAGACTTCTGTCTCCTATTTTACCAGAAGACATCAGTCGTCCTGTGAGCTGAGCTGACTAAAAAGTGGAATTTCAGCAAGACTGGACAACTTAGATTTGAGGACATATGCTTTCCCTTTTGAAAAGGTCACTCTGTGCCTAGAACACAATCTCATTTCTAGTCTTGTTCCTTTGCAGCTTTGCAAAGTGAAATATTCCACAGAATTTGCGGGAATATCTAGAGCAAGGAGATGTGTGACTAATAGTTGAGATAATTACATCCCTACTGTTGTTGTCCTGCTGAAGTGTATCCTATTTACCTATTTTTCCATTAGCTCCTTTAGAGTTCAGACCAATGGATTCTTCTATTTACTATTAATATATACCATGAGAAAGCCCAGGTGCTCAAAATGCCTTAAAATCAGACCAACCCTGACACAGAGGTTAACTTATTTTACTCTGGACAAAACAAGCCAGCTATGTTCATTATTGCTATGCTGTTGAAATATTTTTTTTCCCTACATTAAATGGTGAGAGACAACAAAACTTTCTAATGCATACCTGGGTCATAAATGAATGTGAAGGATCCTGTACTGTAGACTTTAGCTCTTTTCCTGGCCTCCACAGTAGGTACAGGTGGGTGAAACTGGTGGTGATATGAAAGGGAATGTGTTGGGGTTGTTTTTTTTTCCCCTCCCTTAGATGTGAAGAATTAAAGGATTTATTAAGAGAAAAGAAACTTTGGACCCTGCTAGGTGATTCCATACTGATGCAGGCTAGTGTTTGTTGATATAAACACTCTTACTGATGCGCACAAGGCTGCTCGCAGCCTGTTTTGCAGTGGGGCCCTGAGGGCAGGACCCTCAGATCAGAAACTGCTCTGGGGCAAAAGAGGGAGCCTGGCAGAGCTCTCCGGGGTGGGGAGGACCCCAGCCTTCCCCCCGCCCCCCTTCTCAAAGACCCCAAGGACGGCCAGCCACTAGAGCTCTGTCTTGCAGAGCTGACCATGGGCACAGCCCCGAAATGCCTCCCGTGGGGGAAGGCTCAAGGCATTTACTGTTATCAGGTTCATTGTTTTGCCCTTAGTAAAAAACACCAATAATTATGCCTTGTCATTCCTCTGTGAACAAAGTGGCCAGCCTGGTGATATGCAATAAAAATAACTGAAGAAGTCAGAGACAGTGTTTTAAAGTAATTTTTATAAAGGGAAGAGATCAAGTGACACAATCTTTCTAGCCACTTCAATAAATATAGGGTAGTGATTAGCAAATAAAACTGAGTAATTGTAGTTTTCTGCTCAACTCAGTATAATTTGCTTAAGTATCTATGTCAATCAAAGTTATATTTAGATTGACACTGTGGGGATATGTAAAACCTATTTATTTCCGAATAAATATTTAAAGAGATTATATAAGCAGGAATGTCCAAAGCTCAGGGATTTTCTCTTAAAAGATAAAGATTAGTTATTGATAATAGCTTAATATAAAACTATTCATCTGGTTATCTAGAACAGTCTAAGCATTAATAACTATAGCCCTAGACATATGGAATGGAATAATTCCTCCCTCCACTCCCCAAACATTAAGGTCTGGATTTATTTGCCCTCACAGAGCTTCTCAGTGGCGTTAGAAACATCCACTCAGGACCGTGGGATACACATGCACTTCTAGCATGGAGGCTGGACGGCACGCAGAATAGGCTAGGGTGTCTTAAATCATGTGCTCGTAAGTAACCAGTGCCAACAGAGGCCCGTCTTTCACAAAATAAATGAATGCAGGCAAGGGGATGAAAAATGGTTTTAATTTGGGTTGACTTTCTCTAGGAGCTTCTCCAAAGACAGAATTCAGAACAAAACCTGCAGATTTCAGGAGTAATTCAGAGGCAAGCCATTTGGGTTTAAAATGATATTTTCCATATATGTACCAACCCTGATTCTCAAAAGGGATAGTGGGAAGATACTAGTGATATTGACACAAGCACAAGATTTTAAGCTTGTGAAGAAAGTTAACGCAACATGAAATTTTAGGTTGTCTCATTTTACCAAAAAACTTGAGCATTATCAGTAGTATCTTTGCAGTAGTTTCTGTCAGAAGTAGAAGTTTCCTGTTCTCGATTGTTTCCTAGCACTGAAGTTGCTAGTGCCTGAAGTAAGTTTGTCTAGAGTGATTAGTTTTCTTCAACTTTTTTGGAAGGAGAACGATCAAAAATAAATACATGCAAATGTATCATTTAACTAAGAAGCATAATGCATGCAAAACTTGGCCTTGAGTAAATGATATCAAGTAGGTCACTTTAATCATTGACTTGGATTCTGTTTAGCTCCTTTGAAGTCTTTTTGTCAAAATTTCAGAGCTATGTAACAAGTGGAGGAAATGTGAGTTTCCCGTGGCAGAATTGATGATAGGCTGATCCTTCCAGTTTGCTCTCATTTGTGCAGAGCACTATTTTGTCTCCACACCAGTATGTTTTATTGCTCACTGGCAAGTTATCTCCTTGCCATCTCTTTTTGGTCTCAATTGCATAGAAATAGCAAATGAGGGAATTCTACCATTCTGGATGGACTAAATACCAAATTTACAAAGCTGTCAAGAACTCTGGGTGCTCAATTCCTGTTAAAATTAATATCCTCTGTTCCCTGTCTGTTGTTGGTATTCAGGACTTGTCTCTGACCCTGTTTCACAAGTGCTCCCATTAGTCTCACATAATTTCTACTGCCTTTTCAAACATCATCTGAGCCTTTGCCACCTGTAGTGATGGTCAGATTTCAGTTTTTCAAGCTGAAATTTCTTTCTAGAGACTCCATTTGCTGTCATGACCCATTCCTATTCCCCTTCAGGAAGATCTTTAGGGTACACATTTCTTTCTTATGTTTCTGAGGAGAGGAAAAAAGCGATAAAAACACTTGAACTGCTTTTTAAGCTCTATTTTAATTGGCCCAGCTCTCTTTGATGGTTTACATTTGTTTTAACAAGCACACAAAAACATCTGGGGAAGAAAAAAAAAAGAATTAACTAACTCAAGCAACATAGCTATAATATTTTTAATTTACAACCAGATGAAACGTAACTTTAAATAGCTAAGCGCTATAATTACTTTCCCACATTTAATTCCATAGCATGTTTGTATGTAGACAGGTGCATATATCTGGTGTTATTAGTTTTTACAGTTGTGTCATAGAGGCTTTTCTGATGTTTTGTGTATCACAGATGGAGAAATTTTGGCCTAGAAGCTGTCCCACCACCCCTCACCTGCACACATGTGTGTCAGTAAAAATCTTAAAACTGCTTAACTTCTTTAGGTGCCCTTGGAATTCTCTTTTCCTACTGACAGTTGAAATTGCTTATCATTTTTAGTGGAATTTAATTGTGTTATTCCCAAAAGACTTGTGTTTTAAAATTAGTCAAACAGATGTTTTGATATTAACTTTTTTCCCTAAATGATACCTTATTAGCACAGTAAACTTCCTCTTTACGTGACTGTTCACAGCTCTTTTGATTATCCCAAATGGACTCCTTGCATTTAGATAATACACTTATTTACAGCCCCACTCAAACAACCTGCTCCTTCTAACGTACTTTTTTCTTAAAGAAATTTCAAGATTATTATGATACGAAAAAGTCATTGGTTGTGGAACACTAAGAAATCTGGAAGAGATGGCTCCTCCAGCTCCTGCTGAGCTCCTTGCCAACTGCAGCCATGGGGCCTTTCCTGCAGAGCTGCGCCAGCCTGTACTGGTCCATGGGGTTGCTCCATTCCAGGTGTAGGACTTCTCATTTCTCCTTGCTGAGCTTCATGAGGTCTCTGTCAGCCCATTCTTGCAGTGTTTGAGGTCCATGTGAATGGCAGCACAGCCTTCCTGTGCATCTGATGCTCCCACCGTAATTCAGTGCCACCTGCAAAATTCCTGAGAGTGACTCCAACACCATCATCTAAGTCTTAGATGAAGACATCAGGCAACATTATCCCTGGTACCATGCCCTGAGAAACTCTACTTATGAACAAGAAGATGTTAGATTTTAACCAATGACCACTATTGCTTGAGCCCGATGGTACCACTGGTTTTCAACCCGCTTGTAGTCTGTGCATCCAATGTACTTGCCCCAATTGGACTACTGGGAGTCTTTGGGAGATCTTGTCAAAAGCCTCGCTAGTGAGAAAGAAAATTACAGGCACTGATCTCATCTACAGAGCCAGTTATTCACAGCAGTTAGCTGAGCTGGTCAAGAACAGTTTTGGTAAATCTGACCTGTTCCTCCTTATTGTCTTGTCCTTTGTACACTTGGCAGTGGCTTCTGTGAGGACTTGTTCCACAATTTTCTCAAGGAAGTGAGGTTAGACTGACTCACCTGTAGTTCCCTCTGCCTTTTGTTGAAGATGGTTTGCCACAGCTTTTCAAAGGTGATAGACCTCTGCCTCGCTATGCCATCAATCAAATATGTCACCATCTTGGATGAAGCCTGTTCAGTCCCATATGTGTCAAGCTTGCTTCTATAAATCCCTAACATGATCCTTACCGAGTAGTACTTCTCTCTCCTGGACTTTGTTAGAACATCTGAGGAAAGAGCTCCGTGTTAATGCTTCATACTGCTAGTGCCATTGATGAATGCCAAGGTTGGAAAGAAGCACTGGGAATGAACAGCTGGGAGGAGGCAGATGGAGTAAGAAGTAGTAAATGGCTGACAGCCACATCAACAAACAAAGGATGCATGTTATTTATTTTGAGTTGTTGATGCTGGAGACAAAGCAGGTTTAAGTATTTGGGAATGAGGCAGATGGGATGGAAGTGGCTTCCAGAAGCGTGGGGAGAAGACAACATTTTACCAAATGCATGTGTCAAGTCATATGCCAACACAGATAACAAAAGCAGATATTTACATTTGCAGTTAGCCTGTAGCAGCTTTCTATAAGGTGGCAAACAAAGCTTTTCTGTTAACTGCTGGTGAATGAATACACTCTTTACCATGCTCTGGACTTTAAAATCACATCTTTGGTACTGGAAGTAAACTAGTAGAGTTAACAAAACCAATTACAAGCTACACGTTATTGTAACTCATCTCTTTCTAGAATCCAGACACTACAGTCATGGTAGCCATATAGTTTTAGGCAGCAAAGGATGAATTGCAGTATTTTCCCAGGCATTGGACTAGGTTGTGCTCCAGCTTCTGCAGCTGACTCTCAGCTTATCCCCTGGTGGACACCGTGCAAACTCTCATTCCCCAGTTTTCCTTCCTCTCACAGCTATTTAGACGCAGAGGTATGAGATCTTTCTCATGATTCAGTATACCATGGGACCTTGGTCTTGACTAAGCTGCCAGGATCTATGACTACATAAAGATATATGTCATTTACCTCTGAAATGAAATGCTTTTTAGTGAGAGTAAGTGCTCTACATTTCTGTATATCATCTATACTGGCTTCTCCACGCTTGGAGAATACACGCTGCATATAGAGCTCACAGCATTCCTCAGCATCATCTACTGTCATCTTAGAGGTTACAAGGTATGAATGATTTGGCAAGAGAGAAAAAGAAGCCTATTTGAGTCAACAGAATATTTGCTCTAAGATTTAGTGATTTGAGCTATATATGAACACTTTAAGGGCCTGATGTGAAAAATGGCAAGAAATTAGCTTGTTAACTGTATACAATGAGGCTAGGGGAGAAGCATATAATTAGATTGAATAGATATAAACCCAGCCTTTTAAAAACATGCTCATTATTGTTTTAATAGTTGGAATGTGCATTCATTGTGGTGATTGTGTGCAGAACTGCTAAATTATTGCTATAGTGAGGCTGTCATTCAAGTCCTTAGGTTTTGCACTTGCCCCTTTTCCTGACGAATTCTTTTCTATATTAGTTTTAAATATTTTTTCCTAAAAAATAATAAATCAAAAAAACCAACAAAAAAAGAAGTAAAGGGAAACTGAAAAAAATCCACTGTGTTAGTGACAGAGGAATACCTTATAACTCCCCAAACTGTTTCTTTCCCTTATAATTTTTGCAACATTTTGTAGAAAATCAAAAGCATGTTGAGGGATTGCTACAAGCTAGTAAAAGGGTGATGTAGAAGAAATTTTTAAAATGCTGTAAAAGTTACTTTTAAACTATGACCATCAGAAATTTATAAGGTTCTTAATGAGGCTTCATACTGAGCAGCACATTTTCTACTTAAGCTAAACGTAGTATTTGTCAGAGAAAGCCATTTCCTGTCTATTTGCATTTATCGCAATTATATATGCCCTGTCTTATGCTCTTGCATTATAAAGAGCTGCATTTTCCCCTAGGTATAACGTCCACGACTACTGTACAGGAAAAATAATTGATTCTCTCTCTAATGTTTTTTTTTTTTTTAATGAACTTAAAAAAAAGACGCAGTTGGGTTTGTCACCAAACATATTGTGCTGTGCTGTAAGAATGGCAGTCAGGAAACAAGCTTTGAGTAACTTATGAAAAATCAAGAAAGGCGTTTCCCTAGTATTTCAGAAATAAGAATGTGCTTTTTGTTTCTCAGAAGTTCAATAACTTTTTTTTTCCCCCCAGTTTAGGCAAGTTCAAGGATGTTTTGCCAACTTTATAAACAGTCATTTTGTGGTTATTAGCTTGATATTCTTTAGGTAATTTGAACTACTTCACTGAAAACTCCTAATGTTTTGAGGTATAATTGCACAGCAGTTTGCAGTTAATAAAGCACAGCAGTTTGCAAAGTGAACCTCCTAGCATCACATTGATCTTTTTCTTGCTCTGTGAGGAATCATGGTTATACTTCATTTGGGAGAAGCTGTGGGTCTCCATCTTTCAAAGACAGACACGTCAGTTTAAAAGGGATGTGTGGAAAGCTCCCTCCCTCCCTGTGCTCTACAGACAAGTATATCTCTTAAGACAATAAAGTGTCTAAATTGTTGCATTATTAATGATGCACCAAAAAGCTCTCTCTTTCCAAGTGGAATGCTCAATCATTTAAACTTTTTACTCTGAAATTATCAACAGCAATTTTAATGGTGCAGCTGACTATAAATGGAGGCAGGTTGCCCGTGGCAATGTCAGATGGGATCGCATCAGGCTGAAGACCCTGGCAGTAATCGGGGCTGACAGCTTCCCCCATTACTGCTTTTTCCTCGCTGCTCTATCAGCACGCAGCGTGATGCAGACAGGCCATGCGCTGTGCGCGCAGTCGATGTATCGGCATCGTGCGCCGTGAGCCTGAGCTCACGACATTTCCGTTGTGAAATTCTGCAGAATGCGTAAATAAGTTACAGACTTGGCATGGCTAGCAAAAAGATAATTTTCGTGATAATGGCATGTAAGTAACAAAAGAGAATTGTTTTTGTAGTCCAGGAATTGTTGATTTTTCAGCCGTGCTGTATTCTGACTTTCCAAGTGCCTTCCCTCTACAGCTACACTGCTTTCAGGGCCAATAACTTGTCGAGTCGTTAAAATGAACAGTAGAGGTAGCAAAACTTAGCAAGTAGCTTTATAAACATGGATTAATCTCTAACAATTCTCCTTTTCAATGAGTTTGTGTGCTTTTGATGGGCGCCGTTCCTGTTTGTGGCTCTCAGAAGCTGCAGCACTGATTGAACTGTACTGACTAAAAACAAACCACAGGTCTACATCTCACTCAAATGTGCTTTTCTCTATATTTACTGAGTTACCTACTTCTTTCCACATAAGTCTCAAGTACTTTATTACCAGTGTTTATCTGCTTTGGTATCCTGAAAGTCAAAGTACATGGATTTCTAGAAAACATCATGTTAATCAATAGTAAAATAACACATTCAGCTTTCCCATATTCACCTGCCACTTGATATGAACATCTGTAATAAACTTAATGCTAAATACTAGATCCTGAATAAATATTTTAAGAAAGGGATGCTCTTGATAATTTGAAGAGAAAATCATGGAGAGAAAGGGGAAAAGAAATGCTTTACAAATAAAACCACAGCAAATACTCCTCTCTCATATGTAACTTTACGGTCTCACAAGTCAAATGAAGCCAAAACAGCTAACTTCTATTTTTTATAAAGTAGTAGTGTACGTGGTGTAGACGATATTGCTGTCCTTGTGGGAGAAGATTCTGCCATTACTTGAAAGAGATTTCTTAACAGCAATTGCTTTACTTTTTTTGCTTTTTTCCTTTTTTTCTTTTTTTCTCTCTCCTCTCTCTTTCCCCTACCCCCCCCTTGTTTGTTTTTGTTTTTTTAAATTATTGTCCTTTCTCTAGAATTTCTGTTCTCACTCCAGAACATAGACTGCTCCCTGTGATTTATTTTTAAAGTCCATAGCAAGTCACTCTAGGGCCATTGCAACACTTTGCACTTTGATGTGGCGATGTTAAGTGATGGTGTCTGAGGTTCTGATCCCCTTCATTCATAGACTAAGTCCTGATTAAAGTAGTACTTAAGTACTAATAAAATAAAAATTCTGGATTTTTATTAAAATTATTTAAAACTTGAAAGAAATCTCTCTTTAGTATAGTGATTTATCCTGCAATTTATTTCACCAGGCTTGAGAAATAGTCCTCACTTTCCAAATAATAGGCAGATTAGTGTTGTTATAAATGTTGTTGCAAAGTCACTCTCAGAGCTTTAAGAGTAAAAAGAGAGACTAGATTAACAGAAAGGTTAATTCATGAAGAAGCTTTCATGAAATGCTGTCAACGTGTCTTTATGCTGGACATTAACAATAACTTACTAGACAGGTACTGTTAAACAGAAAGGTATTTTAGTGTCCTGTGAGATAAGATGGCATGGAGAAGGCATTCTCCCTTTGCAGGGAACGGGCCTTCCCAGGCAATCTGTACTCCTTGTGTCCTATTTTCAGAAGGGCATTTCTGTAAAACTTACTGTGATGTGGGAAAGTCCCTTTCGGTTGGAATTGAGGCACATTCAAACTTAGTCAGGATTTATAACTAGAAGTTGATTTTTTTGATTTGTATGACTTAGAGCTCTGGTTAGCTTATGCAATGTGATTGGCAACCTTACCTAAAGAGACAAGACTGAAAAGGTCACAAAGTTATCTGTCCTCTAACTCAAGATGATAAATTCAGGCAATGATTTTCCCATCCAAAGTAGTAGATGGGCTGGAGAAGCTTATCTCATAGTCTGCTGTACCGTGCTTCCTATCTGGGGATACAGATAAGTTATAAATCACAAGCTACAGAGTTAAGTCTTCAGGTGATGTGAAAGTTATCTGTCTCAGCATTGTGGTGTGTCTACCAGAGCTTCCGAGAAGTCTCAAAATGCAGAGGTAATTTTTGTACTGCAAACTGTCACGTGTAGTGACATCCAGCACGTGGAAACTAGTGAATTTTTTTTCCCAGCCTTTTGCCCAGAGCTCTTCCCAGGGGTTAAAGATCACCTTAATGTGCCGTTTGATGAGGGTTTAACGCACACATCTGGTGTGGTCATTTGCTGAGTGTGAAAACCGACTGCAAAATGGGAAGCCTGACACAGAGCATCTGTATGGTGGCATCTCTCCAAGCACGACATTGCAGACAGTCAGGAGCAAGCTGTGGTATTTCTTACATCCACTAGACTCACATCGTGTCAGGGCTTTGACCTTCACCAGTGGCTGGACCACTCAAAGAAGTTTGTGCTTGTTATTCTTTGCAAGGAAGAAGGGCTGTCTCCTGGCTTTGGCAGTAGACAAGCCTGCTTTTAGATCCAAGAGTGCACTTTCTGTGGCTTTTTTTTAAAAAAAAAAAAAAGAAGATTTGGAGCTGTGGTGGTTTACTTAGTCTTGAGTAATGGCTCATCTCTGCTAGAAATGCATTAGTCATGATTATTTTCTGGAAAAACAGTGAAACAGCATATATGTTTTTGCATGATATTGAGTAAAATTGATTACAGCTAAGAATGTCCTGCTCAGTTAGGAGAAGCGATGGTCTTAGCTCCCTAGGATAGAGATGTGTACATTTACATGGCAGGCACAGATAGCTCTAGGGAGGGAGAAGGGTCAGAAGGGGAAGAAATGTGGCTCTTAAAAGATGAATATTTTTATCCATTTTATCTAAACTGTACCTTACCCAAAAGCCCAGACAACACAATAGAAAAGAGAGAAGCAATTCTGTGAAAATAAAAGGCTTTCAGTTCACTAAAACTTCATTTATTATGGGCTTGAGAAGCAGCTGAATTAGGACAATGCTGAATGGTCATGCTAGGAAGCATAAAGCAGAAAAGTAATTTTTCACTTACTGATTCCATTTTGGTTGCCATCCTTCTCCTCCATCACATGAACCTCTGGAGAGCTCAGGCCAGGAGACCTCTTCCCTGGCACAGTGCCTCTGCCAGCTCTCTTGGCCCTCTAGGCACGGCCGCAATACGGACCAGAGCCAAATCCAGCTGGTTTCTCCACTTCAGAGGAGCAAATAGCTCTTGGAGAAAGAGCGTGCTGGAGAGGTGGTGCTGAGAGCTGGCATGGCTGGGGCTCTTGGGGAGAGTGTGGCTCTCATAATTAACACCGATTCCAGACATTTCTCCCTCTCTTTAAAGGTGCTTTTCCTTTTGATGTTTTCTGAGTTATCTGAACCTCCTTCTGCCATAGTAATTTACAGATTATTATTGTTTTAATCCAAAGATTTATTTTTTTGTGTGTCTTCTCCATTCAAGCCAACTTTGCTTATTTCTCACTGTGTCAGCTGGAATGTATGGTGTTAATATCAGAGCAAAATGTGGGCAGCTGGATTATTAGCACCTAGGTATAGTCAAGGTATTATAATTTAGAAAGAGAAAGGAACCATCTGAAATTGCATCCATAGGTCTCATCACAGTCACAGCTTTTTATAGGAAGATAAACAATGGTTAAAGTACATTTCATAGAGGTTAAACATAATTGTGATTTCCATTTTAACCCCTCTTTCCAATTCTAATATGCATTTGAGGAAGGAAAAAGTATATAATATTTATTTACCTGTACTTAGGAGAAATGTGGTTGCAATGTGTTGAGCCCTGGCCAGGCATAGCAGCTCTTACGCTTCTCATGAACCTAGTCCTGTCCCTCTAATGACTGATTTTCATCTCTCTAATTTTCAGGAGGAAAAAAGCTATATAAAGCAAAGTGGTGGGTTTTTTTTTGTTTTCCTGATTTGACTTGAGAGAGAGATGCAATTTAACTGAGCTGTGGTCAGAAGGGTACCTTTCTGTGGACCCCAGCTGGTTTTGGAGCAGGATCTCTCAGCAGTTTGATTATATACACTTCTCTGAAAAACATAATTATTTACTGGTCTATAACTGTTCAAGGGATTTCAGGATCGCAGCATTTAGCACCTACTGTGCAGTACGTGCACTAGATGTGTCACAGAAAGCTGCCCAGCTGGTGTCACTGGGAACTGGAGTACTGGTTCCCATCCAGCCTACTCGCAGCTCCTCCTCAGGGTGCGGTGGTGGTGGTGGACCCCTCAGCCCTTCTGGCAGCCTTGGGAAGGGCCAGCACTTCTGGAGCACTTGCCTGAATGTCTGCTTGGAAAGGCAATGCTCTGACCACTTCACTAAGAGCTAGAATTCAAAATAAAATTCTTTTAATAGATCCTGTTGGATGATACATTTGCATTCAGCAATCTTTCATGTAGCTCCATAAATAGTCCACATACAGAAACAGTGCAGAAACACATTTGCAGTTATTTCTTCACTCAGTTTTCCTGTCCCTCTTCTCCCCTGACCTTTACTTTCAGAGGGTTTGGCGGATTAACCTCATCAAGTTAAACTCAACGTGCGCTGGGGCCTTGTGTGCTCAGAAAGGTTGTTCCCTTTCCCAGACTCATCTGTCGATCCAGTAAGACGTCACCTCTCACTATCTCTCCCATTGCCTTTGTAAATTCAATGTCACTTTATATCGTGGACTCTTTCATGCAGATGTATTCCTACATCCTTCTTTCTAGCATTAAGCAAGTAAGATAGTGTTTATACGCAATATGAAAAATAATTGCTTTTAAAATATTTATAAATAAATTTTTTGGACTGTCCTGGTTTCAGCTGAGATAGAGTTGATTTTCTTTCTAGTAGCCAGTACAGTGCTGTGTTTTGGATTTAGTGTGAGAATAATGTTGATAATACATTGATGTTTTTAGGGGATTTATAGGAAGGTTTCAAACAAAACTTTGTAAATAGCAAAATATCTTCCTGTACCTTGCTGCAAATACAGTGCAGTGTGGTTGCAAATAGGATCTGCAGAGAGAGTCAAGCTTCTGTCTGGCTGTAGATGAGATACTGGAGGAACCTGTATCTTTTATCTGCTCCTATCCAGACTGACAGTGAAGCAAAAGCTGCAGCAAGGTCTATCTAAGAGCAATAACCTCTCAGCAGGTCTACTTTTATTTTTGACAGTGAGAAACACTTGAATTTGAACAAAATCAGTCTTGTAGCAGCAGACGTGAGAAACTATTTGAATAAAGAAAATATAATAATACCAACACTTCCCTTGAAGTAAACATCAAACCTTAATTCTCTGGTTTACTGAGACTCCTGCCATCACTCTCCCTTTCCACAGGTTTGAAACTACATTTTTCTCACAGTTATAATCCGTATAATCCTACTACGTGAACAGAGATAAGAATTAAATTAGTGACAGAGTATTGTAAGTGGAAAATTGGCTTGTAGCATTCTGCACAGAGACCGGGCACTGCCAGTTTTAGGTTCAGGAGCAGGTTTATTTCAAGTTGCCCAACACAAAGGGGTCGGGGATGTTAATTGTAATGAGGTTTCAGTTTCCTCAATAGGTCTGGTTTTTCACTTTGTATTAAATTGAGAAATCCATGAAATACCAGTCAGTATTTGCCTTTCAACTTGATTGCATAAATAGTAGAATGCTTGAAATGAGAACGAAAGTCTTTCTGCTCCCGGTTTTTAACATCCTTTGGTTTCATATAATATGTAAGGCTCTTCATCACGTTCTTTCTCTTAAAAGTAATATCACCTAATGCACAAAGATGGTCTCAAGCAGCTCTTTAATAATACAATAGTGTTACAGCTGGGAATTAAAATCACGTAAGCTTCCAATGAGCTTATCTGTTCCCATACAGCAAACAGAATAAACATTTTGGAGTTCTCAAATGTGTTTTTTATCACTTGCAAGCTAGGAAATAATTCTGCAGAAGTCATCAAAGGAAATTATACTTCTGTAAATGGAAATCTTGTATCACCATAAAAATTGCTATGGCTTACTTGTTATGTCTTTGCTATAAACATGTACACAATTCCTGATCTATTTAGGAACTTGATTTTGTTAGGCCACTGTTTTTATAGCTGAAGATAACATTGAACTTTGCGTTTGAGAATAGTGGTATATGATACTACAAGAAGTGCTGATTTAAGGGAAATAATTGTATTAGAAGTAAATAACCATTTTTTTATTTAATTAGGAACAGCATGAATTAACCCTTCTTTGTGATTATCCTTCTACTTAGAAGGTTACTAAGGATCTGACTTCATATGGAAGTTGTAGTGGTTACAATAACCAGGTTTACAGTGAAAAGGTAGGCTGCAACGCAATTTCTACTAAGAGCACTGAAATACAAACTTCTTAATCTAGTATTTGCATTAAGGGAAGGTGTGAGGTGGCAGGTAAACTGTTCTATATGACCACACAGCCCAACCACCGGTCTGCACAGCAGTGACAAAGTCCTGTCCTCTCTTGCAAGGACAGGGACTCGGTGTAGTTCTGCTGTCCAACACACGAAACAGAAGACACTACCTACTGCAAATCTCTCTTCTGGAGTAAAGGAGTTTGGAAAGTGTTTAGAGATGTTTGCGAGGCTTCGGGTCATTACCTTTTATTTTATTCTTATGTATAAAAGCTAAGAAAGGGTGTAGCAATCTTGTCTGTCTTCTGATGTATGTTGATCTCTGGCAGTAGTTCTGCAGCAGCTTTAGGTCTGTAAACCCCCAACTCTACAGGGCCCAAAGCACCACAAGTCCTGAACGTGTTCTTTGGCTCGTCAGGCCCTGAAAAAATGGTCCCAGTTCAGAAAACTACTTTGCAGGTCTGATTTTAATAAGTGTGCATAAAATCCCGTTGTTTGTTCGTACAGTTCAGATGTTAGCTCAGGGAAAACTTTGTATCCCAGAAGGCAATTGAAGCCCTGAAATACGTGAACATCAAACATGTGCTGAATTCTCCAGTGCTCAGAGCAAAGCCTGTGTTGAAGTTTCTGTGTCAGTGGGTTACAGGAGAAGCTGTGGGGCTGAGATTCCAAAACACATTTCACAAAGTGCCCGTAATTCAGATGGAGCAAATGTCCCGAGTCTGCTCTGCTGCTGTGGCACTTGAGAGGTTTCTTTCCTCATTCCCTGTAAACGGTGTGTGTATCTCTGGGGCTTGGTTAGTGAGTTGCATGGTAGGACACACAAATAACTAATAATTTCCGGGAACTTTCTCACATGGATCAATACTATAATAGATCCATTTTGCAGAAACCTTTCAATCAGACTCAGATTCTCCTCTCATCATGTCAGGAAACCCTCTGTAATTCATAACCCTTTTGTTACTTAACTGCTTGGCCCACTTGATAAATAAATACAATACTCTTTTGAAAAAGTTCAGTATCTGAGCTGGTTGCTGCTCCTGCAGACCAGCGTATTGCAGAGCCAAGCAGCTGAGCTTTTATGGTACTGAGGTTTGCGAATGGTGCTGGGCTACTTTAGCGGTTCCCAGTCCAAAGCCAGAAGTGGGCTGTGGGCTGGAAAGTGCATCTGTCGCCTTCATTTGAGAGAAAAGCAGTATGGATAAAAGAGATTGCAGCTGTGGCTGTTACCTGCAACGGCACAGCATTAAACTAGGCTGGAATATTAAATCTGGACTCTGCCTTAAACTTCAGTGGTTTTAGGGCACCTCTGTATCCCTGAATGTACTTTTGGAGTACCCGTCTGCTCTCCTGCGTGGTCTGGCCTCCCTGCCCAGCTGTATCACGTTTGCTGTGAAACAATGGATCAAAATCATCCTTTAGTGTCTACGTTCTTTAATTTCTAAAAGCTAAGCAATAGGGATGCTTCTGAAAGTTTATTCTGAGTGTATCCTAAATTCATGGGTTTGCAGATTCAGCCTGAGAGGATACTGTGACACTTAAACTGGGTATAATTCAAAATGTTCATAGCATGAACTCTCAGGAGTCTTGAAAAATGTCTAACTGAAGCCTACAGACAACCTCTTAAAGTCTCTACCTCCAATCACTCCCCATTCCCGCGGGCTTGCTGGATCTGATGTTATTCCTCGTTACCGTGCCAGCCATCCGCCCTCGCCCCCCTGCCCGCGCGGGGCAGAAAGCGCAGGCTGCGATGGCCTCCGCTGCGATGCCGAGCCTGTGGCACTGCAGCACGGTTCAGGCTGGAGCAGAAACGTTAAAAAAAAAAAAAAGGGGGAAAAAAAAGAAAGCTGAGATTGTTAGGAGGAAGTGGGCGACGTGGATTATAACTGGTTATAAAAAGAAACTGTGTGTGGGCTGGATCTGACTTCGCAGTGATTAGTATGTTGCCAGGTTTCCTCTGCAGGTGGCCGGAGGAGTTTGTGTGGCTGATGGGGCCTCCCAGTTCCCACCTTGCTGGGTTTTCCAGGTGTTATTGTCCCTGTCAGATGGACTGCATTTAAATTCAGAGCTATCTCTGGTGATACTAGTGCCCTTCACCACGGCTGACCCACGGGAGCTGGCACCCCACCGCCCAGCCGTGTTCCTCTTGCACCACTGCAATCTCTAGTCACCCTGACCTCAATTTCTTTTGCAGCTTTACTTCTTTTCTTAAGTAAGTTTTTCTGCTGAATGAAATGTCAGCAGATAACATCAGTGCTACTCCATAATTTAATAGTTCCAAATATGGGTTGGAGTCTGACTCAACATCCTTTCTTAGTAGAGAGTTTAATATTTTGATAATATTTGCCTGTAACTCACACTGCGGACTAGCAAGTACAGGAAACATGACTTCAGACGTTCCTCCCCACCACGTTTTTGCCAGCTGTCAAACATAACTGTGCCGTGTTTGTTACGCCTGGCCCAAAAGGAGGGGGGAGGGATGGGTGCCTGGCCCGTGGACCCGTCTCTGCAGCTCCTTCCTCTCTCAGGGAGCCCCTGCGGCTGCAGGCGCTGACTTACTGCTTCCATTCAGCCTCCTGAGCCACAAGTGGTTTGTCTTAATGCTGGTATTATCCCGGCTTCTGGAAGGGTAGCTGTAGTGGGTGAGGCCACTTGTCTTCTTCAGACAAGTGGTTTTGCTATCTTTGTGAGAGGAGCCACACAGAAGAAAGAGAAGCAGAGAAGATTTCTTTTAATATTGCTGGATTAGGGTTAACAGAGAAAGAAAACTTAGAGTATTGTACTTCTATGAAGAAGAATGTCTTCCAAAATTCCTGGTTTTCAGCCCAGACTGTTTTGAGGATCAGAACTGAAAACCAAGAGTTGCCACTTTTCAGAGCTGTGAGAAAGCTTCAGGAAATCCAGTTTCTCTGCAGCCACAACACTCCTTTTTCACTGGAATTTGTCCCCTCAGCGGTATAAATGAATGCTCTTGGTTGGATGTGTTCTCAGCCCTAGAGTAGATACTATGTGTTCTGGGGGGAAAAAAAATTAAAAGCCTTTTTAATGAGTGCTTCACTTGTAGGCCTCACTCAGAAATGCCTATAGATGGAACCGTTACCCAGCCTTAGCCTTTGGCCTCCACGTTTCATCCCAGGGACAACCCTGCTGAAACCTTTACATTCTTTACTGTAACTTTTTTAATATCACATTAATTATTGTATCAGCTGCCAACTGTGTCGATAATGCTATTGGTCATAGGGTTCTTCTTAATTCCTGTAACTGCCTTTAGAAATCAAGTAGTAAATGTACTGTAATAAAAACTAAGACAACTTAAACATTTTACTGTCGCAAGACCCCATTTATATACTTAGTGAAAAAACTTAGGTTCAAAAGGAAGCTTTTGCCTCTGAAGCTCTTCACTTCCATGAAGCGGTGGCTGGTGGGGTTATGGGTCACAGCTGCGGCAGCCACCAACCCATCCCTCGAGAGCAGGGGGATGAAAATCTTAGTCTTCGCATTTAAAATGCACAAGGCACGGTGCGGCACGCTAGAGGACACGGAGCTGACGGAGCATCACCTCACGTGTGTGCTCAGAGGTTTCCCAAAGCGAAGAGACGCCAGTCCCTGCAGTTTCCCTTTGGAGCCACAACGGTCTGGCAGAGCCATCTGCCCAAGGCTGTAGCAGCCAGCCAGCCCCTTTCCTGGCCCTAGCAAGCACCTCCCTCACCTGCAGTTTATTAATACAGTAAAAAATCTGGGCATCGGGATTTTGGGAAGGGCTCGTGAGGCAGCCATGTTTCCACGAGAATGGGGTGCTCGGAGTGGAGTGCTATTTATATTTTCTGGATTAACCAAGAACTAAATGGATTTTGGTACGGACCAACCAGACAGGCTTACCGTGAGCAAATGCTAACACAGTAAACATACCTGTAAGTGAACTGCAAGTTGCTAATCCCTCTCTGTCTCTCCTTTTGCATGAGACTACGTTTTTACAAGGTGCAGTTTCACCTGAAACTGGACCTATCTTCCAAAGAAATCAGTTAAATCAATAATTGGTCTCTACTTAAGGACTGAGACAAAACAGTGGGACTGGCAAAGCTGTTTTGAAATTCCTTTCCAGTGAGGTGAAAGCTCATTGTAAAAATTGAAATTTCTCTCTGATTATTGCTGCAGGTAGAAGATTAAAAAACTCTCCTGGTAAGATTGCAGGAACTAGTCACAGCAAAGAGCTTAATGATATTATTTTATTCTCCTTGTGGCAATAGTATTTCCATTAAAACTTTAGCACTTTAATCATGAAGAGATGCACTTTAAGTATTAATTGAGATTAGAATTATGTTTATGTACAGAGCAGCTCACTCCGAAATGACCTTGAACCTTGTCACTGGTGCATGACACCATGACTTTATTCCTGTTTCAATTTTTAAATAGACACAAGGCTAATGTCATTTGATGAGATGTTTTGATGCACTCTGAGTAGCAATTTTTGTCAGAAATGGTAGAATAAGCAGGTTTTGCAGAGGTCGGCAGTTGACCATCGACTTCTGTGGCTGCGCAGGGCTGAGGGAGGCAGCGCTGGCTGGGAGCGTGCAGCGTGCCCGTTCGGTGGCTGAGAGGGGACGTAGTGCGAGTGGGGAACTCATCTTTCAGTGGCAAATAAGGCATTAAGATCCCTTGTTATCATTCAAGTCCTCAAAGTACTTTTTTAATGAATAATCTCACCTTGGATTAACCACATGAAATCCACTTCAAGCAATAGCAACGTGCCCCCTCTACCAAGATGATTCCTGTCATTTAACTCGCATTGCTTCTCTCCTTCAAAGTCCTTCTTTGTGCTGTTAATGCAACCTAAGAAGTGTCTTTGTATCCATGTAAGTCAAGTTGCTCATCACGGCATAAATGTCAAAAAATCTGTGCTCCTAGTAAAATCTCTTGACCATTATAGGATTTGTTAGATGACAGACTTTATGTGAATGAAGATAATAAATTTATGCTTTAGCATAGCTGAGTACTTCTTAAAGAGAAAGTGGTGAAGCGTGTCAGATTATTTACCAAAGTACTGTAAATATCACAGGCTGCAATTATGTGGGTGCAAAGAAGGAAAACGCATTAGTGCTGTCCTTTTAGCCAAAACCTCACGTTCCCAGCTGCATGCATGCACTTAATATGAGCTCATTTAACATGCTTAATAATTGAGTTGCAACCTCAGTTCTGAAATTAAGGAACAGCGAATATGAACAGTGAGAGCAAAATGAGGGATTAAAAAAGTCTGTCTCTCTCTCTCTCATTCTTCAGCCTTCAGCATTGCTTAGTAGATGTAGCCACTGTATGAAATCAGGGCAAATAGGTTTTAACATGGGAAAATGGCTTTAGTTATAAAAAATACACAGCTCGTGCAGCAGTAGTTTAAACTGTGATCGCTTGGCTAAAATCAGGAAATTTGACTTGCATCGTGACCTGCAAAAGATTAAACTTTAGTAAAATTGGAGCAACTCTTTGCAGCATAAGGCAGTGCTCTTCTGGAGCTTCCCAAGTTAGCTTTGAGCAAGTCCACCACTCTGCCCAGCCCAGCACTCCCTGCTGCTTAACCAAAGGTATTAGCCTGGGTAAATGTCACTGCTGACGCGCCTTTGTGCCTTCTGGTTCCAATCCAAGCTCTGAACAAGTGGCATCTAGCTTAGATGTTGTGACACACCTCTGTGTGTGCTGGGGGGATGACAAACCCACATGATTCAGCTGTCATGGAGCAGGAATGAGCCAACGGCAGGTTTTTAGACTGAACTGAATCCTCCAAATGGCCGCTGATGGTAACTCTGAATCTTTGAGAAGACAAATGTCCCCTAGCACTCTGCATGAACCAGGGGTACCCAGCCTCATGCCAAAGCTCCTGGGCAACCAGCCAGAAGGCAGCTCCAGTCCTTGAAGCTATGATGACGCATTTTTGTGCTACTGTGTTGACGCTAATAAGTCATAGCTGCATTTTTTCGGTATTGATGTAGTCACACAAAAGCATCTGTGAATGGCTTTAGACCAGAAATGGGTCTGCAGTCAGACAGCTGCACCCAGCAATGGGGACATGCCCTAGATGTTATGTTGCAGTTGTTGTGAGCACAACTTCGTGGTTGTTTCAATCAAGCCAACACTTGGTGCCTGAGCGTCGCTGCCAAAGGTAGTGGGAAAGGCCAGAGCAGCTGGCAGATGCTCCTGTCCTTGTTCAGGCTCCAGCTGCCGCCCCTCCCCAGTGTGAGCAAATGTGTTTCTGCTCAGGTGCTGGCCCTGCTTGATACCCTGCAGCCTAACTGCTGTAGATGAGGCGTACAAAGCTTGTGTGCACCTTCGAGAAACAGTGTAGGCTTAGTCTCTTGCAAAAGAACAAGTCTGGATGAAAAACAGAGAGGTTTGGAACTTCTGATGCTGAACTGCAAACAATTGAACCAATAAAAATCCAAATTGTCAAACGTGTAAGAGAGCTGAAGAACAGGAGGTGTCCTCAGTGCCTTCTCCAGGACATGGACTAGCAATTTCCCTGGTGAACACTGGGCCACATCTGCATTATTTTGATTTTTCTCTAGACCCACTTTGTCAAAAGCAGATCACACCTTTGTATAAACCGTTGATTTAACATGGTGAAAGAGCTGAGCGCAGCTCTTTCTTCTGTTGTCTAGAAATAGCTGCTCAGTGTTGGCAGAGCTGATCCCAAGCTTGCCTGGCAAAGGCCAGGGTATTTTCTCTTGAACACTACTACATGCAAATGGCATGCAGGAAATGAGAAATATCCATAAATCTCCCACGAGCCCTGCTCTCCTACCTATAGCTCACACAGGCAAGGAGGGTTTGCTGGTTTAATCACAGATGCCCTTCACAGGTGGCACAGCCACCTTAAGAGAAAGGATTATCTTTTGAAGCTAAGATGTTTTAATGCCAAAATCTAACAGGCTGCTTGGGGAGTGCTAACCGGTCCTGTGCATGCCTGTTTCTTCAGTAGCTTGAGGCAGCCATTCCTCAATAATCCCCAGTACTAAAGACATTTCTCTTCTGGAAGGTACCATATTAGCTGCTATAATTATAAACTTTGCTAAAAGTAAAGATGATTTAGCGAAGAGTATAAAAAAACAAAAGTGTTTTAACAGGACCTCAGCCAATTATATAGAAATCTTTCTGACTCACAAAGTTAAAAGGCGTAGTGTCTTAAGGTCCCAATACATTCTTATCACTGCCTGGGATGCCCTAAATGTGCATCTTCCAAGTCCATAAATGTCTCAGAATCACTAGAGAGAAAACACTTAAAGCGCTGATGGATTTTCTTTTGACTCTTTAATGAAGCTAATAGACTCGTAAAAAGCATTTGGTAAGGTAGGAGCTGGAGGGAGATTTAAAAAAAAGCTTTTTAAAATCTAACATCTTGAGAGCTTTTCCCTGAGGTGCTTGGAGATTTCCTCTGTTCAGAATCACATTGTGGAAAGGGCATCAACAAATTCAAGAGCATCAGTAAATGGATGAAAACCAGTGGACAAAGTAACGTCAGTGCAACTTGTAAGCATTCCCCTGGACTTCAGTTTATGTCTATAACATTGCACAGTGACTTCAAAGGTTTCCAGGATTGTTGTGGTTGCACATACAGCACTTTAAATTGAAATGGAGGGGGGAAAAAAAAGAAGCTTCAGTTTCTTCTTTGTTTTAGACTTGACTCTAAACTGGGCAAACTAGCTGAGGTTCTGACAGCAGTCCAGCTCACAGGTGGGTGGACAGAAGCAGAGGCTGACACTGCCGCAGCTCTTACCTTTCTATATACCGGTCTTGTTTAATATCTACCGGTCTTGTTTAATATCTCCGGTCTTGTTTANTATATGAACAGTGCCTGGGTTAAAGGTACCATACGTACCAGGGCTGCAGGCTGCCACAGCGCTTTGTGATTCTGACCCTATGGAAAAAGAGAAAAGGGAGAGAGAGAAAAGAAAGAAAGAAGCAAAAGCAAACACCCGGATATCTTATTTGCGCACCTGACGCTTTTCAGTTTTTAGAACGGGGTAACAGAAACGCAGGGCGAGCAAACCCCGGGAGAGAAAACCGGTTAGGTGGAGACCGGGGCTGGAGGCTAGCCAGGCGCACAGCGGGCCAGCACCGGCAGGGAGGGCAATGCCTGAGACCAGCTGTAAGGGAGCGCCGGCCCCGGCCCCGGCCCCGAGGTGGCCGCACGGGGACTCGCTCCGGTCCGGTCCGGGCCCCCCCGGCAGCGCGGCTCTGCAGGCTGCAGCTCGGGTGGGCGAGTCTGCGGAATTACAGTGGTGCCGTTTGCCTGCCGGCACCGACACAGCAGGTCTGTTTGGGAATCAGTTTCATTCCTTCAATCACTTTAATAGCAGTTAAAATACTGTATGAGCAAAACTGGAGTGGTTATGAATGAGACAAAGAATAATTTCACCCCTCCTTTTAGCAATTCAAATCTTATCTAAAGCGGTCTGAGAGGTGAATGTGTTATTCTGCCTCTCACCCTTCTCCTTCGTTCTGTCTTCCTCTATTACCATTAAGCGTAATTTTTGTTACCGTACTGCAGATTCCTTTGCTGCTGGATGTGGTTCCTGTGTGGTTATTTGGTTTCACCTTTGCGTTTCCCTGTCGTTAATTGCCCACGGGTTGCTGTGCTGCAGCTGCACAAACTAGCAGTTTTTCATACTCCTCTGGTTATGTTTCAGTACAGTCTGAAATCTTGTAAATGAATATTTGCTTCCTTGCTCTGTGCCTTTTGCATTTAATTTTTCTAAAAAGAAGCAAAAAAACCAAAAATAGCACCAGGGAAACCTTCATTTCAGGTGTTCAGTTATTCATGACAGTGATTTCTGCTCTAAGCATCCCAGCAGCTGATTTCCATTTATTACGTGACTGACTGTGACTATAGGCAGCATCCCTAAAACAATATTCAGCTCTATGAATATGGCAGAAGATGCATTTGGCTATATCGCAAGTCTTGCTTTTCCTGATTTGCAGTTGCTCAATCCCTGACCTTTAGGTTATGCTTAGGTTTAGGGCAGATAACGGGTACTTAAAAAGTCACTAAAGGCGTCTGACAAATTGCCACACAGGAGATTAATGACTGAAGCAAACAGTTGTGAATGGTGAAATGACTCTTAACTGGATGCTGACTTAGGATGAGAAATCAGGGTTGTTAGAGGAGAGAAATTTTTTGGTAAATAATACTCAGGCCTGTCAGAGAGATCTTGCCAAAGCCGGGACCTCGCTCTCCGCCACCAGACAAAGCCCGAGAGCGTGCATTTGCACGGGGACATACACCTGGCTGTTGCAGAAGTACAATCATCTTCTCCGGAGCAGCCGCTGTTGCTCTGTCTTTCCCTGGCCATGAGGCACGGTAGAAGGACTGATTTCTACCCGAATCACAGAGCTGTACCCGCAGCACTGCTGAAATATCTCCCAGAGCCGGCGCGACCCTGGCAGCGATGGAGATGGGCCAGGCTCGGGGTGCGTGCTCTGGGCTGCGAAGCAGGGGTGGATTGCAGGCAGGAGCTGCAGACAAACCCTTTGTGCGTGGGCAGCTGGTCTCCAGCGAGCGCTGTTCCCTTCGGCTGGCTGCTGCCGCCGGAGCGGGGGGTACGCAGCGTGCCCCCAACCCCCAGAGCACTGCCAGCTACTCAGAGTACTGGCAAAGAGCTGGGCTGCTTTGATCCAAGGATCCTGCTTGTTGGCCAGATCTTACTGAGTCTGAGTTGTCTAAGAGACTGTCTTCTTTCCTCTTTTTTCATATGCTGAAAATAAAAATACCAGAGATGGGTTTCATTTACATCTCACTCATGACCCGTGCAGTACATTACTGCCTCTGCCACCAGCCTTCATCTTTAAATTGCACGATGCCAAACACACAGGGCAGATTTATTTTCCCCCATCTCTTTCTATTTGCTAACAGTGTGATATAGCCACCAGGGGCTCTTCTCGGTTAATTATGTGATGTAAACAAGGGCTTTCTGCTAAATTTTCAAAACAACAGTATATGACAGCCATTTCTCTGCTGTCTTCTAGACTTCCATGCTTACCTATGTCTGGCGTGAGAAAACAGTCTGATGAGTCCCAGTGCTGACCAAGATTTCTCTGTTGAGAAATTAGACTGCCGCTAATTAACAGCGCGGGAAGGAAAGCTTGCTCCGTTTCTGGGACGCAGCCAAACTTGAGTTACTGTGGTTGTAACAGGGGAAGATACTCCATGGTGTAAACATTTCTGATACGCAAAATTTTCTAGCAGTTTATGTAAAAAATAGGAAGCTTTGAAAACTATGTGAGAGTGATAGGGAAGAGACAAAAGCCTCTTGAAAAGGTTTCTCAGAAAACAGGTACTGTTTTTCAGTCAGACCCGCATATGCCTTTGCTGTAGATTATGCAGGAGGCACGTGTATAGGATGCAGCTTTGCCTCCTTATTTATAGATGGTAGAGTAGTAACTTATTCAAATCCTCCACTATTGTCCCTGCATAATACACAAAACTAAAAAAACCCTTTTGACTTGACAATTACACCTCTGTACATTAATTTTACCAGGGCTGTGAATAGCTTTCATATTGGATCATGTAAACTTTCCTTCATGAAGTAAAAATGTCGTTTGCAAAGACTTTAATAACCTTTTCTGGACTTGTTCAGAACTATATTACTAAAGATTACTTTATGTAATGGCCCTTAAAGATCAATTTATATTGAAATAGGTTGAAATGAAGTTTCTGTTCTTGCAGTATGAGCAGCTTTCAATTCAGTGGTGAATGATCAGTCAGCTGCCATTTGACATTTCGATATAAGATCTGTCTTACTTGCAACCTCTTTATCTATTCCAATGAAAGCAGATTTATTATAACTACTGCTCATTACAATATTTTTACTTCAGTCATCTGAGCTTGAAGTATCGAAGCAGATTTCTAAACATGAATTCAACAAATTCAAAGTCTGGTCACCTGTGACAGTACAAATAGCAGACACGTTTGTCTTTGGCATGGGTTTCCTGAACTATTAATATTTTCTTTCCTTGTATGCAGATGGCTCCTCCATTGCAACTATGGATGGTGCTGAACATCTAACCCTCTAGTTTACTGCAGTCTAAATTCCTTATCTTCAGAAGTTATACAAAAGATACTTCTATAAATTATAACTGTTTTGACCAAATAAGCAAAAGTCCCACTAACCCAACCAGATTTATCTGAGAATAAAAGCACAAAGGTGGGATACCACAAAGTTACTCCATACATCATTGTTTAGATTTAAAATCTTACTTCATACAAATAGAATATGGCATAGCAAATCGTACTATAGTTAATTCATAGAAGTTTCTCATTTAAAATATGTTGTGTATAGATGTCTTTAAATGTGCCTTTGATAAAGTAAGACTTGCTCTCAAACCAGCGTCGTTCTGAAAATGCTGTGACACATAAGATAGTAGGTTTCATATATGTTGGAACACATACCAGTGGTTCATCATCTTGAATTTCTATTCAGGTTATTAGTCATAGCTAATCTCACATTTTATAGAATTGTTTCCTGATTCCTTTTCAACGTTGAACAATTTAGATAAGTATAACGAATGGATCTTTTGGAGTTCTTGATACCTGAGTGTAAAACAAAATAGCAAAGTGTTTTGGCAACAATCTATTTGAAGTCAATTTATCTGGAGAAGAAAAATCTATTTGATAACCACTTACTGCAAAGTTACAAATTATTATAGAATTGCATAAGATGTCTGCTGTACTGTTGAACTGCAGCTGTCAAAAGAGAATTTCATTTAAGCTTCTTGGAAGGCACTTACAACTTATTTGATCTGAATTCTTTGATATTTTTATCCTAATTACTTTTTGATTCATCATGTTATTCTTTAGTCCACATATTACAGCTTCCAGAAGCAGAGATGACTGAAGAATGGCAATTTCAATTTGTGACATCTTTTGTAGATTTTTCTTTTTTTGTTTCTATACCATTTTCCGCTCACACTTTCAAACATATTTTTGGAGCAGGATTCTGTCAAAGCATCCATTTTCTGACTCAAGAAGGTCAGACATTTTATTCAGAGTCTCTTTATTTTCTGAAACTGGCCAGAGACATCACCATAGTCCCCAGAAACCTTCTCAACAATAACTTTAAAATCAAAAGTTGATGAAAAAAAGACCCCACCAAAGCACTGACGATGTTGCAGCCAGCTGTATCCAGAAGTTCTGTAGCTGATGATTTGCAGAATGCAGAATAGCTACTTGAAGGCAAATCAATATTTATATGATTATGTTGTGCTAAAACAATGATCTGAGTCCATCTGAAATGCACTTTTCCTTGTCAGGAAAGAGTAAGCCTGCCAAGCAGCATGTGTCCCACCATGTGATGAGGCGCAGGCCTGTCTGGTCCATTGTGTATGAGGGCAGCAGGCTTAGGAAAAATCCCAGGCTGGACTGGGGATGGTTGTTTCTCCTCTAACGACTTGTATTGAGTCGTTTTGTGGCTCCTGGACTTTGCATCCCACCAATGTGCAAATTTTTCCTTTCAGGTGCTCTCACCAGCTGCTGGAGATCGCAAAGAGCGAACCAGTACTCATGTAATCCTGTTGTTTTCTGGAGCTGACTTCGGAAAACCGCTGGGGATGATCTCAGACATGAGATGTTTCCTAAGTGGTGAAAACCCAGCTGCACCAGAACAACCATGTTGAAATTGTTATACATTAGCAAAGATGATGACTTCTCAGCCAATTATAGGCTCATGATTGCAAAGTCTCCTTCTGCATGATGTTAATTGTTCTCAGCGTGATTAACGGTGATTCTCAAACCCATTCAGGATCTGGAGTACAGATAGTTGTGATAAGTTTTCGGTAGACTCTCAGAAGCATAAATCATGGCCTGGACAGGGTTATATTTGCTGCATTATGACTAAAAGAAAAACATGTGGTCCTTTCTGATGTATTTTACTGCTTTTTCCTTCATACATTCAAAAAAAAATGTTGTCTGTTAAAAATCTTTCTGTTATGTTGCTATGTGTTCTTATACTGTCAGCAGTTCAACATACTGAGATCTTGACATTGGTTAAAATAATTTAAAACCCACAGGTTTTGTACTAGCTGATAAATACTGGTACTAGTTGAAAAGTTTTCAAATCAGCGTGAGCTTGAGCTGTGGCTCTTGGAGTCACACATCCGCTGCTATGTTGGGAGGTGTACGGAAAACAAGATGTTGTTTTCCAAAGGTTTCCACAAATATTTCAGAGAATATTTCTTGATCTGATACACAATTCAAGGCAAAAAAGCTCAGTAAACTTGAATATGATATCAGCAAGATAGTCTGGAAAGTTTTATTCATTTTGCTGGATAGTACAAAGAAATGGGATGAAGAAATAGCTGCTGTACAGATTAAGTCTTTTTTGCTGTCACCTTTTCCTGTATCCATAGTGGCAAAATATTATGTAAGACTTATTTTATTGTAATTAAAATCCACTGATTCATAGTTTTATGCTGTCAATGTTTCACGCTTAAGAACTAAAAAATTAAAAACCAGCTTCTGAACCTCTTTTGAAGAGATTGCAGCTGGCAGGTTAATTTCTGTTTATTTGTTACTCTAATCTAGAAAGAAATTAGAATTATCCCAACTAAAAAACAGCTCATCTATTTCTCTGAATGACTGGCTTGTAAAACAAACAGATCAGGGGTTCTTCGTTATAACTTGTAAATGCTGAGCGGTGTGCAGGGCCTGCCATGCCCTTCACCACCGTGAATACTGGTGTAACGGTGCCTTTCCTCCCCCAGAAATGATGCGGAGGGAAGAAAGCCTTAGAAAAATCAGTGAACCAGCCAGAAACGTGGTGCAGCCACCAAGACTTTTGGGCAAATGATTTGAGCCCCACAGTCATGTCATGCACAATTTGCTGCATAGTTGGATACGGTGAGGCTGCGACGTGCATAGGAGACTTCACAGGAGCAAGGAAATACTAGGTGGAAAGTTTCTCTGTGATGAAGGGCAGAACGAGACCCAGGTCTGATCCTCTTGGACATTGTGCTGTTAAAGTCTCATCTGCCAGGTTCAAAGGAAAGCTAAAGCCTCATCTACATGTTAAAAATTGTTTAATGCTTTACCTGAGAGCTGGAGGCCTGACATTACTGTCCTTTATTTATGTGCCTGGTCTTGCTATGCCCAGTGTGAGCATGGATGGAAAGAAATGCAAAGCCCTTACCCAAGGAGGAACATGATCTCTACAGCAATCCCTAATGGCCCATTGCTTCCACAGCCTCTGTGCTGGGAAGAGAGGTTACTCACATAGTGCTAATGCTGAGATTAAAATATTGGATGGGGACTCAGAAACCCTGAGTTAATTTTCTGGGTCTGTCAAAAAACACTTTATGGGAGTTAGATAAATCATTTAATCGTTGCGCCTCACGCCCTTATCATCTGACAATTTTGTATCTCATAGGGCTGTTATGAAATGCAATGCATTAATATGAGTCATTCACATTCTGCAATGATAGTTACCATGTACATGGGGAGATTTAGGCTTTCTATCTGCATGGAAGCAGTTGTTTGCTCATGAAATGTTAGACAGGAAACAGCACTAAGGTAAAAATGCCTATCATTCAGCAAACTGTGACTAATGTTGTTTCCACATCTGTATCTACAGTAATACAGGTGGAAATGATTTTCTGTTTAAAATGCATTGATTTTTATTTGTTACAATAAACCTAGGCACACAGACCCTTTGATACCAGAGCAAGGGCTCAGAGAGATAGGTTTGTTTGGTCATGTTTGCTCAGCTCAAGGAAGAATGAAATCAGAAAGCCCCCAAAATATTATCTAGAGGTGCTATTAGGGAAGAAGAAAAAGTGCATTTAAACTTAAAAGATATTTTTCACTGGCTGTACTCTAAGGTTCTGAGAAACTTGGACTGAAAGTGGCTGTTCCTGAGCTTGTAGCTGGACTTACTACTTATTTGTTTGAAATTGCTGTCCTCAAGTCCTTGATATCAGAAATATGCTGAATATTTGGCAGTAGTTTATAAGCACATTCTGTAAGAGTGTTCATAACATTAAAAAAAAAAAAAAAAAAAAAGAATGGTTTTGAGTTGTGCAATCTTGAAATCTCTTGGTCTTGACTTAGAGGTAAAGCTTATTCCACGGCTCCTTTGACCTTCCCTGGATATTAAGTACCAAACATATCCAAACCCCAAGGCACTGTGGGGATGGTGTACTTGCTCAGTTGCCCACAGAGGATCCTAATGCCACTCTTCAGCATCAGTCCCAGGTTCACCCCAAACCCTGTGGCATCCTGAGGTCCTACAGCAGCCCTACAGCGTCTGTGAGCTGCTGTGGTTCGAAAATGGTCCTGCACCCCAAAGTCCATCTGTAATTGAGACAACATATAGTCGGACAGTGATATGTGCATAGAAATAGGTGCGGGTTATTTTGAATAGCAAAGCCCAGACTGAAAAAGGAAATATTTAGCGGAGGTTAATGCCATGCTTGAAAGAACATTAATAAAGGAAAATAATAAACAGACTATGCAGCAATTTCTGACCAAAATAAAATAACCTCCAAAACAAATACTCTTCTCTTACTTTGTTCTCAAGCTTAGAGCTCCTGTAGTATAATAATTACTTTGATGACTGCTGAAGGGGATTTTATTTTTCTCTAAAAATGTTTACAGCCCCATCAGATATAATTATTCCTGGCTTTTTCTTCATCAGTTTCTCAAAGAGATTGAGTGCAAAAGCATTTATCTTTTCAAGACAGGGAGAGAGGAGGAAAAATGGTGAGACACCTATCCTCCTGGAATCTGGGCTCTTACATTTCCAGATAAATGAATGTATTTAACTAGGTCATAATGAGTAATAAGGAAAAGCTTGTATTGCATTGCCTTGAAATAGATCATTTTGGTCTCTTATTATCATTTATTATTTATTTTAATTAGTCTTAATTGCTGTGAGAATTTGCATTTTAATAGATACTCAAATGATTGTGAAGAAAACTTTCCCAGAACCGTAATTACAGTATTTATAGAGCATTGAAATTCAGGCCAGCCGCGAGCCCTCGCCCGGCTGCGTCTCTGCACAGCGCTGCCGCGATTAGCATTCGGCTTCGGCACCGAGGTTATCGCTACAACTGCGGTGAGCACTTCACCCCTTCTGGCAAATCATCGCTCGGCGCCGTTTTCCCAGTAGACTTGCTTCCTGCAGGTGCAGAAGAGCCAGTGCAGAGACAGCACTTACATAAAGCTAGTTCAAGGCTTTTACTAATACTGCGACACTGCATTTAAGTGCTCCGTTTAGTGTGAGTCAAGTTTTTTCTGAACTGCCTTTATAGCTTCTCTGTTGGCTAGTGTCACCCGCGGGAAATTGTATAAGTCGCACTATACGCGTGAGTGCCAGAGGATAGGAATCAGTTGCATTATGAGAAGCTGTAGCTCTTTCATGTAACTAGCAGCTTTGGGGTTGTTTGCGAGCTGACAGCATTTATGTCATGGTGGTGAAAGGCACAGTCCCAAGCTCATGTCAAAGCTGTAATCTTCACTGTGGTGCAACATTTGCTGAGCTGGCAGGTAGATTAAGTCTCACCATGAAGTTGTGAGCAGCTGTTGGTATAGGACTAATCTCATTTCCAACCAGCCGAGGCATCCTTGAGCTGGAGAACAGCTTCCAGCCTAGAGGACAGCGCTCAGCCCTTGAGTATTAGCCTCCTCCCCAAGACCTCCATGAGTCAACAATCAGATGCATCATACCTGGAGCAGCACAAAATGCAGATTTTTGTCACTAGAGCCATAGCATGGGCACAGAGCCACACGGAAAAGGTAGAAATAGAGCAATGGCATCAACAACTCCGCAGAGCAGCCCTGGGACTTTGAGGCTGGAGCCTGGCTGCCCTGCCAGCCGGCTGGAGCGGCAGCTCGTCCCACGGCCAGGCTGGTCTGGCATGGCTCTGCCTGCTGGCTGCGTTCCTGGGGCTCGGCTAGTGTGACATGGACCCCGTCATAACTTCTTTATAATGAAACACAGCAACACAAAGCTATTTTTCTGTGCTTCTGTTTAATGGGCTATTAATATAGGCTTGATGTGATATACCAAAAATATTCACTGTGTTACACAATTGTGTTCTTTCAGTATGCAGAAATTCTTAGTCCTGAGTTTTTGCTATGAACAAAATTGATTCTGTTTTTAGAACCAAAAATTCAAGTGAAACTGCTGTAAAATTTTGTTGGGTTTTGTGGAAGTTTTTGTTAGAAGTCTTGCTGAAAGTTTTTTAACTCGCAACAGTTAGTAAGAATCTTATGACTGTAGGGGAATTCTGTAGCCAGCAGGAGAATTAGTCACCCTCAAAATAGCTTATTTCAAAAGCAGAAACATAAATTTCCTTTCTAGCATTTTTACATATATTTGTGCCATTGTACAGTAACGTGTGTTGTAATTATGTATCCTATTATTTCTCTACTGTGAAATTAATTTGGCAATGCTAAAAGGAGACAGAAGATGAAAACTAATATCGCTACTTGTAAAAAAATGTACTCAGCAGTGCAATAATTCCCTCCTATATTACTTCAGTCAAATACATTAGCTTTGCAGTGTTAAAAAGAAAGTCTGTTGCAATCAAAAGAAAGGTAAGACTTGTACTCATAGCAGTTTACCATTAGTCTTGCCTTAACAAAGCTGAGATACGAACCTTTGTTGCAGTTCAGTCTATTTTAAGGGAGACAATGAAGAAAAATAGGCTCCTCCTAATCACCTTGTTACTATTTTTTATCTCAATACAGATCAAGAAAATATTTGCTAAAATATGTTGTCGCTTTTCTAATTGCCCTCACAGCATGGAGCATCATTGCAATTTCTATGTTCTTATTATGTCCAGACCTGGATGCTCTGGCATTTCATTAATCTAATTACAGAAGTCAAAGGATAGTGTTCAGCTCTTTACCCTCACAACTTCTGTCTCTTCTCTTGTCCTCATTAAAACAAGAAATCTGAAGCAAACCAACAGAAATACAGCTTTACTATTCCCCACTGTTTGCAGTATGCTGTACTGGGAATTCCCACGGTCCCTCTCCATCCCGTGTGCTGCTCCACCACATAGTTCTGCTGGAATCAGGGTCTGCACCTCAGCTTTGGGAGACCACTGCCAATACATATTTGACATGCTAAGAAAATACATCACAGCTGCTCTTTCCTGGGAGGAGTGTATGTGAAGGGAAGGTGGTGCCAGCAGGAGTTGTGCCCTGAGTCCAGCGAGGCCAGGACCTGCTCCCATGCTGCTCTGCCAGCATCCGTTCTCTCCGGTGCTGGTCCCGGCCAGTGCCGGGGTGGAGCTGGAACCAGGGCTGCTGGAAACCACTGTGCCCCCTTCCCCATCAAACCACTAGTTCAAACTGTGACCTACGTTTCTCTGTAGTGATTTATAATACTCTTAACAACTCTGAAGCACAATATTAACATTCTTCTTTAAAGAAAACTCCATAAGGTTAATATTGAGGGTTTTTTTCTCTCTCTCTCAACAGTACCTTGCTGTGCTCAGCAAAGCTCCCTCTAATGCCCAAGGACATGCTTGCAAAGGTTTAATTGTCTTCTTTCCTCCTCGTTTCACTCTGAGGTTGCTTTCGTGCAGCTGCAGCACCCAGCAGCCAGTGGCACATGTGCCCCCTGCGCCCGGAGGGGAGCGAAGGACTGTCCCACAGCAAAGCCACCTCTGCTGCAGACACCCACCTCCAGCCGTAACCTGTTCCCTTGCTCAGAGGCACTCTCAGCAGCCCAGCTCTAAATAGCTCCCAAATCCTTTCCTCTAGGAGATGGGGAGGGGGGCTATCCACTCCACCACAGCTGAGGTTTTAGAAGGAGCTATGTGAGCTGGTCTTGGACTGTTATGCCATGAAAACCTTATACCGATATCTACCACTAAAAGAGTATTTTAAACACATGGAAATACATCCAGCCATTTAAGCTCAGGGAAAATGTTGATATCACTAAGAACCTTATACAATACTTTATTTAGTCCAAGGGACAGTTTTCTAGAAAACTTGGGTAAACAATCCCCAGAAAAAGCCCTCTGCTTGAGCTGGGAGCTGGACAAGACGACCTAATAGATGTTTTCCACTTCTCACCTCCAAAACCCAGTGCAGTCTCTTTTTTTTATGGTGGGGATCAGCAAAGCATATCTGTGTGTACTGGAAAAGAGATTGGCTATAAGCATTTTTTACTTGCTTTGACACGTACTTTGTCTTTTTACAAAAAACAAACTTTAAAAATTCACCATTAATAAGAGGCCTCAGCTTCCTTATACGCAGTCTAATCAGGCTGTGACAGTACCAGGCAGATGTTTAAACAGTCTCTTCTAAGCAAGGGCATGACTTGCTACTTTTAATGCATGATATCTTTTGCTGTTGGGCCTCTGAGCCTTGACTTATGTTTAATCTTTCAATTAAATTCCCTCCAGACATGTGAATTTTGTCAATGTTTATTTCTCCCCCACAAAAATTGTGTTATATGATGTGATGTTTTCTTCAGATCTTCACTATTCTGCATAGCATTTCCCACCCCCTTCCTTTTTTTTTTTTTTCCTTCCCTCTACTGGAAGGAAAAACTGTTTTTAACTATGCCTGAAGCTTTGTCTCTTCTCCCTCACTAGTATCTCTCAGACAGCAAATCTCTGTCTGCATGGCGGGCATCCTACCCGAGACCCTCTGCTCCCCCCCAGAGGAGGTCTGTGGGCAGCCTGCTCCGGGCAGGGGGGCATGAGGACAGGAGGGCTCCAGCAGCCACAGCAGTCACCCATGGCACCCAGGTCCCCCAGCACGGTGGTGTGCAGGAGCATCCGACTGGGGTTGTTTTCACTGCAAATAGCTGCCGTGCCCTTTCCTGGGGGTGACCTGCAACCTCAGCTCGCAGCAGGCTCAGGGCACTCGGCTGCTGGATGGGGCTTCCCCTTTGCTTCCGCTAACATGAGTGAAATGTTGACTCTTCGGGCTGTTCTTATCATTTTCTGGTTTTGAAGGATTTTGTCTAGAGAAGATGAGGGGATTTTGTCAGATTTCTGATTAGGGACAATTCAGAAGAGGAGGAGAAAAAAAAATAGGGAAATCGAATGAGGAAACTAATGCAATCTGCTGTCTGAATGAATGAGATATTAAACCAGCTCAGTGCGTTGGTCCTGGGCACTGGTCTGGGTCATCCTTCAGCTCCTTCAGATCCTGGGTGTGCAGGGGCAGGGCTGAGCGGGGCGGTGCTGCACCTCCATCCAGACTGTGGCTAAAACAACCCTGGCCAGCTTCATACTCGACTCTCTTCTGTATTTTATTTTGGGTAGGAGCCTCAATTTGTAGGTTTATTTGTATGTTCACTTTCCCATTGGGTTCATAGTGTGGTACCTCAGTAGTAGTTTTTAGAGAGCTCCTAATTCAGAAATGTTTTGGGCATTTCTGCCACTTTCAGGAGCCATAAAAAAACCCAGTTATCCCTTCTTGAACACAGTTGTATTTTTTTCAGAGCTGGGTTTTGATGCCCACTTTTATTTGTCCTTTCAGCTCTGAGTAAAGTCACTTGCAGTGAGTAAAGCCACTCGCAGCCAGAGAATGTACAAGGATGAGTGGTTTTACAGGTCCCATTCAAGCATATGGATAGCTTTGAAGTTATCTCTTTGTTGAAAAAATACTTGGTTGGTTGTTGTTTCATCATATCTTAATTACAGAAATTAACTCCAACCATTAATGAAATTTCTAACAACAGTAAGGTCTTGTTTGCTTCAAAGGGAGTTTCACACAGAGAGGGGGCAGCCAGGAGGACTGACACAAGGACCCAGCCAGACTGACTTCTTCTTTGGCAACTCATTCTGGCAGGAAAGGTTCTCAAAGAGCTCCGGTGTACCAGCCTTTACGTACCTACTCATGCAGGATCTCAACAGGATCTTGAGGGATCTGGTTTATTATCTGTTAAAACAGGTTCAATTGAACTACTCCTTGAGGAGACAGGATTTGTCCTATTGTCCTGTGATAGGAAATTCCCATTTTAATGATCTCATTGAACTTCAGAGTAGGCTTACAGTGTGAATGCAGAGAGCCTGTCTGTTAACTGACCCATCCCAGAGACCCAGAAAGATAAAAGCTTTATTATCCCTCCCAGCTGGACTCCCAAGAGACTTGCTCAAAAAGTCTTGGTTTCACAACATATTCAGGTATGAGCCTTGAACTAAAGGATAAAATCTGTCTTGAATTCACAGGGGAATGTAATAGGAAATCTGACATGTCTCAACCCCAACTGTACATTTTTCGAGTGAGGTGAATATAAGCAAATTCTACTTTCAGATAAGCTGTTATTGTGGGGGACCTCCCTCTACAGAATAATTCATCAAAATTAACCACTGCATCTAGTTTCAGCCACAGAGTTCTCGATTGCTGGTTTACAGATTAAAAGATCTCATCTAAGATTTAACACATTGATTCAATTACTTCAACTTGTGCTTCAAACACCATCAAAGTGTTGATTCTTTTCCCCTAATTCTTTTGAAAGGCTAATTCAGACTGACTCATTAACTAGAGATGACTGCAAATTTGGATAATGCATTTAAGTGGAGAGGCTTGATCCATCTTGATGAAAAGATTTTTTGTAGCTAATGTTTAACCTCTGAAGTTCATAAACTGAGCTACAGTTAATGAGTGTGTTTCATTCCCAAATGTTTAAGCATCCTCCCACTTCTTTTTGCTCCTGAAATCAAAAGGGGACACTTCCTGAGCTGCAAAATGCACCATTTGTGTTAATTCAGTATCATTAAAATTATTTCACAGTAACTGAAAAATCTATATGCAAATAGTTACATAAACGACATGAATAAATACACAAGCATATTGTTTGCTTCACTAAGTAAATCAGTACATTAGAAGGATAAACTATCAGATTACGTAATTAGCCATCATCCAGGAAGGGATGAGCAGGAAGCCAGATGGGCAAAAACTGTCTGGGGTCACTTGTTCTGAAAAAAGCATTGCATGAAGAACTGATTAGCACTCATTTCTGATAACTTTCCTTGTATTTGGAGCAGGCAGAGATGCGAATAAAAAAAAAATCTTGGTGCATGACTTTGAGGCATGGAAGGGGATTGTACCTACTTCCCACATCATCAGCGTAAATAAAAGAACATATGCATAAAAACAGACAGTTTGGGCGCTGCATTCTAGATTATGACAATGCGGACCAAAACCTCCTGAAAATGTGGTCTGTGGCGTTGGGAATCCTAGAAATTATGCTTGATTACAACAACGGTGGACTACCATGTACAGCGGGATCTGTTTCCTGTGGATCTAATAGGGTGCATTTTTCAGAGTTCTTTCACACCAAAATACTTACTGTAAAACAGGCTTCTGGCTGTACTGATTGCATGAAATGTGGACAGCAGAACTGGGTGAAAAAAAAGTTTGCAAATAATAAACTTGTTCAAAAGTTTAGTGTGTACAGGAACTAGATGATCTTTGAGGTCCTTTCCAACCAAACCATTCTATGATTCTATGACTTGTTTGCAAATTCAAATAAATATCTGTAGACAGTAGGAAAATGAAACTGGGCCACAGTCCAAAAGCTTGCAGAGAATAACTCCCAGCAGCACATGACAGGGCATATGTGAGGCAGAAGTTTTTTTCACCCTGAAGAATTTTCAAGCTTCCCTGGAAATCCCCAAAAGGTTTTGAACACACCTTTCACATCCCTGACCCAGGCACCAGGCAAAGCAGCTCTCTGCTCCTCCAACTTTGCCAAGTTGGCCGTAGGCAGCGGAAAGACCCACAGCTGCGGAGGGGTTTGCTCTGACCTGGGAGTCTGCAAGATTTTTTTTTCTTTGCTAAACCGGTGCTAAAGCTGTATTGGAAGTGACAAGTTTCTCTGTGGGCTTAAGACGGCTAAATGTGTCTGTGTGTGTATCGCTGTGAACGTCACAGTGGCGTTGTCCGTCTGGTGGTCAGGAGGCTGTGCAGCAGCTCGACAGGGAGCTGACCCAGTGTTTGTACACAAGCTAAAAAGGATGTGAGCTGTATTACACGCCACTGAAATAGTCATCATAATGTCTTTTTGTAATAGGAAAGGTCTGACTGATGAAGTGAACAATTTGTTGCTTGCTCTCAAATGATGTCTGTTTGCTGGCATGGATGAGTTGGTCCAGAAATTTTATTTCTTATTTAGATCTCAACAGTTAATGCCTGAAAGAAAACAATGCCTCTTCAGTGTGAGTCACTGGGAAATAAAACTGCAGGAGAAAGCTTGTGCTTGTGTTTAGATGGTCTTCTTTGCTCTTCAGTGCATGTAATTAAATTTGAATACTTCATATTCATACTACATTCAGGTTGTCCTAGAAGTCATTGTCAGGATGCAAGTCATTTCATCCTAGAGAAAAAGACTTAAATATGAGGTCTGGTTTCTTTTTGTTGACTTGAGGGAGTACAAGTTCAAACAGATTGCATGTAAATGTCTGTGTTTTGGACATTTAAAGCAAAGGGAGGCAACCCCTGCCTGCTGCATCTGGAAACAGATACCTGAGGGTCAGCACCTTGCACGGCCAAGGCAGGCTCTCGCAGGGTCACTTCCCCAGCAATCCCGGTACTGGCCTTTGAGCGGCCCTCCTTTTGTTCATGTGTTAGGGAATACTAATTCCCAGCATCTCGTCCAGCTCTCCAAAAATCACATAGCCCCAAATTTTAGCTGATGTAAATCAGCACAGCATCAATGACTTCCATCCAAACCTGTGCCAAAGGTCTGGCTGAGAAATGCTTAAATGGCAGTGACACATCAGTTCAGAGAAGTGTCCCTGTCTTCTGCCTTGCTGTGACATGCTTCACAGGAGGCATGACGACAGCAGGTTGCACAAGGGTGACAGCCCTAGATCAGCACTTTGCTCATGCACCATCCTGCAATGGGAAAAGAAGCTGATGTTCATGCAGGGAATAAATCAAAGGCGTTAGCAGCAGCGAGGTCTCTCTGTGCCAGGCAGACAAAGAGTTTTTCCCTGCGCCTCTGCTGGGTGAAGTGACAGTATAAAGACGTACAAGATGGATAGCTGCTGCTGTGGGCCCCAGCCACCCCACCTGATTCGGTGCTTTTTTTGGACAAAGTAGGTTACTGGATCTGTGTATAATGAGGGCAGGGATGGGAGTGCTGCTCCCCGCCTGGTGCCAGGAGCTGCCGTGTGCCATGCACTGCACAAAGGCAGGTACCGTCCACCTGTGCTCCTGCACGCTGCCAGCCAAAGGTGTGATATGTTTCATGCTAGTGAACCTTCATGCTCGTCTAGACCCGAAATCTGAAGATCAGCCTTGTAGTGGTGGGTGTTAATCTGCAGAGCTCTGAAAACTTTCCAGCAGTGCTGTGGCTTCTGGCACCTTGTTTACCTCTACTGGCAATTGTCTTGCTTTTCTATGTGCTACTTCCAGACTAAAATTATTCTGTATAACTCAATATTGTTTTCATACATACACATATATATATAACATACATAAATATATGTATTTTGTGTGTCCAGGTGTACATACGTAAACAGATACATATGCATTACAAATGTATTTATCCCTGTAACATCACATGAGAGATGATACTTTCACACTTTCATCTAAGTTTCTTTAGGGTATAGAACATCCCCCAGGGCTCTATGGAGGACTTTTCATACACAGGGCAAATTGTCCCTCCAGCAAATTATTTCCTGTCTGAAAGAGGAGACAAACAGATTTAGAAGGAAGAGTGGTAAACTGAGTCCAGGCTTGCACAAAGATTTGTCCTGATTTCCAGACTCCCAGATTAAGAGGCCACTTGTTGGATTTCATCTCTGGAAGACCCGCCGTTGGCAGCACGTGGCTGGAAGCAGGGCGAGCAGCTCTGCCTGGCTCCTGACCTGCACCCCAGCGCGTTGCACAGCCCCCAGCTGCAGCCCAGTGCTTCAGGGGATGTAGCTGAAGAAGGCGACTCTGTTAGAGAGCGTCTTCCTTCTCCTTTCCCTCTTATTTTCAGCCTTCATTTGAGCAGAATTGTTCACTCCCCTTCCTGTTTATTGCCTTGTGCTTGCTCTGAGGAGGGAGTTGCATCCCACCTCCACAGTGCAAGGCTCAGCAGGACCTGCGGGGACTTCCTGCAGGAAAGCAGCTCACCACCACTGACATCTCGGATGTGGCACCACGCGGTGCTGCAGCATTTGCAGAGGAAGGCTGGGGCTGCAGCAGGGGAGGGATGAACCAGTAAGATGAAATGAAGAGGATGGGGAGCAGGGCATCCAGGGCGCTCTCCCACCGAGCTTGAGCTTGGTTTGTGAAGATTTGGAAGATGTTCTAAAGCCATTTTCCAAAACTAATACTTACAAAAGGATTACAAGCCTGCGTGTGCTTCTGGCAAGCAATGGTTTTGCAGTGGTTTCCAAATCACAGCAAACCATGTTTTTCCTGAAATGCCACCGTCAGCCATGGAGTTGGGGAAACACAATTTCTGTAATGACTCTGACAAACCCTGTCACTGCTGCGTATTTGTTCCCCCTGCCTCCACCTCGCACTCACAGCCGGGCATAATCTATAGGGGAAACCTCCAGTGTGACTCTTTGCTAGCCATTCATTAAACTAGGCCAGTTGTTTTCCCCTTCAATATACCACACATAAGTCCTCTGAATCCTCAAGGACAGCATTCCTGAGATTTAACTTTTCCTACTGCTATGGACAACCACCTTGTACGATGACTCTGCAGAAGTAATCCTGGGGTTATCTTGGCTTCTTTGGACCTAGTGCAGCCACACTTAAGCAGATACTTGTATCCCCAAATCAGCAATCTGCTGTTGAGAAAGTTAGTGTCAGCATGAAGAAAGGGGACAGAATCTTATCTTTTGCAGATCAGTCAGCCTGAATTTGAAAGATGTAGGCAGCATGTTTGTTCAAAGGTAGGTCTGAATATGGGGTGACTTGCTTTAACAAGACTTTATACAACTCTTTATTGGAGCAGCAGGATTAGTAGAGGGATGACTAGACTTGGCCAAAATGCATGTGAAACTTGCTCTCTTTTTTTTTTTTTTTATTTTTATTTTGCACATTCTTCTGTATGGTTTGCATCATCTACATACCAAATTTTTACTCAGTCTATTGGCTTGTGAGCTACTTGCATGCAGTTTACTAAAATGTGAGGGCTTACTTATACCCTCATTCAATTTGGTGGGAGTTTTGCCGTTGACTTAAATGGGAGCAGAGCTGTGAAAAAGGATTTGCATGCATTGATTTAGCATTCTGCAAGGGAAGGTTGAATGTGTGAACTTGGAGAAGAAGGAAAGTTCAGTATCCTAACAATTATGATCTCCCCTTGCGATTAGACTTCACCTGTAAATATATGTACATATAAACAAGGTGTATGGATTGGTTTGGATCCACAAGTATTGATGAGAATTATTGGCTTCAAGGGTGTGTGATTTGTTTCAGATCCACAAATATTAATGGGAACTTTTGGCTTCATTGTGGGAATTATAGAGCAGAACAGACCTTTTCTTTTTTTCAAAAAATATTTTGGCTGGTAGATTTCAGTGGTGATTTCCTTTTCATCTAACAACATAATCCCTGGCCTTGCTTTACAATAGCAATGCTTTAAAAATACATCTGTAGATATCCATGCAGCTGAACTTATAGATCTGGAATAAGTCACTTAGGTCTGTGTGATTTCCTTTGAAGGTTATAGTGAAAGATAGAGCTGAGACAAAGGACAAGAAGCCAAAGCCACAAGGCTCGCAGCTTTTGGTAGCACTTGGTGTGGCATATCGGCCGAGTGGCTTGCCAGTAATCATGGAGTAGCATTGCCTACCTCAGTTCGCCATCCCAGGAACCAGGAAACATTTCAGCATTTTGTTCTCCCTATCACCTCTGCCACAGCAGTCCTGTGGCTGCTGAGAGGCAATCCTGGATGGCCTTACAGCAAGAAACCAGAGGATCAGCATGAGATGTGTGGGGTGTTTAAAGATTTACTTAAAATCTGCTCAGAGACACTTGAGTATGTACTCCTGGCTTAAGTGGGGACTTCAGGTGGGAGCAGGGTGATAGATCAAAGTTGTGTCATCCTCTTGCATGCAGGTGAATGCCACCCATGGTGAGTGTCTCCAAGTAACCATCGTGCTGGCACTTCTTGCCCTCAAGTTGTGCTGCCTTTTAGTTTTGAAACTAAGAATGGGTAGATGACTGTCATTGCAACTAGGGCAACTTGGCTTCTCCAAGTCCTATTAGTACAAATAGCTAAAAATACAAGAAGAGAAGGCACCAGTGGCTAGAGAGGAACGGATGAGTACCATGATAGCAGAGAGCAGCAGTGCCCTGACTCCTGATGTGGAGGAACTCCTCTGCCTTCATCAACACCATCTGAGCCAGCCAGTGGAGTCCCACTGCTCTCAGGCAGAGAGGCTTTGCAGACAGCACTTGCAGAGATAAACTGATTTAAATGTGTTCACGACCCACTTATTTGTATGTGATTAGTGGATACATATTCTGGGAATCTGAAACACTGCCAGCTCTTTGTCAAGCTTTTGCGAAACGCGCGCACTGCTGGAGATAGCCTGCTGTGTTGTCTGACTTCATTTTCCAACTTATCAGGCATACAGTGTTTATTCCTCACCGATCTCTCTTGGCAAGTTCAGCTTGCTTTGGTCTGGCTTTTCTCCTAGCATTTTCAGTAGTCTCTCTACATGGTCTAACAGCTGTAGCTACCTTCCCCAAAAATCTCAATTTCCTGCTTTTGCTAAATTCCATATAATATATTGGTATTTTCATTAATCATGCATGAGGAACACCCAGGGCTTTAATAAACTGAGTTCAGCTGTCTCTGAACCTGAGAAAGGTGCTGTCACAAAACATACTATAAATCAAATTACATTGATAAAGCTGATTGCAAATCCAGAGTGTCAGAATGAATAACAGCTATTCTAATTTTAAAAAGGCATTGCTTTCCCTACTTCAGCTTTCATTATATTTGGCTATAAATATAAACCCAAAAGTGCATTTATACCTACTTAAATGGGGTCAAATCCTAATTAGCCATTCCTGGCTACATCCCAGTACCTAGCTTATGGCACTTGGGCACTTCCTCCAACTCACTGATGAGAATAACCTTGGGTTTTCTCCTGACGCCGTTACAGGACGAGTTTTCCAGCCTCAGCTGTGTTAATGCATCTGCCCTGGTTCGGGAAGGAGAGGGTTTCAGTGGAGTCAGGCAGCTTTCACAGAATTCCCTGGGAGCAGGATTAGGCCATCGAGCAGAGATGACTTGGGGCACATGTTAATGTATTTTAAGGGTTACTCTTGCTTTAATTGGCAGTTGGATCTTTACTTCTTAAGCACTGAGGATGTAACGACAGGGATAAATAGCACCACAGGACCTGGCTACAATTTCTGGCTGTCTGGACTTCATATGAGGTCAAAATCATGTCCACACTTATGGAAAAAAGCTGTTGAAAATAGAGTATTAACATTGTCATTGCGTGGACAAAGGAATGGCCCTGTGGGGACAGGCTTCTGACAGCTTTATTTATAATCGTTCTCCAAACAGTCCCTGAGACTTCTACACAGCTGCGTATGGAGTTACGTGTAAGGCACCAGTTGTGCTGGGTCTCTTGTGGTAAATCAAATCCAATAAGAAACACGTTAAAATTTGAACCTACAATTTTCATACTCAGTTTAAACCGTGATGATGTTCTCTGCTGGGATTTTCTGGGTGACTAGTAATCTTTAATGCAGGAATCTGTAGCAGCAGAAGTTGCACACGAGTTGCTGTACTTTTAAACTGATTCATTGCGTTGCCCACGGCTCAGTGGCAATCTCTCATCACGGGTAATTAAGATATCCTGGAAGATTCCAAGAAGGAGCTGGAGAAGGATGCACAGCAAATGGAAAGCAGGGAAAAAATCAGAGAAAGAGATTAGCTGATCATAGCTTATGCTAAAATATCTTTTTTTTTTTTTTTTTTTTTTTTTTTGTAATAGAACAATTTATTTTCCAGTTTACAACAGCAGCTGAACAAATCAGTTGCATATGGCTAGCTTTACATACGGAGTCACTGGGTCGGGCAGACTCAGCCAGCACAGGCAGGGTAACTGCACTGACTCCGTCACTGAGATCTGGCACCATCTCTCTTTAAGATCTCTGTTCCATTTTATTTGCGTTTTCTGCCTTATCACTTCTCTTTCCCTGCCTGTTAATCTTTTTATTTTTATTACTCAGCCTTCCTACTAAAACTGCCAACTTTTCTGTTATAATAACCCGTCGGTGTTCGGAGTCAGGAACTTGCCACTCAACACAAAAAGAGATGCAAGAAATGTTTTTTACAGCAAAATCCCCCACTTGTGCTAATACTTTGGCAGAAAATTGCTCTTTAGCAACTAAATACCCATCTCAGAATGAATGGGCTTTTTGAAGGTTAGGCACTATCTGTTATTTAAAGCGGAACTGGAAGGTGAAATAACCGAGTGGTTTACTTGTAACACATGGGAAAGCAAAATAGGAGTTTCTCTTTTTGCTCCTCAGTGACAATACATTTAAAAGCATCTGTGAAATAGGCTGTGAATCAAATAAATATTCATCTGGAGAAGCAAATTAGGAACAGGCAGTTCCAGACTTAACCAAGCATGCAATGCCCTCTGTTGATGTAGAAATTAGAGATTTCCATAGTCCTCTGAGCATTTCCCAAAGAGTATCTAAATGTTCCCCAAGGTTAATTTGAGAGTAGAAATGATCTATTATCATTATGATGTGGTGAATAGCTAAGTTAGATAAAAATAGTGGGATTTTTAAACTACTATTTGAGATATTGATATCTACGTGCTGGGTAAATTGTAAAAATACAATATAAAGGCATCTGTACTCTGATGGAAAACAATAATGAAAATTCCTTCTGTTTGGGGATTTGCTGTTTGCGAGGGGGGGCGGGAGGGGGAGGGGGTGTCGAGTGTTTCTAGGTCTTTTTTTAAAGATTGTTGAATCAGTCTATTCATGTACATACCCTAGCACCAGCCTTGCGAAAAGCCTGAGCTGAACAGCACGAGTCAATGAAGTGATTTTGCAGAATTCATTGAGCTTGTGATCAAACCCAGGAAATGCGTTCATTCATGTTTTCATGGCTTTAATTCAGGTCACTCTTGTAGCAGATAATACGGGGATAAGGAAATGCAGTTGTGGAAGAAACATCAGTCCTGGACTTCCCCATATGGCATGTCCCAGGTGAAATCATTGGGTTTTGTCATGGAAAAGTTACCTTTCTTTTGTATCTTCTCTGTTCCTTTCAAAGACATTAAAAGGGCTGTCCAACTCCACTGCTGACTCTAGTCTAGAAAATCTTTATTTTAAGTAGGATAGTCAGACTGATGGTTCTTGTAACTTAAATACACAGTGGCTGCTTTAATCAGCAGTCTATAGGCAGTTCCTCAGCTGTGATTGGGATATGTAGGGTGTGCGTGGCAGTGATTGCCCCCCACGTAGGGAAGATGAGTCCAGATTTGCCTGACCAGAGGTACAGCTGGCAGATTCAGCAACAGGGCTGAGAGCCTGGGAGTTACCCACAGTCCTGGACCCATTTTGCACTCTGTGCTGCTTTCCCCACAGCACCTAAGCCGGTACCTAAGCTAGTTCATTTGCATCTGAAGTGGATATTTTTTTTTTCATTTTTTAAACATTTTATTTACAAAATTCTTTACAGACTTATCTGTACACAAATTCTCATTTACACAGAAGCAGCCCTTGGCTGCTTTGAGCTTATCACAAAGTTCCCATTTGTATTTATTCATAAATTACTGCAAGTCCATTAAGTTTTCCCACACCGTAGTAATGGCATGGTGGTGATTTATGTTTTAACTGTAATAGCAGTTCACCAATTAACTAAAATGTTTCTTGTCATGAATATTTTAATGAGACCTACAGACTTTATATCTGGTGAAAGACTACAATTTTCAGATGTCTGATGTTGCCAGATGACATAGTAGAACAGAGGTATGAACTGTTCAAATGAATAAATGTCTAATAGACTGATCAGAAAATTATACTGTAGCTGCTTCATTTTATGTTTCTTTGCTGCTAGACAGTTTCTAAGCTGATGACCTGATTGACAAGTAACACTTTGGTGTATTTGTAGGTTTCATTGAACAAAGATCAGGGAAATAAAATAATGAAAACAAATATTTTTACCACTAGCAGGAAATCTGAAGGGACAATCTACATGTTCTTCAGAAGCTGTGCTTCCCAGGGAAAAGGGCAAAAGGAGTGGGAGTGGAACGATCTGCATGTCCTTTGTGATTTCTCCTCTGTGAGCTGTCAAAATTGAGCAAATCATTCAGAGCTACAACCTGGCTTGAGTTACATGGTCAAAGTCTTCAGAGCACGTGGACAGGGAAGTACCAGGAGGCAGCTCGGTACCCTCCTTGGGGGATGAAGGAAACAGGGAGGGGTACTGATGGACACGGTTGCCAAAGTGTAGTGTTTCTAGAGAGGGACGGCACAATCCCTGAGCTGAACTATCTCGGTGGACACAAGCTGGACCACAACATCTTTTGCATGTCCGTATAAACAGAGCAGGGTCCATGAGGACTCCACAGGGTTGTTGTGGGATGTTGGGAACTGACATTTGTGAATAACTTGAGAAGCCTTTGTCCCCCATTTGTTTCTGGTTTTGTCACCAGACTGTACTCCAAGAGCCTGAGAGCACAAATAGTCTTTAATGAGAAAGATTTTTTCTTTCCTCCTGGTTCCCACTAAAGGAGTTCCTTCTCCTTCACTGTTACGGTGGATGAAAAAGGACAACAGTAAAAGTGAGCTGAAGGTGGATAGCTGTCACTGTAAAGTGTTACCTTTTAAGAGTGACATGGACCTTTGAGGAGAAGAGAGCCTGGGAGAGGCGTAGAATAATTTCTTTAGTTTTAACTGCATGGTTGAGATCGATAGCAAAGAGAAGATAGTTACTGACAGATGCAGAATACCTGTCTGCTGGTGGATAAAAAGAGACCAGCAATCATGTATAGACAACCAGGTAATTACCACGTGATTATAACTGTAGGCCAGTTTTGGGTATTGAGGATTCAAACTGATGATCAAAGTGTGAAAGGGTCCATATGCCATTACCAGCCCTCTGACTCTCAGCACGGTTCACTGATGTATGTCTTCTCCTCTGCAGTGGCTGACAGTTTGCTTTTGTACGTTGGTCGTTAGCAATGCCAACAGGAATTATTTACACGACTCAGAAAGAGGTTGGGTTTTAAAATATTGAAATAGGATGGAAAAAAAAAAAGTAAAGGGAAATTAAAAAGGACTGATTTGCACATGAATGTACTTTTTATCAGTTTTCAGGCTTATTGGATGACGGTACAAAAGATTAAAACCTATCCTTACCCACTGAGTGAGAAATGTATTTTATTAATGCAGATAAACTTAATTGAAGCCAGATGTCAGGCATTTAAAAAGTATTTCTATGGAGATTTTCTCGCTCATGTTAGGCAGCCAAAATTCAATGTGCTTGCAATCCACTTGATGGTCCTAAAGCAGGAGAGGCTGGGAGAAGTGTCCCAGCTAGGGACTGGGAAAGGAAAAGGGGGCAGGACACAGGTATGTCTTGGATGGAGGTTGTCCGGGTGCCTGGGCTGAATTTCTGGCTGTTTCAGAGACTTCCTTGTATGATCTGTCTCCCTGTCGGAGTGGTAATATAAGGTGCTTGGGTGACAGACAGGTTAGAGCTAGAAAAAGATTAAATATGGCTAGATATTCAGGTTTTAAACACTACAGTAAAAAAGGCAGTGGTTTAATGTTAGGTAGAAAAAGAAAGCAGATAAAGCAGGGTTTAATTTTTTACTTACCCAATCCCTTTGATCAGACCTGCTGGATTTCAGGGAAATATCTTCAACCTTTCTGAGCCAGCTAGTTTTTTTAGCCAAGAGATAGACAGGACAGAGACAGGAACCATCTGGTTACCACTGTTTTGATAGACATTGAGCTGGATTCTCCTCCTTCAGAGTGTCTGTGAAAGTCAGTGTCAACTGCCTCTCTCCTCATTCATGTGGTGTATTCGCGATAGGATCACGCTCCAGAGAGTTTGTTCAAATTAGGAGGAACCTGAATAGGCATATTCAGGTCTGAAAGCCGATAGCCAAATGTTCATTAAACAAGGTTTTGTCATAAATGAGTGGGCTATCTCATGCAGTGGTAAATAAAAAAGTTAGACTGTACTAATCCAAATGGAAATCGTGTTCTCCCTCCTCCGCAGGTTACACTGGGGCTCTCTCTTGTGCCTTCATGATTTGGTTGCTTGAGCTGTATTGCTGCTGACATCCTCTAGTGACTGAGGGCTTCAGTGTTTTCTCCTACGTAGAGGGGCTTCACGGTGCTGGGAGCTGCCTACAAGCTCTATCTCCTGGCTGACCTACTGTTCACAAGGATTCATCCAGACCTCAGCGTGGTGGTGGAAAACATCTCAGTGCCTGGGAGGCAGAGCAGCCCTTGGCAGAGCATAACGCAATGTACACGCGATAGACTGCAGCTGGTTGAAGTCAGTAGTTTTCCCATGAGTCAGACCCATGAAGGTAACTTTGAGAAGCAGTTCTGATTTTTCTCTAGACTTTCATCAGATGTTTAACACAATGCTTCATTATACTTTACCTGTACTGAGATCAACTCTTCTTTCTAATAAGAAGCTGCATAGCCTTTTGAAATTTCCATTGCTTTTGTTTAATGCTTTCACAGTTACCAAAGCTCAGCACATACGATCACAGGTGGCAGAGCTTCACTCTGTGTCCTTGGGTTATCTAATGGCAGATTTCCCTGCAGAAAATGCTTGGTAAGGAACAGTCCTGGAATCAGCTACAATGGACAGGGAAGGTGAAGGGCTCAGCTAAGCTTCAGTGCCTCTCTATTCTCAGAAAACTCAGAAGTGATGAATCTTAGATGGTTTGATTCTCACAGGTTCTCACAGCCTGGGTAGGGGAAGGCATAAGGGTAGGGGAGGATGGGATAGGATAGGATAGATTTTCTGTGAGGCTCTTTAGGAGAACATTGTACACTTGAACATTTGTCTTGTTCTTACAGGACTGGAACTGTCTGTTCGAAACATGAAAGAAAATTAAAGTGCTTCCTGCAATCTCTGCCATGGGAAAAGATAATGCTTGTGATTGCCTTCTGCTACCATTTATGCCAATAAACAGGGGATCCTTCACTAGAATTTATCAGTTACAGCTTTACAACAGCATTAATCATGAGTGCTTATATTTAGCATTTTATCTTTCAGACAGTCCTCCAAAAAGCCTGCTGTTCCAGACAGTTTTGTTAGGCTGTTTTGTTCTTGGTGGAATAATCTCAGGTTGTCACACTAATTTGAGATAGCTACAGAGCCCCAGCCCCTTACCTGAACATCAGTTTGCTTGACAAAAGCTTGAGTTGTGTTTCTGACCAAAAGTCTTTCTGAAATCAGTCAGAGCCTTTTCTCTGGTGTCAGGGTAGTCCGGATGTGCCATGCTTGTTTCTCAGACATGCTTCGGGTGTGAAGGAAGAACTGGACTCCAGGCTTTGGAGCTTGCATCCCTTTCAGTTAAAAGGACTTCATGCTGCTTTGATATGGTGCTCTTTTCTTCCTCCCTCTTTAGTTTTCTTGTGGTGCTTTCTTTTCTTTAGGCAGAAATCAAGGCAAGTTCCTTTTATCCCAGCTGATTTATTTCTCCTGATTTCAAACTGGTATTGTAATGTCTTTAAAATATATGATCATTATTTTCCCTTGTATTTTTATGGGGCAAATTAGCATTTAAAAGACTAAATGTAGTGAGTAAATTGTTAATTATTAGCTTTTTCCTCCATTACATTAACTCTTCCGTGGTATTTCAATGGCATGCTTTTGTATGGGCTTGAGAACAGCTGAGCCTCTGCTTGGGCTTAATGAGAGCTCAGCCTCTGTCTTCAATGGGAGCTGGATCCAGCCCCAGATTCCTCCTTTATTTTGATGTATCGTCACCCCCAAAATGATGTATTCCTCTAAAGACAGTAATTGCTGGTACCTTCCAGTTTAGTATTTTGTGCACTCTACCATTTCCACTCTGTTATATGGTAATAATACTCTGTATTGCCCATTAAATTCCAAATTTCTTTAAAAATATGAATGATGGGCATGACCCAAGCACAAATGGAATAAAGTATGTGAAGAAAATGCTCAAAGATATCACAAATAGTTTCGCTGCTCGTGGATCAGAAAATTAACAAAGTTGGGGGGGGGGGAAGTTACCGAGAGAATGTCATTATTCCCTCGTTCATGGAGGGAAATGGAAGAAGATAAAAACAAATTGATTTTCTTAGCTAAGACAAGACTTTTGTGTCAGAGCTTGAAAACAAATTCCTATCATATGATGTCAATTCAGATCTTTTTCTCTTCCCTTTCCTAATTTTTGCAATGATGTAAATATGTTATTGCCTCATTCTTTGCTGTTTTTATTAGAGCAGCATGCCAGCTCCCATACGGTTATGGCTGAGAACAGCTTTCCGTTTCACGGCAGACACTATTAAGTGCCAAAATCTCTCACATATTTATTCACAGCATCATGAGATACTGTGTCCTGTGAATAAGCCTGTCGGGGCTGCAGTTCCCACTGTCGAAAGGGGACTTACGGAGTGAGCGAGAAAACCAAATGAACTGGAAACAAGTTAAAGGCACAAAGTCTTCCTGGATCATCTAAGCCAGCAAGTTCCCGTTCCTCAGCTTTGGGGCAGCAACACTGAGGGTGTTAGAAGGGAGGATGAGACCTTGCTGGTGCAGGCGCCTGCTGGGCTGCTGCGTGTCCACGCGTGGGCTGCGTTGCTCCTGCCGAGAGCAGCTCAGAGGCACGAGGAGCCGGGACGCCCACGTGCCAGGTGTCACTGGAAGGGGAGAGGAATGAAAGTTAGACCACTGGATCCTTGAGTTGTGGTTCCCAACATTGAGAGGCTTAAGTTTGAAATTATTTTGATGTTTCTTTCCTAGGTTTTCAGATGTTTAAATTTTGTTAGAATTAGTGTTGTGGAAGGGTGTGAGACACCTCTCGGCTGAACATGTGTCAGGGACGGAAAGTTTTGCAGAGAACAAAACACAGTGAGTATGTGCCTATGCTCTGAACCTCCAACCACCAGCTCTCAGCCAGTTAAGGACCAGCAGATTCTGAAATAAACGCTACAGAAAAAGCCGGTTCTGAAATCTTGCTGGAATTTCAAGCAGTAGCTCAGATAAGAAAGGAGACCTTAACGGATCATAATCCTGTAGGTATCTTGGGCAAAGAGGCAGTGCTCTCACGGATTTGTGACATAAATACCTTTATTTTATTTGCCCAGCTCAGAACTGAAGCTGCCCCAAAACTTCCTAGCCTTCTTGACACATAAGCCGTTGTGGGATCGGGGCTCATATCGCTAACATCTGTCAATCGCAGGAAAATGAGCAATGGAGCATGGTACTAAAAACAGCCATGAAAAATATTGTGTTTCAGCACTCTTTAAATTCTTGCCACTGCTACTTTTCTTTTTGCATGGAAAATGTTTCTCTGAATTGTGACAGCAGAAGCAATCAACAGCTTCAGCACAAATAATCAGGCAGCTAAAACAGAAAATTGGGTGCAATTTGTAATCTGCACAATGTGCTGAGTCCTCTGCCAGAATACATATTCCAGAGAACGTTTACATTTATTTAGATCACATCCCCAACCTGGGATTCCTCAGGAAGACTCAGCAGCTTTTATCCCACATGACAAAACTGTTTCTGCAGTTAGGCAGAGAGGTGCTGCAGGGAGGACCTCCCCAGCATCGGCAAGGCACTATCAGTCCCCACGTACAATGAGGTGTCAAAAGACAAAAGACAGACTGTGGAGTATTTCAGGAGAGAGACAGCAGGACTTCTGCACCCTCACAAGCACTCAGAGCCCTCTGCAAGTTAAAAAGGGCTTGTTCATCCTGGGAAAAAAGGCTTTTATCCAGTAATACCTTTTCTAATCAGGTTTCTCTCCCTGATGTCATGTTCTATTGACTGCTTGCCAGCAGCTGAAACATGACGGGCTCTGCCTAGAGCACCTACGTGCAGACCACGCCATCGCCAATCTGTGATAAACTGTTTCCAGGACAGGTTTAAAGTGGCCACTTGCAGTAAGAGTTGTACAGCAGAGTGGAAAATAATGAGAAACAGAAACTCCTTTTTCCTCTCCCATTAAAATCCTGGCAAATCACTTTATTGCCTGTGGTGTAGAAGACAGATAACACAGGTTAGAGTCTGTCAAGAAATGGGGCAAGTACAATTCAGAAAAGAAGAACAAAACCAGTCTGGATGGTTCTCAATGCAGAGCAGATGAACGCTCGGCGGTTTTCCTTCAGGAGCCCTTCTCCTGTGCTGTGCTCTTCAGGGTGAGCTAGGCACAACATGGCAATGTCATCCAACTGTGCTGGGGTGACAGTGCACCTAGAAAAGCAGCCCAAATATAGATCTATGCTTAAATCAGCGTTTGTGGCCACAAGCCACAACTGAATTTGGGTCCAGAAATGTAATCTGCTGAATATTCCCTCAAGTTATATATAGAGGAAACTCAGAGTATGCTCCTTCCGTCTGTAGGTCCCCTGTGGCGGTGGTAACACCCTGCGTTTGAGATCCCCTAAGCTCACCGGTCCGCTGAAAGGGCGCAGCTCGTCAGCAGAGAGCTGCAAGCTTCACAGGTACTAACACTTCCACAAATCTGGGGTTTTATTCCCAATTCAAACTGTGCTTTTTAGACCTAGTCTCACAGATATCATGTATTGCAAGATTTTTTTGTTAAAAAGACCTCACGTAGTAATTTTCTCGGGAGAAGAAAAAAAGAAAGTCAATTCCAAACAATGTCAGTGCTATATCTCCGTGCACGTCTGGAAAGCACTGAGACGCTATGTAAGGTACAAAACCATGGAAAAAGAATGGTTTTTATTCTTTTAGATCATATATAAAACATAGACATTAATATTTTATTAGTTAAGGGCAAAGCAAGCTGCCTGCAATTCTACGAGTTACAGGCAATAACGATTTATGCCCTGCTCCTTAATGCCTTTGTATACAGAAAGTTTATGTACTAGAGTCCAAACTCCTGCGTGGCCTAAGGCTTCATTGTTTACAGTATCGGCGTTAGTCTACACTGGCTCTGTGCCCAGCTGCACTGGTCCTCCAGCTGTGCCTGTGCAGGGGAGACGCAAACCCGTGACGTAGAAGGACCCCTTGCACACACACAATGCAAAAATTCGGGACAACATTCTTTGTACGTGCACGTGCTTGCAAAGGTATGAGGGTAATGAACTAGAGCCAGTTATCGCTGGAAGATCTGTGCTTTTTTCTTCCACCACTGTTGTGAATATTGGGCTGGAAATACTGAATCTTCAATATTCAGTTTTGGAAATACCACATTTTGATTATTTCTAATATTGAACTGGAAAGCTTGTTATTCACTCTGATCCAAACCAGAGTGGTTTTAAAGTTTTATAGATAGTCTAAGCCACTTTGTGAGCAGGTGGTGGCTATTTTCTTCTCATTTGGCTTCCACCACTGCACTTCATTTTTCGTAACACCATGCATTGGTTGAATCATAACCCACATTTTTGTTTGAATTCGCAGCTGCACCTCCATAGTGAGTGCCTCCGCAGGGACCTCACCCACAACCAGGCAGTCATCCTCATTCTGCATTTCTAAAACTCTGCTTTGGTCCCATCACGGGCCCTAACCTTGCACTGCTTTTATTGATAGACTCCCCGATTTATGACCGATCCCTCCATCCCCACGGCAGCACTGCACCATCCCATTGGCTTGCAGCTGCTGCTATTTCCTCTCGTACACAAAGCTGAATTCACAATTTCTGTTGCTAATATAGAGAACTGTCTGCGTGCTCCTGCTCTGTGCTCAGGTGAAACCATCTCAGTAGAGAAATGGCTGTTTCACAGTTGTTTTAATGAGCACCGCAAGGTTAACTTTGCTAGTTATGACAGGTAGTAATTGTCTGCTATTAAATGGTGATCACAACACGACCATAATGTTGTTATGGTATTATCATCACAACATTATCTTCATATGGTGAGGTCAGATAAGGTCTGTATTACCTTACCATACAGGTAATTTATTCATGACTTGCACTGTGAGGCAATGTAATGGGGATTTTGCGGCAAAGGCAATCGTGAGAAAAGTTTATGAGCACTCCCGTGATGAACGTTTACAACAGCTTAAAGAACACCTTGGCTCCTTTGCACGTGTCTTAGCTGATACAGAGGACAAAAACCTTCATTTCTAGTTGGCTAATATTGTATGTAATCCATGCACTTTTGGTTCTGTGAGGCCAAGGGGAGGGAGGGACTGCAATGCAGGTAAGAGAGATAAAGTGCTTCAAAGTCACTAAGAAAGTCTCAAGAAATTGAACCCTGAGACTTTTGCAGTCCTGATCACATAATCCATCCTTAATGTGAGATGCCACAACTATTCTCCCAAGCTTCTGTTGAAAAAGTGTGAAAGCGAGCAGAGCCCTCCCCTCCTTTTACTCGATGGAGACAGAAAGTACCAGCTCCTCGCAGCAGAAACGCCTGTGGTACGGCTCTCCAGAACCAAGGTCCCATTAGCTGCACATAAGCTTAAAAAAAAAAAGGTTTTACGTTATGTGCCAGCGTGGTGGTTACTAATTGCATGTGACAGTGAATTAATTGTGTTGTGCCTTTAAGCAAGTACAGTACTTGAATGCAAATGGTGACTCCATTGCTCTTGACACGGTCCGTGGAGTAGATAATGTAGCTGGAGAAACACGTACGTAGCGGGGTGGCACCAGCCTGTGCCAGCGTTCCCAGCCTGGGACGCTTCAGGAGTACGCAGCGATCCCGGCTCAGCTCCAATAGCCTGGCATGTCTGTCAGGGCAGGAGTATGCGCTGTATATATCTATATATATCTATATATATAGATATCTTGTGATTTCTAGATTTTACCATAGTGAGTATCAGAAGTAAGATTTTTTTTTTTTTTCTTCACCAAAAGATAAGACTTTTTTGTGTGTTTATGCCACGAGGATTCTCCAGAGCAGGACTTTCCTCGGCACTGGCGAACAAACCTGGGACAATAAGGTCTCCTGCTTACTGCCGTGCCGGGCAAAGCGGGAGGGGAGGCAAAGCAAAATGTCATTGCGCTCCCCACCCCAAGAGCTCTCCTCAGCCGAGTGATCGCCTGCTAGGGCCTGCGAGATAAATCCTGCTCCCCCGGGTGACACGCAGGGACACCAGCGGTCTCGTTCCCTTACGAATGAGCCTGGTGCTTTGCAAGAGGGATGATCGACGGAGTGAAACAGCGATATAAGAGAAGATGTGGTAGACGGCAGACTTTGTCGCTCCTGGCAGCATTCCGGCAGCTGTCCTTGCCCTGAAGCGAGGGAGCCCAGTGCAGGAGGTTTTTTGTCTAGTGACTTAGGAAAAAAATAATTATACAATTTAGTGACCAAAAGCCCATGGACCACACTGAAGTTGCTCTATAGGCACAAAGGATTGCGTACATCTGGGAGCTGAGAAAGAGCTTTGAAATGTGTATACCGTCGCCCATCAAGTTAGTGAGCAGAGATGGTATAAAAATTCAGGATTTGTACTATTTCAGAGAAAGATTACAAACAGAGTAAATGTGAAAAACCTAATAAGCTAAATTATCCACCAAAGCAATGTCAAAGTGAGCATTCAATATTAATGACATGTAAAAATGTACATATACATTTATATTTGCTAAAATTGGTAAATCATGGAATAAAATAAAGCAGAATATTTTACCTGCTAGGTGTGAAACGCAATTGGAAATGTATTGACTATAGTGTAGCCTTCAGTGATAAATGGTAAGAGGAAGCGCATCACTCTCAAACTTTGTTTGGTGAATGGAGTACTTTCATTTATGAACAGATTACTGCGGTCAAAATGATCATATTCTACACAGCAGGACACAAACACTGCTCTGGAGAATTTCAGCTTTTGTGGAGAAAAAAATAATCATATTAAAAAATGGGAAACTGCCCTGAGTCTGACAGAGAGCTCACCTCTGGGTATTTTCTTAGAAAAGATTGTAGGAAAAGATTGCCTGCTTGTAATCGTAGTTACCTAAGAGCCTTTTAACCTGCAGAATTCCCTAATCCTAAACAAAATCAACGATGTGTTTTACTATCAACCTCTTTATTAAATTATAACCTAAAGATATTTTTTCAACTTTTCCAAGTTGGTTCCAAACTATTAAAGAAAAGGCTTTTTTTTTTTTTCCTCTTTATTTGGAAATTGTTAACGTTGGGGTTTACACTAAGGCACTCAGCAATTTTTGCTTTCTGCTTCATTATAATGTATTCATTCAGCAATGGCTGATGCAATGGTATAATAAAGGTCTAGAAAATTCTATGTTTTTCCTAAAAGAAGGGGATCATTTAATCATTTTTAGTGAATAGCAGCTGATAACCAATAACCACGTGTTCACGTGAGGTAAAAAAATTACATATCATCATTAATTCTTAAAAAAGTGTGATGTAATGAAAATTCCTGTGCTAAGGCAGATGAAGGATAACCCTCAGCTATTACAAAAGCGAAGCGGGGGGGCCGTAGGATTGTATATGGGTTTGTTGGGGGCAGCAGGCTCCAGCTGAGGTCGTGGCTGTCTCCACCGGATGGAAGACGGTCGGGGCGGGGGTGGAGAGGAAAGCCTGAGAGGAGGCAGGAGACTCGGCTGTGGCCACCAGGCAGGAGGTGGGGAAGCAGCCGTGTCTCTCGCATCCTACTCCAGTGCTGTACTTGTTAATTTGTGTATTATTAATTCTTCTTTCTTCTAAATTTTGGCGGAATTAAACGTAATTTCTCTCAATGTGAAGATACCGTTGCATCAGAACTAGTTCTTCAGCATGTTTTGACAAGCCTCTGGGCACTGCAGAAGTCAAGGGTTCCCCTCTCTTTCCCGCAGCGCTGAACCTGCTGCGTGGCCTTGCAGCTGCGTGGGAAGCACGATCGCAAATGCCTTTTTGCATAGAAATGAGAAACTATTTAAAAATTAGATTAATATCATATAAAGCCAAATTCTTGCTGGTTCTCATCTGTTCTACCTTTCCACTTACGTTCTTTTTATTGCTGTTAAGGTTCTTAGCATGCCAACATCTTTTAGGTTTGTGATTATAAGTATTTAAAAATATCCAAGCTGCACTGACTGATATCCAGTTGAAAATAATAGCCTCTTACTTGAAAAATGAAGAGCAGCTAATGTATTATTTAGAGAAACATGTTGTTTACTGATAAAAAAAAAAAAAGTTTGTTTTCCTTTATTGCAGAGTCTGGTCTTTTCCTGTTTATTGTCATTTTACCTCTACATGGTACATTTTACCTCTATAAAGAAGATTTTTTTGACAATTTAAAGCACCAAAAATGGGTCTTTAATTTAGAAGAACATGAAATGAGAATAATACTTGCTGATACAGCTGGCGGGTACCAAATCCCATCACTCAGCCTGGCTGTTCTCATGCTTTGTGAAGTCCCAGATGCTCTTTGCATTTGGGCATTTTCTCATTACTTTTCTTAGAAAAAGCCTTATAACATCCTGCCAAGGCTCGCCACTTTCTGGAGTGTGCAGGTACCCTATTGTGCTTGGTCAGACTTGGAGAATAAGGTTGGATTTAAGGAGAGGCTTGGCACATCTCTCACCTGCCGCATTCTTGGGTGCTTTAAAGCCCAAAGAAACCCAAGGTTGAAGCCAGGAGGAGCTGGTCAAAAACATCACAGTGTTTGCACGGAAACTTGCTGAAGTTGCAACAATGGAAAATAAGCAGGAAGTATGAGTTAAGGTAGTAATTCTTTTTTGTTGTTTTAGTTTTTTCGAGGCCGTCAGTACCAGCCTCTGCATCTTTTCATGGCCATGCAGGGCAAAGCTAGAGCACTGCTTTCTTCCTTTTCACGCAGTACGGGGAGGAAAGACGTGGGAAGCCTCATCTCCTCCAGTGTCAGCTTGGCTTGCACATCAGGAGTGGCCCAGCACAGGAGCGGTCAGCAGCCTCGACAGAAGGTCTGGTGCAACTGTTAGTCCCACAGCAAGGAGCAGGGGTGGAGAGCAGGACTTCCCAGGTGGTCCATTTCCAGTGCCTCTGTGATCGCTTTGCTCAGCATTGCTCACCATTTGTCAGACACAATCCTTTGAAAAGGAAGAGGAATAAATCTTTCCTCTAATTTCCACAGGCATCAGGGACCCCATGGTGTCACCCGAGGATGCACAGCTGTGTGCCCCTCAGCGAGACAGATCAAATTGTCCGAGGGGACTCACGGGCCGTGCTGCAGCCTCTGGGAAATGGCAGCCTCAAATCTGAACCTTAAATTCTTTGGTGCATGTTCTCAAACAAGATTAATTTAAAAAACAGAAGCAGCTGCCAATGATAAATAGTACAATATGTTCAGATATGAGCCTCAATCTCTATTATACTATTTTTAAGAGGTCTATAAGCAACGTAAACACTTGTGGAACCAGTCATACCTTTTTGTGTGTCCCTGAGCAGATCTCAGTGATTTTTCATGCTGACACCTGTCTTTGCACCCAATCATGAAATTCAGTGCAGGATTATCTTAAAAATCTTAAATTAAGTGAAGCTCATCTGTTTTAGAGTAGGTTTCTTTAATGGTTTTAACTCATTTAAATACAGATCACAAAGCAAGAAGGAAATATTTTTATTTATTGTTAGAAACCTAAAAAGAGGGTTATAAGAAAATCCTCAGTGTTAAAAAGATGTAGTTTTAGAGTTCTGCAGAGAGAATCAATAGAAAGGCTACAGCATGGCAAGTAACAAATACTCACTGTCTTTCATTTAAATTAATTACTCTGACAAAATAGACCAAATTTCTTTCCACACTGTGGACTGTTTTCCCCCAAAACATTTGCTTTGTTGAAATCATGGACATCCATGTAGAAATTCTTAATTAATTGTCATGATCTGCTCAAGCCTGGGCTGAAAAATTCAATATCATTTAACAAATATTCCATAGCCGGGTTTGGGGTTTGATCTTGCAACCGCTGTTGGATTTGTATTGAATTCAGAGGAAATGAAAGCCAATGTTGGCCCTTAATCGGCACTTACGGTGAACGCGCACAATTAAACTGCGAGACATATTCTGCCCAATGCGTGTAGACAGTATTCAGCCCGTTAATGTTACACAAAAACCTTGAAGGCTGCTCCGGGGAAGGCAGATGTGCACCTTGAGCTCGTTCCATGGGAATGCAGACAGGTTCTTCAGCTGTTTCAGAGCAGGACAGCCATGCCAAAATATCTGATGCATTTACACCCCCTCAAGAACCCTATTATTTCCTGTAATTGAAACTGAATCCTAAATGGTTTGGGTGGCACAAAATAGTTGGAAAAAGCAGTACTAGATACAAGGAAGAGGATGTAATGCTAATGCAAGATGAGCCTGGCTCTGGGTCATGTAATAATATATCATTAGCTATCCTAACTGACATAAATGAGAGAATAAAAATGCTATCTCTCTGTAATACTTGAAAGAGGAAAAAATAGCAGTTTTTTCAGGAGGTTCTGTTTCTTAAGGCAAATTATCTTTTTAATGCTTTTCCTTGGATTTTATATTAGTTTCTTCCCCATTACATGGCTCAATAAAAACAAGGTACGCACTGTTCCAAAATGCTTTTGTGTCAAATAAATTAATAACTATTTAGGTTCCCTGTCACGTATCTTCATGAGCAGCATCTTCCCTGAAAATTACATGCAGGTGAACAAGCAAACTAGGAAATGCTGACTGAGTTGGGCAAGCAACTGAAAATCAAAAGTTCGGTAAAAGCTCAGAAAAGGGCAGAGGCTTGGGAAAATGGAAGGTGCAATTGATTCCCAAAGTGTTATGACACTTGAAAAGCAGTCACTGAGCACGTAGTCTCAAAAAGACTTTTCAAAGAGCCTGTGTAGGCTGCGGCTCCATCCGGGACTCGGGTCTAGGTAGGGCCAGCCTACACGTCTGGGAACATCAATGATCAGAAAAAAAAATGGATGGCATTTCTCAATAATACTAACAGAAGACTGCAAGAGAGAGTTAAGTAATTTTCTGCATTTGGACTTCACTATCAGTCTCCAAATGACTCCCAGTAGAGAGTTAATTAATTTAATATACACATACAATATGAACGGATGAGTAGTAGAGGAACTGGTTCTGTCTGGAATTAGAAGAGGTCAAAATGTTTTGATAGAAAATAATAATTTTAATGCTGGGTTCCATCTAAACAAAGCAGACATTTCAGTTTATTTCCTTTTGGGTTTTGGAGGTTTTTTGCCAGACAGTTTCCCATTCTGAATATACCGATTCAGAGGAGCACAAACTGTCTTGCAGAAGCATACAAATTCATTGAAACCTTCCTGTTTCTGAAACACGTTTCAGAAATGCATGTTTCAATAAGGTTGACTCATCCCTCTCGCCTGTTTCAGATGTTATGACTTCGAACAGCCAAGGTAATACAACTGAAGCAAATATTTTTTTTTACCAAATATTCTGCAATGAGACCAGATTTTATAATCCTGAAGCTTTCATTAGAATGGGCCTTCTGAATTACAGCCAGTTCTGCATTTCCAATCATGTGCTCACCATTCAATATTTCCATTCAATTCCATGTTGCACTTATGGCTCCATTAGTTTCTGATTTTAATCTCTTCCAATCCTTTTTGAGTCCTTTAAAATATCCCTTTGGGTATTTCATTCATCTCATGGTTCCTCAGTATCTGTGTCGTGATGAGATGGCAATGCCACAAGATGAAGCAGCATTGAAATCTAGAACATCATGGCAAGAGCAGATGACTTCAGCATGTCAGCTCTTCCTTTTTTCCTGCTTGTGGCAGGGAAGATCCGGTGAACTGCAAGTACCAAACATATGTTAGTGGCAAGTGTAGTGGGTGTTTGGGCTACCACAGTAACTGGTGGTGGATGCAGGTGAGGAATCACATTTTTAAAAGTCGATAAATGTCGTTAAGGGTCTTTTCCTCTTCTTTATGTGGCAGTTAAACGTGTGGTGCCCCTGAGTGTGTGGAAACAGGATCAATGATGAACTTCAGTCCACACAATCACATCTTGTGTGAGACATAACCTTGGCTATTAGCTCACAGATCAATCAATAACCTATTATCTCATGAGCTGAGAAATAAATACTGCCTCAAGCCACTATTAATTAGAACAGCCAGGGAGGTATAGACCAGAAGATATGTGATGGTTTTGTTCCTGATCATTTGAAACATAGATTTTTTTGTTTGTTGGTGGATTTTTTTGCTTGTTTGGCTTTTTGAGCAGGGAAAATGAGTCTTTATCTGATATGATCTATGACTAGTTTTTAAAAGATCAAAATTTTGACAGTACAGAATTGGTTACTTTCTGTGACTTGAAGCAATTAGGTCTCTGATATGCTCATTACAGATGCGGAGGAAATAAAGCTTTCCAATAATAATGTTTTAATGTGTGGATCCTGGAGATGCATTTTCCACACAGACAAGCACTTTTGTGTCTTTAATATTTTAAAGACTAGTGAAAATCACTGACAACTGAGGACTATCCTTCGTATAAAAAGGCCAAATTTTATTGCCTATCAAGTCTTCTTGCTAGAGTCAGATCCTTGACTCTAACATGAAGACTTAGGAAATGGTTTGCTCAGTAGCCAGGATTTAAAAAGAAAGTGTTTGAAAATCAGCTGATAAACACATTTAACTCCTGTGCACATTTCCAAAGGGAAAGTTATAACAGAGCTGTGACTAGAGAAAAGCAAAGCAGAGCAAAATGTGAGCATTACAGGTTTCTTCAAAAACCTCTCCAAACAAACGTAACAGAAACATGAACAGAAGTGCAGTCAGCCCACTCTTACAGTAATACAATGATTGCTCAGTGCTAGCAAAAAGACAACCCTGATTATTAATGGAAGACAATATTTTCTATTGCTATTCCTGTTTCCATATCAATAAAGACAGTGAATAGTAATGTTGTTCCAACATAAATATCCCCGTTTGTTGTCACAGTTTCTCCAGAACATGAACCTCTTGATCCCTGCTCTGTATTTTACTGCTCTGCTCTGTTACATTAACTACTATGAATTCATCATATTTTTATCAATAAATACATAAGCATTTGCAGAAGGATGTGCTCTGCTGTAAATACAGTAAAAAAAAAAAGTTGGTTATTTGGTCTTTGCTAGCAACTTTTACCAAAACTAGCGTCCACCTCCAGAGAACTAAATAGGTTGAAGACAGAGCATTTGTATATGTGCTGGACATTTACAGATCTTTGTCGACAGTTAGTAAAAGGCTTAGGCTGTACAGTTTTTGGTTGCTTTTCCAAACATTTTGTTTTGAACACGATTTATGGGAGAGTTGTTGCAAGATGAAGCCTGGAGAAAACACATTACTCACAGATATCCGGAACAGTTCTTTAAACAAAACTTCCCCATCTGTGGTAAAACCAAGAGCTGCCCGGTGTGCCAGCAGTCAGAGCCCCAGGCTGAAGACGTGGCTGGTGCTGGGACAAGGTTATTACACTCCACTGCTACTGGCTTCCTATCCCAGTAGTGTGTGCAGTGTGTTTTTCGAAACTTGTAAATTTGGGTGCAAATTTCTAAGGTGGCTCGTCAAAACAAGTAACTTTGAGCTACTCTTGTGATGGCTATTAAATTTCTATATTGAAGTCCTCCTTGCTATCCGCTATGGGTCTAAGTAAATCTCAAGAGACATCTGGTTGTTCCTGATCTTTGCAGATCTTTCTCTGAATTTAGCTTTTAAGTTTCTTAAACAGTTAAATCTTTATATCTGGATTCTTTCTAATACTTTATGCCCTATGTCAAGGGCAAACGTAAAGTGCTTTTATTCTTTTTTAATCTATACATTCAAGGTGCAATTACTGCAAACTTTGCTCCATTTGCACTAACTAATAAAGGTTAAGTTTATTAAAGCACCGTACATTTTGTAAACGAAAGCATTCCCTCATTGCCATCCTCATGAAGTCACTCTTATTCCAGTGCCAGACTGGAATGGGAGCAGCACCGATGTGGCTGAGTCACACCGACAGTCACCAGGACATCGCTCCCGGCTTGTCGAGGTCCGCAACTTCCACGGTGCCAAAAAAAGGTAAGAGGCTCTGGCTGGCATCGTTTTTATACTAGTGTCTGAGTAGTCGTTGGGAAATAGGTATCAGTTTACCTAAATAGTGTCAGTTCCACTAATGACAGTATTTGGACTTACACTTGGGATAAATTCCACCAAGGTCTCGGAGCTTAATCCTCCCTTTGCTCTACAGACTCAGAGCTGGTCGATAAGAAGTCCTGGGCACGGTGACGTGGGTGGATTTTAGGCTGCCTGAACACACGTCCTTTATTATCCTTTAGATGCTTTGAATCTCTGACCCTTATCCTTTTGAAAAAAAAATCCAGCTTGGATTTTCCAGTGCATTTATTCTGGGGAATTAAATTAATTCTGAAACCAAACATTGTTTTAATTTCAAGCAGCAAGAGCTGGCCTGACATAACCGGCACGGGTGAATTCAGGAAAGCCAAATTTGCTGCAGTGTCACCCTTGATATTTTCACTTTCTTCTTAATTCCTTCATTATGTTTACCAGGCTTGTGGCAAATGAAGTCTGTTGTTTTGCTGTCATAAAGTTTTCTTAAAGCTGGTAGCATTAAAGCTATTGAAATAGTGACTGCAGCCTTTTGAGTTACCTATTAACTCAGTAAGGGTTGGAGCTATGAAACATTTTCTTTGATGTTTGTTTTCTTACTGTATAATCATCTGCGGGGCTTGCTCTCCAAGATAGAGAAGTCAAATCTATGACATTGTATCCATAAAGCATAAGGAAAATGCACTTATTTATTTACTTGCACACACACGATGATAAGCCAACAAGGAAATAAAATTCAGTTTAATATGTGTAATCTGCATGATGTGGAAATCCCTTGTGAGTATCCCTGGCATTGAATTCAGCCTCAGCCCGAGTCTTTTCAATATTTCCTCCGTCAGCCCCAGCATCCCCCTGCCCGGCAGGACCGACCCAGGCAGGAGCCCAGAACAGAGCCAATTCAATTTTTCCAGCCTAATTCTGTGAAAGGCACAAGGCTGCTCTGTAGAAGTCCTCCTTTTAGCTCCTGAGGCTTCGTCCATCCACGGCGAGGACACGCTGCTTTGCACCAGCCGGCTCGGCGGCACTCAGCACGGCTACGGAGGGGCACACGGATATCCTCTGCAGGTCAGCGCAGCACTTTCGCTAGCGAGGAACCGGCTGTGGGACAGGCAGTGAGAGACGGGTTTGCTTTGGCGAGAAGGCAGGCAGTGGGATGCGGCTGACTCTCCTGAGCCACCAAGTTCTTCTCTGAAAAGAGGTTATCTGTGCTGAGTGATAAAAGGTTTATTACAGCCGTGTATTTTCTGTTCTTTTCCATTATGTATTACAAAGCTGATAGATTTATACCTCCATATTTTGCATATCACACTTCGCAGATCCCTGAAGATCTATTGCCCACAGCAATACTATCGCTATTAATAGCAACAATCGCATTCTTGTCTGCTGAAGGCAGGAAGTTCCTCCGTGCCTTTTTAGGGATTCCTGAGCACTAACTGACGCGTATGTAGCACCACGCAAGTGCTCCTAATTCCCTTGTAAAGGGTAGCTGTTGCACAGTGAATAACACTGCAAAATTTTGGCCAAAGATAAGCAAGGTGAACTCCCACTCAATGAAAAGTGTTACATGATGTACAGTAACATTTCAGTTGGAAGCCCTCAAACAGTAAATTACACAGCACTCGTATCTCTTCAACAAAATGTACTTTTCAGTACTTAGGAATTTCACAGTGGATACATAAATTCAAGCAACCTTTAAATTCCTTCTTCCTGTACTCATGTGGGTGTGACAAGTCAGGTTGGGAATTTCTTTTGCAGTCATGTCAAGTGAGGAAGGGAAGTTGATACATATTTATATGCACACACATGCATAAACACCATTTAGCTGTTTCAATTTGCACTTCAGTAAAAAATTCTCTGACTCTGAAAATTTTGGTTTCACTGCTCAGAATGAAATCTGTCTTCCGAAATTATCGATCTGTAGGAAATCAGCTATCTGCCTTCTAAGGCTCCTCAGTGCCATTATAGACCCAATCGCTTCATGATCCTTTTGTGCTCCAACCACCCCAACCCACCACTCAGAACCGCTGCTACTGGTGGAGCAGCTGATGCCTTTCCTGCAGCCTTCAGCACCCATCCTGCCCGCCTCACGCCCTACTTCTTTTATCATCCTAATAAAAACAGTGCAGGATTTCTACCGAATGCGACAAAGTTTTCTCAGCACTTCTCTTCTGGAAATTCCTGTGTCTGTGGTCTAATTCAAGGCATCAGCTGAGCTGCCATCAATCATAACATTGTAACTGCCTTTTCTGGTGCTGCTCAGCACTGCTCGCCTTCCTCCTTGGTGATGAAAGAAAACCCCGAGGGCCTGCAGCTCCTCTCCCAGGCGTAAGCACATCAAGGGCATGGACCCTGGAGACTGGGCCACCCGGGGATGCTCCACTTGAGATGTTTTCTGTCAAGCCATAATCCCGAATGCAAATGTCCTCGGGCAAGCCTGAAACAACTTCTAACTCTTCTGCACCTGAGGACAGGAAGGTTTTAGACAGGGGAAGAATTAAAAGTTTGAATTAACTCTACCTGAGGTCAAGCCGCCATGGGAGTGAAAGAGAAGAATTGTTTTTAAGTGCTAGTCGCAGGTGCTACACGCCTGATTATTAAATGCAAAGAACTGGAACTGGTCATTTGTGAATATGTTTGACCTTTCTGCTGCCGGAACCCCAAAGGCTCCCGTGACTCGAATGTTCTGAGAACTTGGGCAGCATCAGCTGGGTAAAAACAAGCAGGCAACACGTGCTAGGACCAGTGTTGCATGACCCACATGTGAGTGAGACAACACTGAGGAAGAACACAGAAGATCAGGTATTGCCTGGTGCCTGCTAAGGACAGGCAAATCACACCAGATTCTGAGAACGTCAGCTCCTTGCCCACCTGCCTGTAACGGGCAGCTCTAGGCGGGCGGCCAAGTGAGTGGCAGCTGCTGGAGGACTCACATCACAATACTTAAATGTCAGAACATCTTGAAATTATAAATGACATTTTGTAACTCAAAAAGTGTTGCTGCCAGCAGGGGAATTGCCAGATTGGCTGCTAAAGGGGTGACCACACAGCTGGAAGTTAAAGAAATACTTAGGTGCAAGGTACTGCATTACATTAATCATATACCATGAAAAAAAATCCCAACCAACCATCTCTACACCTCTGAAACGGCCACTGTCACCAACCTGAAAGCTGATATGAATTGAGTCATCTGTGAGAAGGAACTGAAATAGAGCGAAATGTGATTGAGAACTGAGAACTGTTTAGAGACATTATATTTGATGTCTAAAAAGCCAAAAAATTCACAGTAAGGATGAAAAAGTGTGTAACTTCAACAAAAGCAAGCTGAGATCATAGAGGAAGTAAGACAAAAAAACAGCAGTGAAACTGTAACAGATGGAAAGCAGGCGACTGTGAAAATTGTTGGTATATATTAGCAGCTAGGAGCTATCTATGAGAAGGAGAGAGGCTAAATGACACTAGCAGGAAGTTTTGAGCAGCTGAGCTATAGGAACCGATAAAATTGACAGATATCCTGGCAATGGTACATGGTTGCATGAAATCAGGAGAGTTGTCAGTGGTGATGCAGTGAAGATGAAGCTGAGCTGGCAAGAAAGGCTTCGGGTCCTGCCTCTCGTCCCAGGGCGCTTTCTGGGTTTTACCTAACAGCTCTTTAATGTGACATGCGTAAGCAGTGTTCCCAGCCACGACCTCACTTTTCCTTTGGCAAAGAGCTGACTGCTAAGCCACAGAGCTGTGCCTCCTCAAAAGTCTGCCCTGTGAATCTCTCCTGCCCTATGGGTCCTTGACTTTCTCTTCATGTCCTAGGAATGTCGCATTTTCTTTGGTCCATGGCAGCAGAGCATCGATGTGATGAACAACTACCTGCTTCAAGCGAGCCTGCTGTATGGCTTGGGAGGGGGTTTGGTTGGAGCTGGGGTAGAAGGAGCTGTGAGGGAGCTGTGCCACCTCCCGTGCCACGACACCAGCTGAGTCACAGAAGGTGGATGCTGATGCCGTCTCCTCCTCTTGCAGCTACGCTTTAAAATAAAGCAGTACCAAATCCTATGGCTGCACCCTGGGCACGATGTCAGCTGGGGTTAGGTTGCAGCCAGGCTTGTAGCTGCTCAAGCTGACTTATGGGCAAGGCTGGCAGCACGAGAGCAAAGGGAGAGCTGGGGACGGGGTGAGAGAGGCTCTGCTGTATCCAGCTACTGGGGCATCAGTCCTGAGCACCGTCAGCTCGGTCTTGGCTGGAGTCAGTCACATTTACAGCCACTGTAACTGTGAGCAGCGTATCAAAGTTGCAGTACTATAATGCTTGCCAGTGGTCTTTAACAAGTGAGATAAATCTCATTTTGACTGCACACAGCTATATGTATGTATATATGTGCATGTGGGTGTAGCTGTAGAAAAGTAAGAATGTAGAGAGCAAGCATATACATACACTCTCAGAATCATTATAGACTCTTTTCTGATCAGTAAAGACAGCACACACATACAAAGACTGAGAATTCAAGTAAATTGAGCCTTTAGGCAACGTGCAATAGATGGAAGAACAGGAGAACCCAAAATCTGGAAGGAAAACCACAAAATAATTATACAACCATTATAAAGTCATGGAAACCGGCTCAATTCTTTAGATACGTATGGCTGGCACTAATCCGGCAGTACAGGCATAGGTAGAGGAGATGCAGGGTTAGTTTAAGTGGAGACAGTAAACACAGAAAACCACTGTTCTAGAGGCACCCCAGTCCTATCAGCAGTCTCAGGGTTAGTGGCATTTTCTATTTTAAGCACAGAGGGAATCTCACAGGAGAGACCATAATCAGATGAAAGTGTAAGCCCTCCAGACAATAAACAAGGTAAAGATATAAATCTGGTCCTGCTGTCCTACTCAGGCAGAGCTCTCACAGGCAAATCTTTTTCTTCTAGTTTAAATTGGTCTAAGTGGAGCAGCATTACTAAAGAATTACCATGGAGAAGAAATTATTTCCAATCTGAAAAAAATGCAGCATTGGTTCAACAGAGAGAACTTAACTCAATTTCTGCCTTAACTTCAAAATCTTTTTTGGAGGTCTGGCTGTCCGAGAGCACAACGCCCCACTCTGCGGCAGCTGAGGACATGGCTGGTGATGCTCAACCGTCCTCTTTATAGCACGGCTGCATTTAGACTCCTAAGAGAGGTATAACTCATTGATTCAATGTTTATTTTCTGTTATGGTTTCTGCTTCCAGCCACTCTCAGGACATCCTCAGAACCTCGCAGGTGAGCCGGGTGTCTGGCTCTCCTCTGTCGCTGGATACCTGTGTCAGTGCTGGAGATTGCTATTTACTGCTATTCATTCAGAAGACCTGCCCACGCAACTAGTGCATAAGATAATAAAAAATTCAGTAAGCTTTCAGAAACAGAACATTATTCATCTGCTCAGAAACATCTGGACATTTCAGGAGTCCTGCTAAATTTATGGAGTCTACTCAACAAATCTAAGTTTTTTACTCAGGGGTAAATAAACCATTCTGGGGGCTTTGCCAGGCATCTTCTCTCCCTTTCTTGTCTCTGTACACTATGAATAATGCATCTTCACAGAGCACAAACCAGCAGCATTAGCTCCTTGTTTCCTTTTGTATATTTTTAGGAGCTACCACACTCTGTTCCCAGTTACGGAGGGGCTGATGCCGATGTGATGCTTGCAGCCAGGTGGGTTACAACCCAGCAGCCTGGCTCTCCTCTGCGCTGGGAAGGGACCCTGGTCCCACAGGCAAGAACCCTGGGCTGCCAAAAAATAGCGTAGCTGCACTGATTGCCGAGGAGCCGCTGCCGGGTACACAAGGTTAGGCATGGAGAGACAGCGCTGAAGTCTGAAATGTAGGACACTGGCCGGGGATGAAGTTTGTTCTTATTTAAAACTATTGATGTTGAGAGAGAAACTGAAATCACAGTCCATGTGAGAAGAGGTTAAGAGCTGAGCAAAATCTCCTGTTACAAGGGGAGGTCGGAAATATATGCCAGGATCTCAAGCAGCTCTATAAAGACTTCCCCACAGGAAAAGGAGAGAGAGAAGGAAAAGGATTATTTGAATCCCTTTATCTAAATATTCTCTCCAAGATAGAATCTACATCTAAAAAAGTGAACATGTCATGTCATGTTTATTGAAATAATATGGAGACGCCATCCTTTCCTTCCTTTCCCCCTTCCTTTTCTCCATCCTTTTCGTACCTAGGCCAAGTTTAAACCATCATCTGCCTTGCGAAGGCTCATGCATTGGCCAAGGTCCATGTAGCTTCTCCCTGCTCCATGCAAGGTGTAACAGTGACAATTGCGAATGTCCTTTATTTTGCCCTCATTCAGAAAAGCCGGTCATTCATGTATGGACATCACTTGTGAAACACCCATGAGTAAAAGCACGGTGATACGACCAACAAATACTCCACATGGTAAAGGTGGCTGTCATTTCAATTCAATAACGAATTGGCTTGCTTTCAATTTCTTTCACGAGAAGCCTATTTTCATTTTGCAGAAGGACGAGGCAGAGCACTCAGACAAGGGTGAAACCCATCCAGTTTCAGTGAAACGCACGGCGAAGCCCCTGCCCTTCCCGGGGGCAGAGAAGATAACGGCCGGCTGCCGTGCCAAGCCCCGGCACTGGGGACGGAGAGGCAGCAGGCACCTGCCTCGGGCTGGGGGCAGCTCCCTATGCCAGAAGGGTCCCCAAAATTTTCGGATAGGTGACACCTCTCACGACCCAGAGCCGCCCCAGCTCAGCACATGCAAACCGTGTCCCTCTGGCTTTCACAGCACGGCATCTCCCCACTCACCTCACATCCCTTTCCCTTGTCTTTTTTTTATGAGCAATGCTATTATGAAGTTATTTCTTAGGCTATCTTCACTTTCTACAGTATTTTTTTTCTTTATTTATATTCTTCATCATCTTTTTATGCAGTAAAACAAATAACAAATCCATTGGGGTTTTAAGAAGTGCTCAGAATTGGCTTCACTTTGTTAACGTTAGGATTAGATTTGCTTCAAAGCCCACTGCTTCCGAAAAGGCTCACTCTGCTTCATGCGTTGTACAAGTGACCCAAGCCTTACTCTCCACTCTTAGAAAAGCAGTCCCTGAAAAGAGTAAAGCAGCTTTTGGCACAGAAGAAATTTTCTTATCATTTGTGTTACAATGATGAGACATGGGATACAGACAGGTTAATGTATTTTTTCCCAACTTGTTATTCGCAATCAGGAACAAAACTGTAGAGAGTCGTATTCTGTCACACTGCCTTTGCTTTGCTGTAAATACCATCTAAACCCACATAGTGATTAATAGGCTATGAATGCATGGGTTTAACCGATAATTATACGTATTATTTGCATAGCGTACTTCAGCCCGTGTTTATCTTTCTTGCCTTTAATATTTACTTCAAGTAGCGACAGTAGGTAATTAGTCTCATAAAACTTCTCTGTCTGAGCAGATTAAATTCTATTGGATCAAAAAATACTGAATTCAGCTTTGAGTTTAAGTCTTTTTAAAGCAAAAGTGTAGCATCTCTTTTAAGACCCAGTCAGTCTACATTAAGAGCTAACACATACTTCTGAGCGCTGCTTGCTCAGTTTCAGCTCTGATTTTTCTGCCCGTCACCAGTGATGCAGGGAGCGCAGCACGAAGGTGTGATAGCCTGGCACAGAAAGAGCCTTGAAGCATGAGGCCTTGTGCCATCCCTGTTATTAGCTGTGCCTTGCTCTGTGCAGTTACAGAGGAGATTTGTTTCCCAAGTCCTGATCTAGGCTAGAACATGATTTTTCTACAGTGCCAGCAGTGTTAGGCCAGGCTCATCTTTGAGGGAGAGCCTGCAGACAGCGGTGAAGCAGGAGAGGATGTCTGCTCCTCTTTCGGGGTACTGCTAGTGATGCATCAGTGGATTTAATCAATTCCTTTGCTGCAGCACAAGTGATCTCATTGTGTCAGAGCAGCAAGCGCTGAACGTTTGCAGGGAGGCAGGGGCGCAGAGCCCTCGCAGCGCGCCGTGGGCAGCACGGAGCCATCCGGCACCTGCAGCCGGCTCAGCTCCCGGCGCTCTCGGCTAGCCGGCAGCAGGCTGGCGTGGTCCACCTCACCGCTGCCCGTTCAGGCTGCCGTGTGTAGCCTGTGGTCTCTTTCCGTGCTGGATACCTCGACCTAGAATGTTTTACCTTTCCGATGAGCTGAGAGTTGTGCGGGATGACAGCACGCCCTCTGCACAGTCACAAAACTGAAGTCGAACTTAGTTAGCAAGGATCTGATTTCAAGGAAAGAGAATAAAATGAAGCAAAACCCCTTTCTGCTAGAGATTGCGCACGGTAGTTTTATACCTGTAAGGCTTCAGATGCATAAATTCTGCTTTGAGGAACATGCTGTTTTATTAGCTCCATGAAAGACTTGCAGGCACCAGGGAGGGGGTGACTATCTTTTAACCTGCAAAGGGGTGCAACTGCTGACATTTCGAAGAGGGAGACGTGCAACACATTTGATTGCAGCTACCTTACAAAATAGGGCATCTGCATGAATGTGATAATTTTCTCTTTTCAGGAGAAAAGAGAGGACAAACACAGGCTGGGAGCAGAATGACTGGTATTTACCTGAGCTGTGTGTTCATGGCTCAGTTCCTAGGCTGTGCATACTACGCTGTTTCTGAGTTAGAGCTGTGAGGAAAATAAAACAGCCTGAAGCATGAAGTCCACTTAGATTTAATTTCTACTTTGAATTTGTGCTTTTTGCAAAGATGGAATGTGGATTTTAGTGCTTTCACAAGCAATGCGTATACCAACTCTCTTTCCTGTCCTTGATGGGTGCGAAGAAAGACATACAGACAGACAGACAGATGATCAACAGTTCTTCACCACCTGGGACCATAAATATTTCCCTCTGGGAAGCTGGAAGGTGTTTTAGCAGCTGTGAAGATGGATAGAAATTCTCTGGGGGAGAGCAGCTCTCAGGCGTGCACTGACTGGTCCTAAACGCCTGTTCCCAAACCTGTCCCACAGCCACCACCGACAGCCAGGCAGCTCTCACCACGCGTTGGGGTTAAACCATCTCTGAGGGGCTGTGTTCTCGTTGGGATACATGGGAATGCCGTGCTAGCCCAAGGCCACCGGGACTTTTGTATCATACGCAGCACATCAGTCACATTCGTTGTGCTGATCTTCCCCAGCAAACAGTGTTATGAGAAGGAGTTTTCATCATACGGGTTCAAAATAGCATGACAGTGCCAGTATCTTCCTTAGAAACACTCTGGGTTTATTTTCAGACTTCGTGGGAGGCAGGAGGGGTGAACAATGGACAAGTTTTCCACTGCCCGTACGAGACTCCTCTGCTGTCCTGCTGGACTGGCACTTTGTTTTGGGTGGGTTTTTCAGGGAGGGGAGGTGTAGGTGCACTGGTGCATCGGCGTTGCACTGGAAGAAACAAGGAGATGCTTTCGAATCCCACAAGACGGAAGGCAGCGTGACAACCACAAACTGGAAAACATCCTTATTGAACAAGCGTTAGGAAAACAAAAAAATGGTATTCATGCTTGAACTGAAAGAAAGTTTTCTAATCTCATTGTCCTTTTAGGCAGGTTTTTCTAATATCAGACCAGACTATAGCAAAGTTATAATAATTTAAAAGAAAAAAAAAAAAAGATGGAATTAAATGGATTCTCAGGGATGTCAGGCCTGAGTGGGTTATAAACTTTCAGAAGTTGAGTTCCTCCATTGAGACCAGTGGAAAGATGTCATCAGAAGCAAAGGTACTGGATTTCTAGCAAGCCTGTTCCAGAAGATAAGGATAAGCTTATTTCATAAACATTTGCCCTAGGAAGAAGGTGCAGCAGAGTGAAGTCCTGAAATGATAAGAGACCACTGATGTTATGCATTCCTATCATCAAAATTGAAAATAGCTTTTGGGTCTTGTTGTTCAAAAAAGAATTTGATGCTCACAAATATGAGGGTTATCAGGCTTTTTTGAAACAACTTTCTGTACCCGAGAGGGGATTTATTTTCATGCTCATTATAACACCAACACAAAAGATACCATGAGAGTAAAAGTCCTGAGAAATTACATTCAGGGGCAAGTAAATAAAAAGGGCCCTTCTAGAGTTTGCTATGGGCAGGAGGAAGCTGATGCCCAGAGGAGGGGTGGGAAGTGAACCTCTGCAGGTGGGTGAGAGGCGTCCTTCAGAGGGAGGAGAAGGCAAGCAGGACAAAGATAAAAATCCACATATTGTTAAGCCATGCATCTCTTTTACCTCATTTAAGAAAAATGGTGGAAATCCTCTTCATCCAAAGGGGGAGAAATCCCTTCTTCTCATCTTTCAGAGTTACTGAAATCTGCCTAGACGTCCGTAACCCCCTGTGAGAGACATGTTTGGGAGCAGGGAGAGCAGCAGCAGCGCCGCTTACCCCCATCCTCCCGCCTTCAGCAGGTATTTACGTTCTGCCGGTCACCATCCTATCGAGGGCACAATGTCTTGGCCCAGGAGGAGCCAGTCCAGGGAAATTCCCCCACTTGCACGCAAAATTTGGAGCAGAGGAGACCAGGTCTTCATAGGCTTGGTCCTTCTGCAGAGCCTGTCCCACAGGTGCCCCAGGTCAGGCAGCGGGCACCGAGCTGCAGCCGTCCCTCGGGGACACCCTGCTCTAACCGCGGGGCCAGCGGCGGCCGTAGCGCATCCGCGGTGCCTTGGTCCTCCTCCTTTGTGGTTTGTGCTCTCTGACTCTAAAATCAGCACATTGGATGAGTGTGAACGGCATCCTTGTGCCGTTCCCAGGTCGGTATTTGGCAAGATCAATATCAGAAGAGTCTCTCTCATGAAGCAGGAATTCCGTTCACTCCGTTGTATTGCTGATGTTTTACAGGCTGATGTCACCTGCCAAGGATGTCGCTCACCACGAGAAGGGCTGTACCAGCCCTGTGCTCCAGCGCCGTCGCACGGCCCCTGCTGAGCGGCTTTTGGAAGCAGCACGGGCGCATGTGCCAGATGCTTTACATCAAGGCAGGTGAGATGCATAGATTAATCTTTAAATTTTTCAGATAAATTCAGGACTTTGTACGTACCGTGCAACACAATCCACTGAGGGTCTGGCATCTTTCTTTGTTTCAACTTTTTCTTCTGAAAACTCCAGGAATCTTTCTTTTTCTCTCCAGGGACTTTGAATCCTTTCAAACCTTGAAAGTAGTATGATTAAGTCTTGAGACAAGAGTACAAGCACAGTGATGTTTTTTTCCTTTTTCTTTCTTTCTTTTTTTTTTTTTAATTGTTTAAAAAAATAAATCTCTGGTAAGCTGTAGATGTTAAGTGTGGCCTGTCCTCGTTGCTCCAGCATTTCTAGCCCTCCTTGCACTTTGCTGGTCTCTTGAATTCACGATTACCTGGTCACAGGCAGTACCAGAGCTAAAAGGTTATGGTGAAAAGAAATATTTCTGATTACCTGGTTTTAACGTGGTGTTTCTGTCATTCTTTAATATAAAAAACCCCTAATTAATAGAAACTTGCAGTTTATCTTCTCTGTGATATACACTTCTGTCATTCCCCATCTGTCTCCAATAAACTCCAAATAAATTCTATTTGAAGGTATTTCCTCTGAAGCTCAGGTTTCTTTTGTGCCTCTTGGAAGGAGGGAGGTAGAGAGGACTAGTGTTTCATATCTGGATGGGTCATTGCCCTACATTTATTTAATCTAGTTACCATCTAACATTTTACATGACTTTTTTGGCATGCCAGAGCAAAGCTTTTCAATGATCAAGACAAACCACGCCGGGGAAGAATGCTAATACTACTCTGCCCTTGATAGGATGGTGACTGGCAGTATATAAATACCCCCGACAGAATGACAGAAATCGCTCTTCTATATTTACCAGGAGCCCTGGGCCAACACGCGCAGTGGTGGGAACCCATCTGCTCTGTTGCAGTCATTTTATCAACACGCTACTATTTAACAGCTGAGGCTTTTGTAATGTATTTTTTTAGCTTGGCGTGCACAGTGAAGAGGAGTGCCTTTAATAGCAGTATGACAAAACCAAAATAAATCAGAAAGGTGAATTGTAAATTAAAAGATCTAGTGATTCATCTGATGAATCATACAAAGGAACAAATTAATTTAGGTATTACTTGACCACCTAGATTTCCTACTACAAGCCTGACATCATTAGCTCGGTGTTGATGAGCGCTCTCTTCTAGTGTTTGATGCACACGTGGGCAAGGAGAGGAGGGGGGGCCCGGGCATCCTTGATTTGGGGGGCTCGGGGCTCTCGCTGGGGCATGGAGAGGGTTTTGATCAGAAACAGGGCAGGTCCGGAAGACACTGACAGATCCGTCTCCTCTGGATACACGCTGGCAGACTGTCGGAGGGATCTGCTGCGGCTGACATTTCTAGTCACGGCATTTCAGACTTTTTTTTTATAATTTTAATTTATACTTACCAGAAGTTACTACACACTATACTGCTGAGCAGCTGCCTTTTCCAGCCTTTTGGCTTTGTTTCCCATGACAATGTTTCATTTTTCATTTGGATATTTGCTCGCATGAACATTTCTTTCCCATTCCTAGAAATGCAACTTTTTGGCCCAAAGTTCAAAATCAGCCACCGGAGCACTGGAGCCAACGGCTGGTCCCATATTTCCCTGAATGCAGGAAAGCCTGAGTGCAGCTCAATCTACCTTGCACCTAAGTTTGAAATACAGGTCAAACATCAGAGTTTATTTCTGTCTAAAACTTGAGCTATATTGGCAGCGCCGGCGTGTGTCTGTGGGCTGATGAGAAAATGCCCTTACCTTTCATTTTCAAACCAAACTGCTCTCACTTCCCATCGCTCCAGACACTTTTGCCTATCAACACCTCAATGCAGAAAAGTCCTTAATACTTAACTTCAAGCATGTGTCTAAATTCACTCGTGTCTATCAAAGAATTTAAGTTTAGTTCTATTAACAGAACAGGGCATTAATCTCCGTTGTTGAAAAAAGCGTGAATTGCACCCAAGGCACCAATGTTTTAGCCTCTGTGCAGCTGTGTGAGAGTCTGGAAGTGCTCTTTCTGCAGGCAGAGTATTGGATGGACCGACAGCAGCAATGAAAGCTCTTTCGTCCTTTCCATAAAGGCAGTAATCTCTCCCCCCTCCAAATTTTATGTATTAGCTCCAAAAAAAGGAGGCATAAACATGTTGTAAAAAGACAGCTGCTTTAAAAGCCTGCTTCCCCAAAGACAGACCGTGAAATATATTGGTGTGAATTCATAATGTCTGAGCAGTCTCAGCTGAATTAAAGACTGAAAAGATGACTATAGCAACCAAATATAATTTCAGAATTCAAGTTAGCCAAACGAGGCAATTCAAGGTTTAAGCGGTACTTTATGTTCCTAATATTTTCCATAGCAACTTTCAAAAACACAAAGGTAAAATAATCACTGTTGCAGAACAACAAATTTCTCTCAGGGAAACTTCAAGTCTGGGTATTTTTGTACAGCTGTGGCTTTTTTCTCCCCCTTTGGAAGACTGGAAAATAAAGTCCTGCTGGATGAGTCTGTAAGCAATAGCAATTTTAAGACTTTTATATTCCCAATAGTAATTTATTTTAAAAATGAAAAAGGTAATGAGCATGTAACGACCTTAAATTAATTTTCACTTTAAAACTCAAAGAAAATACCACCTCTGTCAATGAGGTGTTATCACTGTTCCATATTTGTATGCTTTCAGGAAATTAATTTACTGGAATGAGCTGGGTTAGAGATTGATAGGATAAGCTGGAAAAGGTTTTGATTGCCCCAGCATTAATATTTCTACAAAAATGCGTACAGAAATTATGCAACACGAGCTGATTTGTATTTCAGTCGGCCAGTCTATGAAGCCTTTGAGGGAAAGGGAGTAGAGGGGAAAAGTGAGTCTAATTTAAGTAGTTTTCCAAGCTGTCTCTGCTAAATTCTTTGCACCCTACTGAAAACAGAGAATCAGTGCTTAAACTGCGGTGTGCCTTTCAACCAGCTATTGACCCAGAACAGCAGTCCTGTTCCGGGGTATAAGTGCCTGATTTTAATTAGCTGACACAAACTTTTCTCCCAATCCATCACACTCAGGTTCCACGTGTCCTCAGCTTTCACTGGGTTTCTTAACGATGAGAATGATTATCTCTGATGAGAAGTTTCATTTATCTCTTAGGACCGTCCCTTTGACATAGCCTGCAGCAGGACACGGCACACCGATGTGCTTGTAAAAACACAGATATGGCATATGAGGGCATTGCTGAAGTCTAGTTAAAGGCAGAACTTGGTAATTTTTTCCTTGATAAAACTTCTCCTTGCTAAATGCAAAAAAGTGAGTATTAAGCACAAGGTAAGAGACACTTTGGATTAAAAACTATGAGCATGAAGGTAATTTTCTGTGTTACACAAGACCCAGATGAAAGAGCAGAAGGGAGACGGTGCCCCGGGGATGGCGGTGGAGCTGCACACGGGGTGCCCTGCACACTGGGGTGCCGAGCACGGGGCTGCCCGGGGCACCGGCGTCCCAGCCCCCCCTTTCCCCAGAAGGCAGCGGCGATGGTGGTGCGGCAGCGCTCAGGGCAGCAGCACCCTTGCCTGGTGCTGGATAAGGCCAGGGAGCTGTGAGTGCTCTGAGCACTTCAGAGAAGATCCTTAACCTTCGATATATATATTTAATATTTTTTTTTTTTAAGAGAGTCAGCATTACTTCCTTCATGGCCACTGCTGAGCACTACATAAATCCATATCCACACTGTGATTAATGGCTCTTTAGTACCAAAGGAAGGGGTTAGATAATGCTTTTAATCACTGTCAAACTTCATCATTTTCCCACTTTCTTTTCCTGTCTCCTGTGAAGCATCTTCACAGCAAAACCTAATGAAAGCTGCCTTTACATGTTGGATGGACTTGCAATGAACTCCAGATGATGTGTATCATACCTTTCCCATGTAGCTGCTGAAACTGAGCTTTGTGGGTCTATGACTCTTTGTTAAAGTGCAAGGATTCAGGTTCTGCCTGTTTCTGTTCCTTGGCTGGGGGGAAAATATAATACAGAAAGAGAAAGTCAATAGTGGCCTAATGGCATAGACAATGAAGGTCATCTTCTTCCGCAGCTGATGCAGTAACTTGGTTTCTGGCTCACACAGCATTTGATGTCTCCTTCGGCTTGGATCTTCACTTGTGCATGAGAATCACCTCAGGATGGAGTTTAGATTTCATAAAGTATGAAAATGCAAGAAATTGCAGATAGTCACAAGGCTCAGTTTTCACAGAGTGCCTGATTCCCTCATCTCTCGAGACCAGCGAGACACAGTCGCAGACCCAGCCGCAGGCACGGTCCTGCTGTGCCAGGCTGCGAGAGAGCCCCGCGCGCCCCGGGCCACCCCGTGCAGGTGGCCAGCAGCCACCCCGGGGTGGGCATAGCCGCGTGTGTGATGCCGTACCCTCAAACACAGCCAGACGTGGATTTATCCTGCCTGACTTCAGACTCGCCGCTGGGATGCCAAAATCACCCTCTGGTCCCTGCAGCAGGGAGAGATGTGTCTGCAGCGAGCATCTCAAAGCAATTTATTTTGCTGTTTTTTTCCATTGATGTGGACACCGTCAGGATGGCAAAGACAGGCAGGTCTCAGGAGGGCTGTCTGAGCACTTGCATCAGGACCTTTGGATCTGGAGTCCCTCCGGCTTTCAGCCCTCACCCTGCTCTTGGCTCCCCAGAGGTGTAGGATGGGGCCATCAGTCCCTCAGCCTTTCCCTCGGCATCCAAAGCCGTGCTCGGGGAAGCCAAGGATGCTGCAGCGCGATTCTTTAATTTGGAGCTTGGCCAGGCCTTCTGCCTAGCCAGGCGATGGAAAGACGAGCTCTCCCTCTCACTAACAAATAACTGGCAATCAGTAATTTAGTTTTTCAAGGGAAGGCAGTGTAGAAAGGTTCCCTCTTCTTAGCAGTTTTGTTGTGAAATTACTGGTTCCAGTTTTAATTTTTGCATTTGCCATCATTGGCCTTGTGAGTCTTTTCAGAGAGGGAGCCAGAAAACCATAATTCTGTTACATGACACATGCTGAACTTATTCCTTTCTAAATAACTCCTTTTTGATTAAATGGCAGTGGCAGAATGTTTGCAGAGTCGTGTGAAACCTCTAGGTTGTTTTTTTTTTAAAATATAAAGACATGATTTCTATCACTGAGAAAATATTTGCTAAACCCCAAATTTGTGACTAAAGTTTCCTATCCTCACGCAATTCTTCATTTTCAAAAGCATGTCTGATTCACTGAAAGTGGAAAGCCATACTTAAACTTCTAAAAATTTGTAATAACTCTAATTGCATTTTAATATTTGATACGCTTCATAATTGCGGAGAAAGTATTGACATTGATGCCGAGCCTGATATAACTCTGCCATCCTTTACAATACTCGAACTGCCCTACAAGAGCATTTGGATGATGATGGTGATAGTTGTAATTACCTATGATCTGAGATGGACAGTAGTGACATGTTTTATTCAAAAGACATGAATCATTAGTGCCTTTGCAACAGCCTGTAGAGAATGAGAATATTTATTAACTGTAAAAGACTAATGTCTGCTCTCACAGGCTTTCATTGGTGCCAGCTCAGGTCAAATCTGTGTACGGACTGTAAGGAGGCACAGCCAGCCGGGGAAAAATACAGAGAAAGCTACAGTAAAGCCTGAAAGAGTGTATCAATAAACCATGCACACTTTAAATGTAGCCTCATTGTCCTGGAGCTCCTTAACGCTGTTCACTGAGTACTGTGTGCGTACGTGTGTGTACATCTATATGCTGAATACTAATGTCCTGAGCGCTTTCTGCAGTCAGTTCTTAACCTTCACGTGTCCTCAGAGAGTTAACAAAGATATTTGGTGTTCCAACTTTAAGCAGCACCGACGGTTAATGTTTTCCGGACACACAGGGCAGGGAGGGTTATTGCTGTTCCCTGCCCAGTGTACTCCGTGACTGGTGTCCAGCTTAGTACAAGGGGAAGTTTCCTGGAAAAAGGCCTGCAGGTAGGTGCCCAAATGCAGTTCCGCTCTGAAAACCCCACGCGTAAAATAAATGCCTTCTCAGGCAGAGTCTATAAGGCTCCCTGGTGCACACATCCGTCTCCTCCGGCACAGCCCAGCAGGACATGGCAGCGTGGCCTCCACCAGCACCCCGGGAGCGCGGAGCCCCAGGACGCTGTACGGGACCGGCACAAGATCCCTGCCGCTCACGGTGCTCCTCTGGACGTGGCTGTGATGGGTACGAGTGCTCCGTCGGCTGACTCCGGCTTCCTAAGCATTCCAAACCAAACAGTTGAGACTGACCTTTACAATTCCCCTAAGACATTTTTGCATTTGTATTTGTATTAAAAAACAACCAGTGGTGACGTACTGTGTGTCATACCAGGGTACCCCATCCCGTGCTGCAATGCGCCTGGCTGATGAATGGTCTTTGCAGAAACCATTAACATTTTTCCCAGTGTGAGAATTTTGTCCATAATACCCTGAGATCTTTCATCTTATTAAAGACTATTTTGTGAGACTGAAAGACAGCCTTTTTCCTGCATGGCTGGGGTGGATGAAGTGCACTCGCATCCATGAACCTACTATGCATGATATTGGAGAGCTCCTGTAACTGTGCATGCTCCTTGTGCCAGCAGTGACAGAAACGCTGTGGAAATGCCTCATGATATTAAAACCCAGAGCTATTCAAACACTGTGACCTTTTTTTCTTGAAAACTTCATTGAATTAAGTTAGTACCAGTAAAACTGTAATATTTCAAAGATTCTGAAAATGGCTTGAAAAGAAGTTAAGGGTATATTTTTGGCCTGTGCTTTGTCATTTCTCACAGAGATGGGAGAACAAGGCAATGCTGAAGTATACGATGCCACCACTGCGGGACCAGTCCAGGGACGGCACAAAGGAACCGTCCCCCAGACGCTGCTGACCCCAGCTGCTGCAGGTCGGGTCAGCCTGACGCTACCTTCTGCCGTTCCCAACGGAGTGGCTGACGAGGGCGGCATGTGGAAATTTTTGCCTCCTGTTCAATGTGGTTCAGGTCAGAGGTAAGAAAAAGTCGACACCCTGAGCTTCTGGGTGACTGACTGTCCATCAATACATTGTCTCAGCCTTTTGGATGCTACATGCATCTCTGCCAGCAGAAGGACAGAATTAGCCTGGAAAACAGCTCTGTGCACCTCGAGGTGGTTTCTCCCCCAGCCCCCAGCTGTCCAGTCTCCTTCAGCACAGAGACATGGTTGTTCACCGGGCCGGGGTCAAGCTGTGCTGGCCCTGCTGCCCTGCATGGTGTCTGCGGAGAGGACAAGTCACCTCCGTGTCACCCAAACCCACTTGTGCCAGGCAGGAGCTGTCAGCAAGTTGAAATGGCCTCCAGAGGCTGCAGCAAGACCCTGCCAGCAGCTGGAGGAAAAGCTGGTGGCCTGATTGAGCTCAGCAACCATAACCATGAACGCGTGGCATCCTTGAAGGATGGAGTGAAGCAACACAAACTTTGGAGCAAAGGGGCAGTCCCAACAATCTCCTTCCAGACCTTTGTCCGTGCAATTCCATGGCCTTAGGACCAAATTAATAAATGGTATGACTTTGGCTCTGTGTTCATAGCCAAAAAAACCCCAGCATTGGTCTTGTAAGTGGTCTGGGGGCTGCAACGGACCCCCGCATGGGCACCTGGAAGCTCTCTTCCTCTCCCCACTTTGAGTCCTGCCCCATCCTGCAGCCCCAGCAATGACTGTACATGCCGGGCGATGCTCGGCACGGGCTTTGCCTTGCAGAAGCAGCGGAGGCTCATGGGGTGTCTTAGAAGACAGGATCAAAGCGGTGAGGAGCCGTACGCTCTTTTGATTCCTTAATGGGCGTTTTTCATGCTAGCTCCCCTCCTGCCTGGCTGTCACGCCATGGAGCACACATGCTGTAAAAGCATTCCCGGCTTCAAAGCCCCCTCTTTGGCAGTCCGACTTCTTTTTCTCCCACTGAGCTATTCCTCCCGGTGATGGAGGGACCAATACAGCTGCTTGCCCGAGCCATCCGCAGGCAGCACCACACAACGTCTTGTTCACCCAAGATACGGCAGGCAGGGTTGGTATGGGGGGGACAGAGGGCACCCCCTCTGCGGTCCAGCCTGGTACCGACCCTTCCCATCCCGATGCTTTGGAGAGCACAAATGGTCTTTCTTGGCTTAGAAACCTCTTGAAACATGTAGAAGAACCATTCTTCCTTGTGTGGCAGCTCTTGAGTCTGTGAGGGAAAAAGAAAAGACATTTTGTACTCATTGGTCAGCAGCCTCTTTGCTTTTGGGTGCTTTGGGGGTAGGGGCATATCTGACATTTAGGGTCATTTTATGGGATCATTTCCTTGACATACCATTGTGATGGGAACTTTGCTGGGGGAGGGGGGGCGGGAAATGACTTTAAAGGTAAGCAAACAAATAAAAAAACCCACCTGATATTACAAACTGAAAATTCAGATCAGCTGAATAATTTTGTCAAAAGAATTTTCTACTGGCAGTTGCTATTTTAATTCTTTTTTTTATTATTCTTTTTTTACTATCAAATTAGCTTTTTGGAAAAAGTCCTACAAAGTGAAAAGCACTGAAATGAAAGTTTCTGCATGCAATATACTCAGAATATTCAGATTTTTAATGCAGGAATTGCCTTTTCAAAGTATTGTAATTTCATTTTCAAATGTATGTAATTTTTTATGTATGATAATTTCATATTATTTATTTACCTGTCAGTAATGCTATACTACAAACTCATACTGGATTTTGATAAAGAATTGCATCTTAAAAACCCATTGATGTTTGAAAGTAAGAAAAAAAATCTGTTTTAAAGGATATTTTTTTTGAAACACATTTTGAAAATGTGAGGGTCTAAGTTTGAAATTCAAAGTCAGTTTGAATGACTAACTCAGTCCAACATTTTCACAGCACAGCTTTCTTCCTTTCAGCAATGGGAACAGGCTGACACGAGAGGAAAGTAGAAAAGTCTCCAAAGAATAACATTGTAATTCATCTTGAAATAAATGTTGAGGGTCTGTGACTGATTCCTGTGATGGTAGTGCAAAAAAAAATAACAGGGATAACTAGAAGATAAACAGAAGCAGTTAAAGTAATCTATCTGAATGTATCACGATGCTGTTAGTAAGTATTGGTATCTTCCAACTAGAGAAAATAAATATTCCTCCTATGACAGAATTGCAAATGCCATAATATCACCGTGTTTTCTGCCTTGTTTCTTAGAGGAAAAAAAAAAAGTATAAACTTTGGAATTATAGAAAAAAACCTTTATAAACTCAGGATCTGTATAAAATTCTGCTTAGCTGCAACGTGAAATGAAGCAAACATCCCTGATGATACCCGGCAGGCACCGAGCTGTGTGCAGGACCAGCTCCTTGCTTGGAAACCTCTCTCAAAGAGGAAACGGGAGCAGCAGATCTGCTTCGTCTAAGCAGACTAGATCTCCAAGAAGCCTGTGATACCTGGAGACAGCATCACCTCTTATTGTCCTCTGTGAAACAAAGCCCATGGGCATACCCATAACTGTTCTCCACAGGTATGTTCTGAGCGGTGACTGCTCTCCACGTGGTAGGAAAGGGCTCAGCCACCCTATAAAACCAGTTCAAGAGCTTCTTCCAGTGAGGGCAACAAGAGCAGACCCCCCCTGAGGTTTCCTGGCTCTGCTCTGGGGTTAGGACACCCTCCATGAAGGCTGGGAGGGGAGCTGAAAGCCACCCCATTCCTCTGGGGTCAGTCTTAAGGATTGTTTGGTTGATCACTATAGTTTTAATGTGAAGAATTTTTTTCCTCTTTGACAGAGCAAATGATTTTGGTGTACCGGTAACTCATCTGTTGAGTCTAACGCTTTGTGATGGCCCAGAGAGCCATGGGTGCACTATTTAGCTAATTGCTCCTAATCAGTCCTGTTTATTAAGAAGAATTACGTATCCTGGTTGGAGAAATGCACATCACCTTTGGAAAAATTGTAAGGAAAGTCAGCATTTTCTCTCTAGGTTACAACCAACTCTTTTGAAGCTGCAGTGGGTGGAAAGTAATGAAATATCAGCTGTTGGGTCTACCTTGCTAGAGACTGCTTTTGAAACTTTGTGTCAAAACCTTCATGTCATTTGAACACAATTTTCGGAATTTAATTGACACAAACACAATATAAAAGAGTTCAAGCACAGGAGGAGACAGGAGGAATGACGGGTAGCCCTTGAGGGGCTGCAAATGCATTAAGGCTTTGTGCTGAGTAGTAAGAATATCGCTCAGGAGCGACGGTCATTGCCAAAGGTCCCTTGCAGAGTGGTCTTCCCTTGGTGTCCTTTGTGGAGAGGTGGAGAATAGCAACAGTGCAGCATTATAAAATAAATAACTTAGTAAGTGTAGTGTGCATGGAAGATGACGTGCAGTCATAAAAGTGATTTAATGACTTCTTTTTCATGAAGAGTGGCTTTTAGGGTTCAATTCATTGCTAAGCTTGTGGCTAACCACATGCTTGAGAAGATAGGTAAGTCTGCCTTTCTTCAGATCGGCTATGTGTGTCCTCGAACCCTGCTCATTACAGGTGTGCAGCAGCATCCCCCAGAGTAGGTACTTCTGTTTGGCAAAACTGCTCTTCCAGAAGAAATAGCTTTGGGGAAGCACAGCCACCACCTTTCTCAAAATTAAAGGCAGAGGAGCTGGAATAGTTAAGTAATGCAAGTCTCCATCCCTCCTGGCTTGTGTACAAGCCTTACTACACAGAGGGGCAAGGAGCAGGTGAAACCAGGGTCCCTTTCTGATTCAGCCACTATCACTCACTTCACTGCTGGTCTCATCTGCCTGCTGCTGGAAGCCTTCCTCAACCCAGACTTCTTCTCATTACATAAAATTTTCCCCCCGAAGGTTTGACAGCATCCCTCAGCTTCTAAAAAGGGGACCTTCTCTACATTCCTCACAAATAAAACGGATGGCGATGGGGACATGGCCAGGGTCCCCACCCCGTGCTCTCTGCCCCGTGCCGCTGTCTTACAGCTCCCACCTGGGCACTGAACCTGCCGCTGCCGAAAGGAACCGCTCTGGCTGACCCAGGTCCTGCAGCCCGCGGTGCGTTAGCAGAGCTCAGGTTCCCCAGGGAGGGCTAAAAACCTGTTGAAATAGTTTTGCTAAAGACATCAGCAGGAAAGGGATGTAGATGTAATCTTCTGTTCGCTTTAAGGTACTTACACCTTACCCATTGACTTAATTTAAATACTCTGTAGGAAAAAAAAAACAAAAAAACAAATTGGCACATGGAATATTAATTTTACTTGATGGTATCTTCCACTGAAATGGTGCAAATAATGGATTTTGTTTCAGTGGACCATACCAGGTTTCTAAAACAGTTTCAGTCTTACCTAAAGTTTTTATTCAACCCAAATGAAATATTTCAGTCCACTTTCATAGTATTTAGTTTTTTTCAACCATCTTCTTAACATTTAGGTAAATTTCAAGCTATTTTATGCTTAATAATTTGAAGAATTGAAGTAATTCACTTTGAAAATACATAAATGGAGCACTCAGACATTTCCAGAAGTATGAATGACTATTATTTTTTTTTGAAAGAAATTGGAGCCCCCAAATTCATCAAAATATATTCACTGCCCTGCTTCTGTATGTATAATTCACTTTTACACAGGTGATATTTTTTTCTCATAGTTTTACCCAAAAACCCAAATACCGAGGAGAATGCATTCAGAGGATCTTTTGATGACCCTGTCTGGGACTACTGCTGTCTGATGGACCTCTAAGCCCTCCCCCTGGCAAAGCTCTTCTGAATGTGCTTTCCTGGGGAGAAGCCTGATTGTCGATACGCTTTACATTGAGCATATGCTTAACCGCCTTTCTGAGTTTCTGCCAAATGTCTGCGACGCTCTTATCACTGTGCATTGTCCAAGTTCAGAATTCAAAAGAAGAATTTAATGGCCGGTGCATCACTCGGCTTTGAAGGCTGCACAGCTTGCCGCCAGCCCAAGACGGGTTCCCAGCCAGCTGCTCGCTCCCGCTGCTCCAGCAGCTCTGTGCACAGCCGGCTCATCAAAGCCAGCGGCCACCAAGCCACTTCCCACCCCTGGATGCGAGAGCAGCCTCTGCCAGCTGAGGTGAGCATGAGGGGGACAGTAGCTGACGCTCTTGCACCTCCCCAAAGTGGGCTGAGGGCAAGGTGCTGTGATGTCCCCAAGGTCTGGCCTTTCTCCTCGCTCCCCCCCCCTCACTGTCTGGATGGGCACAGCACCGAGCTGTATCAGTGACGCTGCATAAGGCTGAGGTTACCTAGAGGACAGTGTTGGAAACACCAGATCTGGGTATGGATGTAACAGAACAGGGAATAATGGGGAAAATATAATTTGAGGTCATTTGGAAGGAAATTGAGATGGCAGACAGGAGATACAAGAGCAGTGAAAAGGAGACTTAAGGTGTGGGAAAGGGAAATAAGTTGTGCAAATCATAAGTTTGGTGCAGTTTTGGGGTCATTGCCAGGTACTGCAGACCAAATGAGCACAAACACAGCCTGGGGTCGTGCTCACACCGTGTGTCACACCTGCGTCTGTGGTCACGAACCAGGGAAGGGGAACGTGCTGCCCGGGGGGACCACCAGCTTGGCCGTCCTGTGACCCCGTGCCAGCGCCTTCTCCAGGCCTGGCGGCATCCACATACCCACCACTGCTTCGTGGCAGGTTATTTACATCTCCTGCCTGAAAAAGTCTTTATTGTCACTTTTGACTTGTTTTTTTAAAGAATTGCTAGCTTGACAGAAAGTAGAAAAAAGAAATGAAAATTCAGGATCTGTCTCATCCATACCTGCATGCAAACCATAAGCACCGTGGAACCACTACTTAAGCAGAAGAGAGATTTATTTTCAAGCATGTGAGCAGTTTAAGGTCATTTACTTAAAGTTACATTCAAGAAACAACGGTGATGCTTCTGCATTATTCTCTCCTTTTAATGCCACTGTGTATTTAATCCGTCCTACTGTTCAATAGAAATAGCTTACTCCTACGTCTGAGTAACGGATTGGGTTAGAGCCTGCGTCTCAAACACCATCCTGTCACCAGCAATGAATGCCATTTTTAGATCTCTCATTCCAAAGAAAGGTCAGTCACTATTTTAAACAATAGAAGGAGAAAATAGTCAGTCCAATGTTCACTTTATCCTTTCTCCAGGGGATAAAGGGGAGATAAAATAATCACCAGTGTGCCAACGTAATTTTTAATATTTTAATATATTTACACAGAATCAACAGAATCTAGCAATAAGATTTTTTTTCTCAAGATGTGATCATACATTTCTGACAACAGCACAGTAGCATTGTGAAAGGACATCAGATAAGAAATACAGCTGGTTGAAATCTTCTGAATTTCAAGTTCCTTACAACATTTTTCAGAAGAAAAAAGAACTTTCTCCAGAAAATAAGAATAATAAAAAAACCAACAGCTGATCATTAACACAAAGCTACCAGGTGTACTCAATGTTGACTTTATAGGGATTCACCTAGTTTATGGGGAAATGTCCGTCAGGGCCTGGCACATGTAATTGGAAAAGACGGCTCCCTCAGAAGGTGTTTCCCCAAGATTGGGAGCAGTATTTTTGTTTGTGGCTCTCTAGGAGGTCTATGGAGACTACCCTTTCAGCCTAGCCAGCTTAGGTACGTGCCCACAGTGGGGCCAAACGAACACCACCGAGGGGTCTTGGTGGAAATTCACTGGCAAAGGTACTTTAAGCTGCCCAAGGTTTTCCGGCAGCTGCAGCTGAGCTCATGACTTGGCCAGTGGAAGATCTCCAGTACCTCCACAACCACTTGCTGTCCACCTTTACTGAAACCTTCCCAGTCAAGCTTACAAACTAACTTACTGACTTTTCATTTGAGGTTTTAGCATTTACTTTCTATTTTTTTTAACTTTCTGTCAGTATCCCCTAAGGTTTTGGAGGTGATGATCATGAAATTACCCAGCACTTACCTCCTTAGAGAAGAGACAACGTGCAGTTGCATGGCCACTGGCAATAAAACGTCAGTACGAATTATTGTCATCTGGTTTTGTAGAGATTTGTGAGTGAAAGGGTGAGGATAGGATGCAGTGGAAATGCTCTGTCGATATGGTTTGGGCTGAGAGCGGATGGACTCAAGCCTTGCGAGACACAGAACAAAGCTCATCGTTCATCATATAAAATATTCTGCATGAGGAATAATAATACAAGAAACAATCACAGCTGCATTTGTGGTGGTGGCATACACTTTTGGTTACCTAAACCACAAATACCCATAAAAGAACTTCATAAACCTGAAAACAGAAGAAGAAAAGTTCCATTTTGGGTAACTTGGAAATAATTTGTCAGGCTTAGGGCCAAAAAAAAGGGAAAAATTAAAACTACAAACTGATCTGCCTCAGGTTTTATATAAGATGATTTTGGTTTTGCATGGTGAACTCAAATAAACACATTCTATTGTTATCACTTGGGCTTTGAAATGCAGCGAATGTCCCTGGAGCTCCCTTGAAACCACCTGCCATGAAGGAAACATCTCTCTCGTCTCCCATCCAGGTGAGGTAAGTCAGCACTAAAAGAGATTCCTTTTTGACATGTTGGATGTCACTTGAAAATAGAGCCTGGATAAACTATATGAACCAACCTGATTTTCTGTGAATGCTATTCAACACAGCACTTGAGGACATCTCTCTGAGGGAAGCATCAGCTCTGTTGGGCAGTGAGCAACCTTCACTGGGGAAATTGCTTACCTCATTGCTTCAGTGTTTCATCACTTGTTAATTAGATGCTTTTCCCCCTTTGATTCTTATACAGAGCTCAAACAGTGCAGATGCAGTTTCTTCATGTGCATTGTTCAAGTAAATTACTCATGAGAATGAAAACATGATTGTTGCAGGGAAATTTTGAGTATTTGGGAGGATATTTAAATTCTGGTCAAGATCTGGCTCTGCTTAAGTATTTTTCCTACTGCAAGTTCAGACTATTACCTTTATCCCTTCCCTTACATTTTTCAAAAATCTATTTTTTTACTTTCACTAAATAAAAATAGCCTCCTAACATATTATACATATTAGTGTGCAGTGATTCTAGCTTTATTTGAAATACTGGTATATTCAGTATGAAAAATCTATTGTTTCAGCTGTCATTTAGTACGTAAAGACTGCTAAGCAGAAAAGAAATAAAACCCAGGCAGGATCCATTTCTACTCAACATTGCCTTTTGTCTGGAGTCCAGGTCAGCAAGTGGCACTCAGAGGCGGTGTGTAGGGGTGCCACCACCTGCTCTGTCCCAGGGAAACCTCACCTGCTGATGCTGAGCCGTCTGGGCAGGGACGCTGCGGTAAATTACAGCAGAATTTAGCTCTGGATAGGCTCTGCAAAGAAAATTTATTCAAACCATTTCATATTGAAAAGCCTGATTACCATTTACCATATGATGCCTTTCTATCACTTCAGCAGTCTCAAAAGGCTTTATTGTAGATGAGATCAAACAAATATAGCAAAAACATGAAAAAAAGAGCACAGTCATATCCTGACTGATAGCATGCTCCTACAGACTATTGCCACCAGTTGAGAGTACGTGCCAGTATTTTTATGAACCATCATTACAAAACAACTGAAGCAGACTGGAAGAAAACAGCAACCTAGAAGTGATGTTTAAGAAAGCCCTGGGAAAGGAAAAGAACAGAAGAGGAGAGCTGCTGAGCTGAATCAGCATGTGGGCTGTAGCTGGAACAAAAGGATTCTTCAGTTCATGCCAAAAATACTCATCAGCGCTGCTGCTTTTTTAAGCTTAACATTCATAGGTGACTTTTCTCATTTCTGAACAGTCTTGTGGGAAGCCGCATAGGTTCTAGTATGGGTGGCTCTCAGAGCCCTCCCTTTCTGCTCACTTCAAGGCTCTCCTTGGAGAGGAGCTTGGTCCTCGGTGAGCAGGGCAAGGTGGTGACCTCTGAGGCTCTGGCCTGCCTGAAGACCACTCTAGGACTCTTCTCAGGGGACTTTTTGTTTCTAAATACAGTCCAGCTCTGTTCCTTCCTCTCTCATCCCCCTTCGCAGTGCTTAAAGACATCTCAGCATGATCAGCATCTACTGAAGGTCCCAGTTGCAGAGGTAGCTTCCATCTAAGTGGGGTATGACCACAGTCTTGTTGTGGTTTAGGTGACTCATTATGCAACATTAAATATGATTAAAATGACAAAAAATATCACAAGTGACCAAAAGAATATTTCTCTTGTCACATAATTAGGCTGTAGGACTCATTATCACAGGGAGTCACAGAGCCCAGAAATTCAATAAGCTTCAGAAAGAACTGGGCCTATGTATCGCCAAAAAGAGAAAACTGAAACCATCAGACTGAAGAAATATGAAGAATCTTCTCAAGTTTCAGGTTTAAATGAGCGTTTAAGAATTATGGACTAGAAAGAGGTTTTCCATGGAGGCAACCATGACCCCTACCTACCCCACAAACCTCGGCAGGGTGGTTGAGGGCAGAGCTGAAGAAACCGGTCTGCTATCCAAACTGTGCTGCTGCCCTCTGCAAGCTTTATGTTTCATTGAGCACAGAAGTTCCTGGTACCAGCAAGGAAGAAATGAACAAAATGTGGGAAGTCTACATGTAAGACTAATTATTTTCATGGTATGGACAGGAAACTGGGCACGTCTAAGTTCTCACAGAAGGAGGATTGCACCCACGTTCCCTATGGCCTTGGCTGGCCATTCAGCAGGGGAAGCAGCCCCTGCTAGTCCTCTGCTCCTGCCGCTGCGTGGTCATGCCCTGGCCGTGATTGTTGTGCTTGTCAATGTAATGTCCGGCCAAATTCCTTTGTGCCTTCAGTAGGCGTCCAGTCATCGGTGTACATCAAATTCCCATGCAGAACCAGCTGCCGTCCATCGGCGCTGCTCGCAGGTTGTAAACGACAGTCGGTTTCCTTGAGAAAATCGCTCGGTAGAATGATCCTCTTAGATAATACACAGGTGATGCCGTGCCACGTTTGTCCGTGTTTTTCTTAGCTGCGGTAAGCAGACCTTATTTATAAAGCTGAAGCTAAGCTCGCTTTTTTCAGCACTTCAAAGAACATCAACATTAACAATCTTTTAGAAGCTGAACATGTTTGATATCTTGCTAATCCTAAAGTAAATAGATCTAAGGAACCAGCAAGCTGAACCATGCAAAAAAACCAGTATATACACTTGCAAAAATCAAGGTGTCCTTTTATTCTTTGGCTAGAAAACCAGTTTTTGTATCTGAGCAAAGTAATAATAATAGAACAACAATTTTGGCCTCAAAATGTATTCACTTTAAAAAAAATGAAATCAGCTTTTTAGTTAGGTAACACTGTTCTCTGGGAATAGGCACAATCTTTGGTGTTAAAATGGCATTTACGTGAAGTGTTTCCTCATTTAGGGGCATTTAATTACCTCAGGAGTAAAAAACATAAAAATTAATATACCCATACAGAAAAGCTGAGAGAAAATCATGTCCTTTACTCCATGGCTTTGCTGATTATGGGTCAGTAGCAAATTAGATTGGGCTCTAATTCTTCCCCAATGTGAAAAGGATTCAATCAGTTACACCATGAGATGATTTTATTAATGCAATCACGGCTTAAAAGAAACTGGCCCTAAAGGGAGATGCCAAAATGAATTCTTCATGTAGTAACAAAGGAAGCCAGAATACTCCTTCACAACGGGTTATGTCTGCACTAAAGACAAGCCTGACATTTCATAAGCTTCTAAATAAGTATGCTGTAAATATTACGGTTTCTATTTGTATATCTAACACGTGCTAAAGACTCCAAAGCCATTCAGAGCACCACTAAAGGAATGTATTACATTTGGTATGACACCAAGTTACAAATATAAACCAGGAAAGTATAAAATAGTAAATTATTTCATAACATATCCACCACTCAGACATTTATGTACTTTTCCATATTAATTAAGCAGCAATAAATTGTAAAAGGCTTCAAGGAAACATTTAAGTTTTTCTAATCAAAACATAAAATTAATCTATGGAACACATTACTGCATAGCAAACTAGTGATCTTTTCAGAACACACTGAAAGAGACTGAAAAAACCAATGCAGGTTTTCTGTCCTTTCCTTTCCCCTCCAAAATATGTTTTTTTCTGAACCCAGTCCCCATTCCGAAGGTGCAGGAGGGTCGTGCGTCCCCCAGCACACCCGCTCTCAGAACGCTGCCGGAGTCCCCTTGTCCCACGGCAGCACTTCCCAAATCTAATCAGTTCACAAGGGCTGTAAGGCAACAACTACGGAAACAATAGGCAGCTGTGGAAAAGATGCCTGCGAGGGCCATGGAGAGAACAACTGTCCGTCCTCCCGTCCCCCGGCAGACCTGGGCTCCCTGGGGTCCGGGGACCAGCCTTGGAAGTGACAGGGACACGCGCTTGCGTTGGCCCGTGTATACAATGCCGTATCAGGTTCTGAATCTGCAAGATCATGGTTTATAAGCAAGGTGGCTTAGGTCATAGTAGAGGTTTCTGAAGTGTATTTGCAGTCATTTATTTTCCTCCTCTTGCTCAGTCCTGTTGAGCTGGACTCAAGACATTAATGGAGCAGGATTTTCGTCATCAAAAGATTTTAAAAATCATGTCGATAGAACTGTCTGATCCTCATCTACTGTTTAAAAATAAGAATAATGCATTACTGCATAATTATAAAGCAGTAATGCTCGTGATGCTGTATAAGCATTTTCCAGGCATTCATTTAGGATGCCACGCACAACCTGTCAGCTGATGCCTGATAACGTCGTGTTATGTGATCTCATGAGCCTGGGAGTCCAGGGCCTCCTGCTCCAAGGAAGGTATTTGCTGTTTATCCTTATTTTTATTATGAAATTGCTTATGACTAGATTACAAAAATAATGAATCAGTTATAATCCTGGTCATGGAGCCTTTGAAACTAACAGCAAGGCTTCTGCTGACTTTAGCTGAAAAAACTCCAGGTTTTGAGACACCGCTGTACAATCTGCAGAGCACAGGCTAAAAATACATATGAACGGATTACAAAGTATTTGTGTTTAATTTTAAAATGTGTGGGAAATCACCTTAATGCAAAGAGTCAGCAAAATGTATATGTACCACTTGACTGTTCAAAAATCAAGGTTAACTTGCATTTAGGAGATTTTTATAAGCTAAGGCTCCATACAGGCACCAATTTCTCCACCGTGCCAAGGTTATGAGTCCTTTGTCGGTTCCTTTTCTTGTTTATTCAGGATTCGAAACAGATATCCAAGAGCATTTTTTCCCATTCATGACTCAACTCTTGTTCATACACAAAATACACTGACGTTGATTTTTTTTTTTTTTTAATAATTTATTTGTTAGCTATATTTAACAAACCCCCAGCTGGTCTACATATTTTGAAGGGAGTCTGACCTGTTGCCTCTGGAAGAGGTGGGAAGCTTTCCCCTTGGCTTCAGTCGGTCCCAGACACCTATCCTTTTGTGTTCAGTACTAATTCTTCTGTGATAGGATGTGTGCCCATTTGGGGAAGCTAAATGTGATATATATTTGTTAAGTACCTCTTTGAGATAAAATATGGTTTATTTTCCCTCTTAAAGTTATAAAAATTTAAAATGGCAAAGCTTCTAACTTGCTTTGCCTGCTGAACTGTTGAAAGAGATTAGAGCATAAATATATATGACATCCACATTATTACCACATACATTCATTAGCAGCAATGCTATCACAGTGAATACCAAATGAATTAAGAGTGACAGAGCAATAAATTAAAGTGTTTATATATTTCTTTCTCACAGCTTACAAACACAAGGTTTATTCCTGACCTTTGGTGTAAAACTTGATGATCACTGGTAAATCAAAGATGGTACCGTTAGTATTCAGTGCCACAGCTGAGACCTTTTCACCCTGGAGATGTAACAGACAATTTTCTAAGATTTCTTTTTTTTTTTTTTTTTTGTGGATTGACATTAATTATTATGCATACTTCATGAAGAATTAATGTCAGTAGGAAATAAGCTCGTTTCCATTCAGGACACTTCCCAGTTTATTCTTGCCATCTCTGTGATGGTGAGTTTACAGGATACAGCTGTCTCTTGAGAAACTCACCACTTGCTCCTTGCTCTTGGGCAGTCGTAGCAAAGGTCTGCCACCAAACATCTCCTCTGGGCTCTTTGGGTCCTCAGGTAGGCTCCAGTGGGCTGAAAACACCTGAAGGATGGATTCAGATGTGAAATAGGAACCATTTTCCAGCCTTTATACATTCTGTGTGTTTAATCTTGTAGAGGAAAAACCATTCTGTATACCAGTCAGGTTTTCAGGCTTGGTCCTTTTCATTTTGTTAGTTGAACTTACTGTCTACCTCTGGGTCAGTACAGAATTATTTTTTCCAAAGGAGCAGATCTCAGCCTTTTTCTGAAAGAAAATCCTGAAACAGATGCTAACCCCTATTTAACAGTTCTGATATTCTGAAAACAGTCTTGCTTCACATCGTTAGCTGCCACGTACCTTGAAAGAAGTCCACAGACAGCATAAAAAGCAGAGCTTGGGCTGATTAAGGTTTCCAGGTTTTGGACACAGACGATAAATGACAAATCTTGGCTAACAATAACCATGATACCAACAGTGAAATATGTAAGTGTGGGGAGTCATTTCAGGTCAGATGTACTGCAACAAGAGAGGAGAAACTGGGCCATTTCTTCCATGTTGTTCTGTAACAAACCCATGGGCGCAAAACCATCACGACACTGTGGCACTTATTCCTGTATAACAAAAGCAATCTTCAGAGTAACATCCAGCCGCCTAACAAGGACCGACAAACTGATCCCAAATCACATATTCGTGCCTTGCACTCCTATAAGCCTAACCCTGCCACCACCCTTGTGCAAAGTAGTGCAAGGAGCAGCAGCAGCCGTGGGCTGCTTGAGCACAGGAACATTAACGGAGGACCCAGCTCACCCATCTAAGTCGTTCAGCTGTTAGGGCTCTGGTATAAGGTGACTATTTGGGGGAGTCACTATTTATTTTTCCCATCTTCTTGTCTTCGAGTTTGTTATAATCAGGCTAAATCATAAATCCCTCTCTCTAATTCGAAACAGGCTGTGAAAGCCCTAGCTTCAGTCCACCTGGTCCTGGAAGGAAAAGCTGATGGCGGTCAGGGACGTTCCTGATGACATTTATTCTTATACCTTTATTTCAGTGTTGTTGAGCAGTCACACCTCAAGTGAGGTGTTTCCAGGAGGGGGGGCACGGGGGAGGGAGCGCACAGCAAACCCCAGGACTTTACCCCGCTGCAGAGGTGAGCTCTGCTGCTTGGCAAGTGACGAGCGCGATGACAGGGGCTGTCGGTGCCCGCGAGGTTTGAGCTCAGCAGCCAAACAAGGTCACCCCAAAGCTCGGCTCACACGCCGCTCCACGCGGTGGCAGGCGGAGGGTCCAGGCAGCAGGGCTGCGGGAAACCTTCCAACCTTCCTCTGCTCTGCACTCACGGTTTTGTTCTCATGCCATCCCACCATGTGGGGAGGGGGGAGGCACAGGAGCAGACCTCCGCTGTGCCCAGGTAAATCAGCCAAGCAGCAAAACCCCGACGGCAGCGTGCAGGCAGAGCGTGGGACGGTCATTTGCTGCCTCACCCCGTGCTGTTTTGTCCCTCACCCACCTCGCTGCTCAGGCATTTGGCGTCTCTCTCTTATAGCAGGACTGAACCATCCCGGTGCTCTGTGTGCCAACACCGGCTCAATGAACAGCTACGGCACACGGCAGCATGAGGCAAACACACTGCTACTGCACTGCTGAAAACGGCAGCAATCCCCGAGTCCTGTGGTCAAGCCTTTGCCATTTGTGACTTCTACGGACTCGGGTGTGCAGAGGTAGCACGGGGCACTGTGTAATCACAGCGAGGTTTTAGAGCTACATAATACCCCGTCCACTGGAGCCCTGGTTTCTCCATAGAAATGCGCTGTGAAAGAACCCATCTATTAAACATGTGAAAAACCATAAATTTTCCTCTTAGTTAGCTGATGCATGTCTTTCTTTACATAAATGTTTACAACTGCACAGACCCTTCAGCCTGTACGTGCTGGGCTGTGAGTCTCCATGCTGTTACAGATATGGCTCTCGGTCACCATGATGTCCTCAGGGAGCTTCTGGGCAGAGCAGCTTTGCTCCACACTTTGAGGTGGAGAGGTGAGTACCCGGGACAACAGGACTTTTGAAGTGAGGGCAGCTCTCTCTTCAGTGGAGAGAATTTTTCAAGCTCTAAAGGGTCACTTTGGGTTCAGTTCAAGTTTGATGTATGTTTTGGTTCAGTTTTCCCTTTTTCCCTAGCTAGCTGGCTTGGCCCAAGGAATGAAATGACGTGTTCAGTGACCTTGATGATCCAACCGATGTTTTAATTCCTGCCCTAGGAGGACCGTAGATATAACCGGTAGGTGATCTGCAGAAGTCTGCTGTAAATATTTAAAAGTATTTGCCAAGGCCAGCCCAAACTTCCTAGGGTGGTTTTGCTCTAATGCTTTTCTTTATCTCTCTTGGCTTCAGATAAAATGTCAGCTCATGAACTGTAATAATAGCCTTTCCCTTCAGATTTATTTTTTCCCCCCAAGTTTTGAGCTAAAAAATTCCAGCACTCAACAGCAAATTTCTCACGGGGAAACTTTCCATGATAGCTACAAATTCTTAGGCGATGTCTCCGGCACAGCGCCCGTGGCCAGGAGCCGCTGCAGCCTCTCCGCAGCCCTTCAGACCTGCAGAGCGGCTGGGCTGTCCCGCCGGGGTCTGCACTGCCGGGCCGAGCCTGATGATGGCAGAGTTGCTCAGCTCCACGCCGGATTCTCTCGGGCATCGCTCACAGAACCGCTTACAGATTAATTGATAACACTGATGCCATTTGAGCTCCCTCTCCTTTACAGCAGAGACTCTCTAATCCACAGCAGTATTAAACACACTGGAAAAAAAAAAAGGGGGGGGGGGGGGGAAAAAAAGGAGAGGGGGGAAAAAAGGGAGAGAGAAAATTAAAAAGTCCTTCAATGTCATTTCAGTAGACCAAGGTCACAGTGGGGCCAGATGCCGGTTACAGCTCAGCTCAAAGGGAGCAAAGGTCTTTGGAGGGCTGATTGCAACAGTTCAGGCTCCTCTAATCTCCACGGGCTGCTCACAAAAGGCAAAACCACTTCTGGGGCATCAGGACAGCCAGAACACGTTTCTTCCTCTGCAGCCTTTATGTTCGCAGCACAGGAGCTTGTTCCTGCACTGGGAGGGGGATTTGGTGTTGGAAGGGGGTGGGGAGGAGAGGCATTTTTTAAAAATGTGAAAGTATTGAAGTAATGTAAAATTTAACTAGTAAACAGAAATGTGGGTACAAAAGATGCCACGTTTTTGAAAGGGATATAATAGTAAGGAAGTGCAGAGGATCTTCCCTCTAATGGTAAGGGCCTGGAGAGTTGGGTCCTAAAGCAGGGACAACGTGAACATCAGTCATTTACGCACATTCTGCTCCCCAGCACTGAATGTCTCTTTCTTGCTAGAGCTCACTGCAATTCTGCTATTTTCTCCAACGGTTGATTGTTTTGCATGGTTTTGAGATTCATTTAATCTCCCTATTAAATGACAGCCTTCTGCAGAGCCTAGGCAAAGAGGGTCACAGAATTTCTAGCAATGAGGGAACAGACGTGCAACCTTTTGAACAGAAGAGGCAGGTGCGGACACTGCAATAAATTCCACTGAATTGCCATTGCAGCCCTCAGCCAGCGCTGTGCGAGGAGTCAGCGAAAAGCTTTGTGTGGGAACCTCCCAGGAGTTTTTTTACAGCTAACAGTGTTGCTTAGTGCTGTGGAGAAAGCGTGAGTTTTGCTGATAACATTTCTCTTTTATCTCTTAGGGCATGTAGTGATAGGACAAGGGGTAATGGTTTTAAATTGGAAGAGGGTAGATTAAGATTAGATATTAGGAAGAAGTTCTCTGTGAGGGTGCTGAGGCCCTGGCACAGGGTGCCCAGAGCAGCTGTGGCTGCCCCTGGCTCCCTGGCAGTGTTCAAGGCCAGGTTGGATGGGGCTTTGGGCAACCTGGGCTAGTGGAGGGTGTCCCTGCCCATGGCAGGGGGGTGGGACTAGATGGGCTTTGAGGTCCCTTCCAACCCAAACCAGTCTGTGATTCTGTGTCCATTTTCAAAATACCACAAGTAAACAATTTGACAGAGACAATACAATAATAATAAGTGATAATCAGAAATCGTAAGAGGATAAGGAAAGTCTTTCAGAGTTCATATTACACATACAGGCTCAAACTGTCTTCAGATAAGAAAACAGAAAAAAAGCATAAAATAGAAAAAAACAGACCACATGAACAACATCTGCCAGCCACGATACACGACTACCCAAGGGTACAAGTTACACAAACCTTTTCTCCTGACTTAAGAGGATGCAGATGTGTTGGGGCTTATTTCACTGTGTCACTGCAAAAGCTCCTGCAAATTATTAAGGTCTCCCCACTCCAGAAAGCAGAAAGGGTCTACTAGGCAAGTTAAAAATTCTCTTGTGAGCTCCTGCCGTGAGGGAGCACTGCGGGGACAGCCCGGCTGCAGGCAGCCAGGCACAGATCAGCTGTGACCAGCTCACAGAGCCTATGCATCCCGTTAGGGGCGTCCCCGTCTGCAGGCCGGGTGTGCTGCACGTGCCCCCGGCGTGCTGCACAGCCCAGGCACACCAGGGCTCCTCCGGCTGCAGGTAGCTGCGAAGTCGGAGGAGGAGGAGGAGGAGGAGAGGTTTTTCCAGCCAAGAAGCCTGGCTGGTGGTTACGTTCCTTTGGCAGCCCTGCCCTTGATTCTAGTTCTAGTCAGGCAACTCCCCATTTCATGCTGTGGCTTCAAGCACTTTCTAGGTGAAAGTCTTGCATGATGAGCAACTGATGACAAACTAGATATCAAAGCAGCTTTAGGAATGGAGATGCTAAATCTGTCCATACGGTATCTTAGATCCAGCTTGAGCTGCCTGTGAGCAGTTCCTTGTAGCTACGCTCCATACAGAAATCTCTCTGCTGTCCCTGGAAGGTACCTGAAGCACGAGGTGCATCGAAGACTTGCAGAAGCCACAGTTGGTTTCCTCTAAAGAGAAGAGGATGAGGAAGGTGGAAGGACAGTACTTTAAAACCAGCGCTGAGCTGCAGTACCACACCTTTGCTGGCAATAGAGCTCACTCTTCTCGCCAAGGTCTGTGCTATCACCTGTTCGTGTGCTCTGACTTTCAGTCTGGTCCCTCCCAAGAGCTGTGCTAATTTTTTCTTGGGCAAGAGGCATCTCCTGCAGCATTTGAAAGGTCTTGATCAGGAGCTCGATGCCAAAAGCAGGAAGAGACTGGAGAAAACCATGGTTTCTGTGCCTAGAATCCATCAGGATTTGAGGCAGTTAGCTTTACTGGGCTTGCATTACACAGCATCCCTTAAAGTCTGGGATCTCTATCCATTGAAAATAAATAAATATATATAGCATTATCTGTGATGCCAGCTTCAATTCAAAGGGAAACTACTGCCATAGCAATATACTTCTTGCTTGAGATGCAACTGGATCGGCACCCGCGCTCCCTTTGCTGGGCTGTGTAGTTGGCTTTCCAGCTTTCACAGATGCTAAAGAGAGCGAATGAGCAGATCTTAAATCACTTGCTAAACTGACCACCCCCACGTGCACACCCTGGGCTTCGGATTGTGCTCCCGATTACTTATGTTCAGCTTCCAGGTTGGGAACTCTCCAGTATTCCTGACACTGGGTTGCAAACACTGCAAATAAATATTTTTTTTCTTTAAAAAGGCATTTAACTCCAACAATATACAATTGCAGCCATGAATGACTGGAACTCACTTTACAGAATGTTTCCGAGTCAGAAATGGAATTGGCAGCGCAGCCCTTCCACCCCTCAAAATTACTTGGCTAAATTAGTAGCCAGCTGAACAAGCAAAAAAGCAGAAGAGGATGAAACCAAGTATGAAGCTCAAACAGAAGAATAGTTGAAGCCTTGAGTGTTTCAACACACAGCTGATTCAGCAAAACAGACACACATTCAGAGGAAGGATGTCACTGAAAGAGAAAACCGGGCAGCTTAATCAATGAAGTGTCCAGCCGTCCTGGTACAGGGAAAGGAGCAGCTTAACAAGCCAAACAGAAAGATGAACTGGAAAGAGAGTCATAGTGAGGAAAAACAGTGAAATCAAAATATGTGTGTTTGAACAGTTTCACCCTGCACAACCCCATTAGAAATGCACAAAGGTGGCACTGTAAAAATGGCCAATGCAAAATACGCCCCGATTTCCTAACCGGAGCTGCTGTTCCCCAAGGCAAAGCTCTACTGCTTTCGCCAGGACATGGAAGCGCCAGCGGGAGCCACATCCAGGAAAGGTAACTCATGGAGACAGGCCACTGACTTGTACCTTCTTGGGACTAATCCTTGCAGTGTGTGACCAGAGGAGATCAGAAAACAAAGGCTTTCTTTTTTCCTCAATCACACAGTTTATAGGAAGTGGGATATTATTTAATTCAAGACTGCATGTTTATTATTTTCACGTAGATAAAAGTTGTTTTATTATAGTACACAGATTTATTATTCTCTGTGAACTATGCAGAAGTGGATTTGATTCACAAAAATATTTTTACTTCACTGAATGCTTTGAAAAGTGCCATGCCAACACAGTGCAGCAGAGAAATGTTGAAGAGATTCGCATTCTCATCCTCTCACCCTCCTCGCCAAGAGATTCTCTACTCTTCAGCTGCCACAGAGGCTGGGCCATCCCGGCTGCACAGCATCGCTCCTTGTGCTAGTGTGGGTATCGGGCACTTTGTAAGGAGAGGGGCTTGCTTGGGAGGGCGATGGTGGTCAGTACCCGTGTCCTCCAGGCTTGAACACAGACACCATCACCTCCCTGCCAGCAGAGAAATCTGCTCGGAGGAACCTTCTCACAAGAACAAACCTTCCTCACAGAAAAGTAAACAGGAAAGGCTGGGAGAGCAGCTGATTGAAGGACATGCCAGTGCACATTAAAATATTTGCTAATTGCAAATATATTGTCCCACTGTGCTGCCAGCTCCGGCTCTGACTCACATGAAATGTCAATTGGCTCCAGATTGAATTTTGCGGTTAATAACCTCATCACTCGCCTACCAAATCTGCCCAGAAGAGAGGAGACCGCGGTAATGCCGAACACTCATTTCTGTTCTTGTTTCATTGAACTGCTTCCATGAGAAAAATGTTCACTCACGTGAGTTAAACTTTCAAGACAGGTTAAAAATCACAGTGTGCAAACAGAGAGAATGAACACTGGCTTCTGATGCTTGGGTTTGGGTTGCAGCGGTTATAAAGATAAAAGAATATAAATTGCTACACGCTGATTGAAACTGTTTCCCTTACTGGTTTGGATCAGTCTTAGTTCAAGTACTGCAGAGATGTTAAAAGATAAATGTTTGTAAAAAAGAAAAGGGAAAAAAATGTTGGAAGCAAACCAATGTAGGAAGAAGGCTGCCTTTCCAATAACAAAGAACTTGTGATTATCGTTCACATCAGGTTCATATTTGGAATTGTGGTTCTAAACCAATAAACTCTGCAATTTCAGGCATATAAGTACTCCTCATTTTTAAGGGGACTTAAATTTCGCTGCTTTGATGGGCTGGTGATATTATAAAGGGAAAGTGGTAAAACTAAATGACTGCTCTCATTTAGTGGTACGTATTTATCTGACTTCAAAGTTCGAAAGGCTGTGTTTTTCATAGTACTTATCTAACCACATGCTTATTTTTCTGTGTCTCTGAATCTACCTTTCAGCAGGACAGGAATGTGGTTTCAAAAGAGCTGATTAATATTAACATTGCACAGTCGTACATATTGCCTCTATTTTGCATAAACTACTTTGGAGAACCAGCAAACGTGTAATTTATGCACAAGAACACAGCTGCATCCTTTCTGAATACGGGTTTACAAATCCTCCTCTGTTTTTAATCTTCAAACCGTTAAAAGTGTTCATTAAATGTATTGTCTATACACCTTTTTCAACAGAGTTTTGTCAGTGTGTGTGAATTATACATAAAGCTCACAGTGAGATAGATGCATAAAACTGCAGTTTATCTAGGTAGACATAAACATTCAGCAAACTTTATTTAATTAGTCACTAAATCAGTCTTTATGCCTTTGTTGACTGACTGATGTTTTTAAAGTATTACTGATTCTTCTTAAATTGTCTGCCTTTGTTATTTTAACAAATATTTGATGCCATAATCTGGTGCTTAAATATCCACTGTTGTAATTCAGTGCTAATAGCAATGCCGAGATGACAGAAATGCTAAACTGGATACAGACTTGTCAAATTTTAAGACAGCAAAATACTCACCTGTGACACGTAGCATATGGCAGAAACCTGAGAAAATCACCAGCGGAGTTAAGAATAAATAGAAGCTCTGTTCCCTAAAATATATAATCTGACATGCAAACATGGATAATCTTGAAATGTACTTGACAGTCTGTGATTTGAGTCAACAGATTATAAAATCAGAGGCATGCAGTACCGTGTTTTCAAATAACAAATTACAGCAGAGCTCTTAATGCTGAACTCAGGGTGTAAACAAGCTGCTTTTTCTATACGCTATGTAAAGTGTTTGTTAAAATACTACGGCTAATTATGCTTCAAGCATTTACAGAGTCACATGTATTTAACCAATCTTGATTTTTGGTGCCCATCTCATAGCTAAGCAATTTTGATGTGCAGTGCTTAAAATGACAGTGTTTATTAGCCGCTTTACTGAAGTAGTACAGAAAGAGTTGCTCTGCCTGCACAAATGAGCCATCAGGAGCTGCATCATCTTTCCCAGGCAATGATATGTACACCTTAGTTATCTATTCCAGTGATCGCTCGGGGGTAGAGAGATCCTTAAGGCAATGGGGAAACAACTAGACATCTTAAACCATTTCATCCCCCTTATCTTACATTCAGGTCAGGGATGGGGTCCCAGTACACCGCATACAAAACATCAGTGTCATCATCTGGGAAAGACTATTGCTACCATCTAACCTGGCTCAAGAAGACAAGGAGCTGTTTCAGCTCTTCATTCAGACACTATTAAGAAGGCAGGATTTACAGTTTCCTTATCTGACATTTCATTTTACCATTAAATTTCAAGACTCATCACAGCAGTAGACCTTATCCAAGAGTTACGTAGTTTTCTACACAGAATCAAAGCAAAGAAGGATTTGGGAGATTTTAAAAGAAATCTGATTATCTAGTTTCTCGCCAAGAAGAATCACAAGAACAACTTTGGAGCAGCTGCTTGTTCCAGCTGAGACTGCCAGTGCTCCAGTGAGAGCCTCTTCCCTGCTCTGCCTTTACTCTCTGCTGGCTCTGAGCAGACCCAGACACACGGAAACCCCCCTTGGTCAACAGCTGACGGATGTCTTCATCTGATGAACGCAGCAAATCTGTTTTGGTACCTTGATTCTGTGCTTTAGATTCCACCCAGTCACACCGTATCTCTCCTGCCTTGTAGTGAATGATGCAAGACGGATACAGACTTGCACAACACACCACTCTCCACTCGAGAAGAGGGAAGCGATTTCACTATCGTTTAATCCAATACCAATTGGACCCACTCCAATATCAATTAATTATTTAATTGGAGACTTTCCAGCATGAGAAGGAAATGTTCTGCCTCCTGCCATGCACTTCTTAGCAAACACAGATTTGAAATGTGATCTACCTGAATTAGCCTTCCCAGAGACAATTCTGCACCTCTCTACATGTGCCAGACTGAAAGCAGATGACCAAACCAAGCATCCCTCAAACAGCAATTCCCACAGAGGCCAACATAAGACCATCACTGGGAGATGGCAGCAAGAAGCTAAATTACCAATGTTGTGCATCATGTTGAGCGGTGTCCAGCCTTTGGTACTGGTGCTTGGTCGAAGGCAGGAAGGGAGCAGCGGCATTGGAAGGATGCACCGGCAGCAGGGAGGCTGCGGTGGTGCCAGCAGCTGCTGCGTCTCCCCGCTTTGCTTACGATGGTTTGTGACTGGTAACGGGGAAGTCTATTCACACTTACACTAAAGCCTTTACCACTGTTCTGGGAGCACAGAAGTGTCTTAAAATGAGTAGATATCACTGCTCCACCAATTTAAACCCACTTTTGATTGTCAGAGTGGTATAAAGGAGTTTTAGTGTAAGTAAGAGTGTAGTAGTAATCTGATCTCATATCCGTAGGGGGGCTGATTCTCTTCTCATTTACATCAGTTTTATTTTCATATAACTCCATTAGTTTCAGTATTTATTTTTGCATGAGTGACAGCAGAATTATGCTCAGCCTAATCACACATGAAGTGTAAAAATCCAACTTGACGAATTTCTAAGTATTAGCCACAAATGCTAGAAGCCAAAGCAGAATCTCAATGAGATAGTCTCCCAGTCTGCTCTTATGCTTTTTTTCCCCTCCATATCCAAGTTGGATATGCCTCCAAGTTACAGAAGAAAGTATGAGGAGGGAGCCAAGGAAAAGTAGTTAAGATAATCTGGCTTCTACTCAAATTTAGTGTTCAGATAAAACTAGATTTGAAGAGACCGCTTCGGAAATTGTATATTCTCTGCAGAGTTCTGCCTTGTTCAAAATGAGAAGGAATAACGTTGGCACAGTCTAAGAGCACCTTGGTAAGGTTGACTTTTCAAATGATGAAACACTCAGAGGCAACATTTCAGCTGTCTCTGGTTGCTGCTGGTTGGGTTGATTTTATAGCTTTGTACACAATAAAGAAAGCTCAGGAATGGGTGAAGTTTTGGACAACTCCCCTCCAAGCTCTGTTATCATCCACGACAGCAGGTGATGGAGCTAGTGGTTAGGAATAAGGGAGGTGGCCAGAGACACATTTTGGGACTGCTCCTGGGAATAAGAGGAGACCAGGAACCATGGCGTACCACCCAAGGTAGGGCTCTGACCTTCCTCCTCAGACCACAGCTTTCTAAGTGCCAGTCTCAGTCTAGACTAGCACAAGCAGCAATTTCTCATGAGCTATTTATTGACTGTGCCCTTTACCTAAAGTTTTAGGAAGCAGGTAAATCTGGATAAAGTTGACTTGTACCACAGAAATAACGTTGCACTGCTGATGAAAGTAATGACATATTGAGTTTCACAAAGGTTTTTTGTTTCTTTCTCTCTTCAGTTCTTAAAGAAAAAGGAATGAGCCCTTCCCACAGTCAACAGTTACCATGGCCCACAGAGCGCAGACCCAGGGCAGAGTTTATGGGCTTTACACTTTCAACAACCTGCTGTTTTCTCCTTTACTTGTGAAATAACTGTTACGCCACCATTGCATTCCTGAGCTGGTACATGTCTGAACTGTGCTGTCTGATGAGGTATCCAGCAGTCTTTATGTCTGACAGTGATCACAGCTTTCAAAAGCCTGTCCTGTTAAATAATAGATAAAAGAGATGAACGATGGTGGGGTTTCAGTTTCCAGTGCTTGATACACTGGAGCAACAAGCGTTACGTGTTCAAGGGTGTCAGAAAGAAGCAGGGAATACAAAACAGGAATGGAGGAAAGCGGCAAGAAGAGGAAAAAAAAAAAAAGACAGGAAAGAGCCTGGCTGAGCAGCAGGCATGGAATGGAAACTTTGGAAAGCATTAAATTACATCGGTACACACCGGTGTCCTGCAACGCAACAAACCTTTCTGCAATGTGTGCAGAATGCTGGTGACTCACCTAAGGGAGTGACCGACCCCCCATCCCCTCCACCTATCTCATTCCAGCTCCCATTTACATTCCTTGTAAGTGCAATCACTGGACATCCTTGAAGTGTTACAAATTACGTGGCACTTCTGAAATCAATCCATTAGGATATTGGCGTTTTCCCTGCCAAGGCAGTAACAAGCAGTGCCTAGCTCTCTGGGTGAAATTTGCCTTATAACTGCCTTGTAGCACTTCTTAATACAGCCATTTGACAATTTGTTGTAATCTTTTTATAACAAAACCCCAACTATTTCTGTAAAATCAGGGTTTTAATTAAACATTAATTTTCTTGATGGCTCAGGTGGGGGGTTGAATGCAGAACATTCCATTTCATTTTTCATCACTTTCATTTTACATTCACTTTTCCCATTTTAATCATAATAATCAGAACCTGGCAGGATTTCTAAAATCAAAAATAATGAAAATTAATTACTAAAAATCATGTTTGATTACAAACTTGAAAAATTTCCATAGCTATTTTATGGATTTTTTTTTTAATAATTCAGAGTGAATCTATTTTATAAAAGTATGTAAATTGAAATTGAAATTAACAAAGAAATTTTAATCACCTTTCTCTCTCAGACTCACAATGGTTTTTTATATATATATGAAGAGATATAGATGGTAGAAAATATGTATTTATTTCAGAAAGATTAGAAAAGCACATCTGTATTTTGTGAGTCCTTCAAACAACTTGGCATTTCATTCTTTGGTTTGCCTCTTCTTTCCTGCCAGTATCTTCTCTTTTGTTTTTGAGAACAGTAACAAAAATAGAATTACTCTTTAAAAACATCTAGCTATTTTTAATGTGGTTTTTTTTTTTAATATTTACTAACTCTACTCCTGTCTTTCTGCCATCTGATGTGTCAAGATTGCTCTGCGTACCTCCGATGGCAGACATTCTCTTCTGCAGTACACTATTGGGTTGGGTAACCAGCAAAGTCAAGCCTTTATGATACCCATGAAAGGTTCAGGATGATAAATTTCATCAGTCTTTGAAACCTAATACATGCAAAATGCTGCAATAGGCAGGGGAACAGACTCATTTCTTGTTCAGATAAGAGATTTCAATTTTTGCTTTTAGAAAACATTGCATGAAGTAACTAGGTCAGAGCTATACTAAACCCACACTTCGTTTATCTGATGTGTGCTGCATAACAGTTCTGTTTAGTAGTTCAGATTTGACCTGAATTAAATATGAAGCTCAAAAAAGATGATAAAACAACAATAAGAGGTCTGACTTACCACAAAGCCAAAGCTTCCGCGCTAAATATATGGCCATCTTCTCTTTGCTGTTCACTTCAATACGGCTCATGGTACTCGCATCCACAGGTGCTGAGCTGCTGGGGTCCTTCCTTCCAGCGGCAGGCTGGACAAACACATCATGTTCATGAACAGGAACAGTGTTTTCCTCTCTGGAGCTTCTGTGCCATAAAATCTAAATCCAAAAGCATACTGAAAAGAAAGCAACAAGCCTCAGTATTAGCTTTATTGCTGTAAGACATCTATTGCTGTATCTCTCGCAATGCACGAGGAACATTTATGCAAGGATCTTAACGCATGAGCCAAGAAGCCCAACAGTGTCCGCAGCTAAGAGCTCAGGGGTGGTGATGGCATTGCCATTAGTGCCTGTTTGAAGTCACGTATATAAAAAGGACCTGCATGGAGACACTCCATCCCTTTGGAGCGCTGGAAGACACTTGGGTCAGTAAATGCAGACATGTCCTGAGGATGGCCAGCATGCAAGGGGTGTCCATCCCCCAGGAGGTCACCCATCCCCTCCACTGGGAAGGGGGTCTCCAAACTCAATCACTCTAATGACCCATTGTCAGAGCAGTTACCCAGAGCCTGCTCTCCTGCTGAAAAAATAACACACAGAATTGTAATTTCCAAAGGAATCAAAGGGTGCTCGGTGAAGGATTATAGCTCTTTCTTTGGACCAAGATACAAATAGGGACTCACGTGAGGTACACAGCTCTTACAGAAAATTCTTGAGGTAGCTTCACACCAAAGATGAACAGAAAATTACAATTGAAAGTCTCCTAGTGTGGATCATTTCTGAATGTGCACTTGTACTTACAATGCCCAGAAAAGCTGCCAATTCTTTGCTTTCTGCAGAACCGTGAGAGGCAACCAACCCTGAGCCATCAGATAACTAAAAAAAAAAAAAAAAAAAAAAAATCCTTTTCTTTGGAGAGGGATTCAAAAATTTTTAAAAC